>JAJMRV010000018.1:0-253354 GCA_030578435.1 Scheffersomyces lignicola | reverse complement strand
TTAGTATTAGTATTAGTATTAGTATTAGTATTAGTATTAGTATTAGTATTAGTATTAGTATTAGTATTAGTATTAGTATTAGTATTAGTATTAGTATTAGTATTAGTATTACTACACTTTTTAAACCGACCGATATGCAATTAATCATTAGAGTGAATATAAATAGTTCTACTACACCAACCCCTCGTACGAGTTCAACGCATTCAAGATCAGCGGGTCAAGCTTCAGCAACTCCTTGAAATCCGCCAAAGTGATGTAGTCCTTCTCCTTATCCTTTTTCAATAGCGTGAAGAACTTGTCTGTTCGTAGCTCCGGGGTCTTCTCGTCGTCCGGCAACGCCACCATGGACCCCACCATCTTATATATCGCCGTCACCACGGCAAGCATGTCCTGATACAGTATTTTGCCGAGCCGCTTGTGGTCGTATAGCTTGTAACTCCAGTTGAGTTTCTGGTCCTCGGACCCTCTGCTCGTGATGGAAAGCGCTATGATGAATTCTTTGAAATCAATGTACTTGGAGTTATCCACGTCAAACACCTGGAAAAGAAACCGGCAGTAGTCCACCGGGTCGCCGAACGGAAAGAACTGCTTGAAAACCTTCACAAACTCTTCCTCGGATAACTCCCCCAGCGGACAGTCACGGATAAATCCCTTGTACCATTGTTGCAACTCGCGCTTATCAAAATAGGTGGCCTGTCTGAGCGACTTCAAGTCGTCTTTCGATAGTTTGGACACCGCCTTGCCCATTTTCGCGGGGCACTTGTGTGTGGGGTGGTGTTTCTGGGCGTATTTCCGTGGTGCTAGTGCCTTAATTGTGGGGGTACGGGTGGTGGATGGTAGATTCGGGATCTGCACACTAATGTTTACTGTGGTCAGAAAATGGTGCCGGGACACGACCCGCCGTATTTCCCCCAGCAAATTTTCAGTATGGAGTACCCTGTTGCTCCATTAGACGCCGATAACGAGCACACAGTCGGTCATAATTGTACTATATAGCTTTGTAGCAGTTAGCGTAGTCTAGTTCGGTGGATCATGTTGTGCCGGTTGCAGAAGAGAAATTTCGGCGGCAGTGCCCGTACACTCGCCAACTACGGAAAGCCCCAGAACCCGCCCGTGGATACCACCATCAAAATGAGGATCATGCCCATCGAAAGACACGGCGAGACTGCTGATGTCAAGCGGGCACGGTTGGTGTACCAGTCGCGGAAAAGAGGCATTCTTGAGAGTGACTTGTTGCTTCTGCGGTTTGCCAAGAAGCACTTGGCGGCTTTCACAGAGGAAGAGCTAGACGAGTACGACCGGTTGTTGGACGAGCCGGATTGGGACATCTACTACTGGGCCACCAAGAACTACAGTGTCACGCCGTTACCTGACAAGTGGAAAAACCTGAAGATCCTCCAGTTGTTACAGGAGGACGCAGAGAACAAGGAGCGGGAGATCTTGCGGATGCCTGAGTTGGAGACTGGCAAGAGCAGTTAGTGTACATAGCCTGGTATGAAGAAAATACATGTGAATAGTAAGAGTAGATGTAGCGGGCATGTGATTGGAGATACCACGAAGTATGGGGTTTACTGCGAAAGAAGAGAACGGAGAACAGAATTAGCTACAGGTGTCTCAGCAATATACGAAAGTGGGAGCGCTGGGTCTGGAAGGTAACGGTAGTGACCTTTCGGTGTTGGTGGGGGTGGAAACAGGGTATAGTGTTAATTTTAACTGATCCCTTTTTACTCGCAAGACAACCAGAAGCAATTCACAGAAGTACATCGATTCTAACGTCAAAGTCGGTAAATTCATTCTAAAATCAAAGTCCGTACTACGATCCCACTAACCTTATAAGAGATAAGAAAGATTGTGAAGCATATTCAAGATTCGCAGCCAATATAAGAGAAAAGTGAGTAGTCTCACAGTACTAACTCTACAACCCATTTTAACCAAATCTATGGTACAGAAATAGAGAAGTCCGAACCTAAAGGCTATTGCCCTAATTCAGAAATACAGATCAAAGCAAACTTTGAAAACCACATGTAGCTATAGCAAGCATTCATTCTGCCCATTGGGCCATAGAAGAGTTGTGGCGTGCTAGCAAATTCTAAGGCAAAAACCAAAATCAAGCACAAGGCAACGGCTCACACCCCAACTCACAAAGTCTTACTCAGTTTGCCTCTGATTGTTATCAAGGCTTCTGTAGACATGCTGGTGTACTGCAAAACTAACTACTGTGTTGCTTTTTTGCAGGTTGCCTCTGCTGGTTACAATTTGCAGGTTCTCCTTACAGGTTGCGATTCCATACAAAACCACTCCTATATCATTCATGAACACCCTACAAGTAACTCCACACCTATCACACACTCCTAATCCAGTCCAATGTCTGTTACCTTGGATACAGTCCCCGAAGCCCTCAAGGCAGACAAAAATGTCACCCCATACATCGCCCGGGCCCTGGAGCTCGCCTCGGTCAACCCTGTGGTGTCCTACTACTGTAAAATCTACGTGTTAGAGTACATCCTTTCCAACAAGCTACACACCACCGCCAAAGAAATCGAAGTGTTCACCATAAAGTTGCTAGACGACACCGAGTCCATCAAAAAAAGTGAGGACGATGAGTCGCTCAGATCGGCTTTAAGCGACAAGTCCATCTCCGTCAGCCTAGTGTTATCTTTCAGCTACAAGTTGTTCAATTCGTGTCTAGAGGATTTGTCGCAAATCACCAGGTCCACCAACAAATCCGCGCTTGTCGGAAAATTCAGAGCCACCTTGGTGTTTTTGTCGTTGTTGTCGATATTCACCGGTGATGCCAACTCTACCATAGACTGGGAACTGCTCACGGGAGGAAAAGCCGTGGAAGCCAAGCAGTTCGAGGAGTTGAACAAGGAGAAAATCAAAACATTAAAGTACCAGTTGGCCAAATTGATCAAGGGAGATGTGATCTACAAAGACGAACCCGATGATGAGGAATTGGAGGCTGAATTGGACAAAGAGTTGCAGCAGATAAGCGGCGGTCCAGTGGACGAAATTGATGATACCAACGACAAAGACGAGAACAGTGATGAAGGTGATGGTGGCAGCAAGGAGTTGGAGTTGCCAGGAGCCCCATCGATTGTTCCAGACGTGTCCGATATCTCATTGCCAAGTGCGCCTAAGTCGTTTTCTGAAGAAAGTAATGACTTATCATTACCGGGAGTTCCAAGCACAGATGAGCTAGACAATAAGGACACTTTTGACGAGCCCCCTACTTTCATTGATGATAAGGACGATGATGTGCAATTACCAGGTGCTCCCCACTATCCTCCTGAAGATAGTGACGCCAGCGAGAGTTTCAAACTTCCAGGTGCTCCCAAGTACTTGCCGGATTCAGACATCACGCACATCAATAAGAGCTCATCCATCCAGGTATTCCCACCCGATACGGATAGAAGAAGCTCGGTGGGCTCTTCCCGGAAGCCGTCTGTGGTTGCTGCTCCTGCCCAAAACAACGTACACACGCACGTGACACACACCATAACCAGAGCCAACGTGGACGCGATATTGGATAAGACCGAGCTGATAACGAAGATACAGAAACACGCCAAATTTGCTATCTCGGCTCTTAACTACGAGGATATCGCAACGGCCGAGAAGGAATTGGTAGAGGGTCTAGAATTACTCAAGAAGCTCAAGCTACAACAGGAGTAATCGTAGAGTAGTCCGTAAACAATATACCCGAATAATCGGCCCATGACACTCTCCCTGCTAACCGGAAGATATTCAGACCGGAAGCAAACTCATTTGTAGAATTTTGGTTCCGGTTTTGATTTCCCCGTGAGGATTAAGGACTTTACCATAGTTAAGGTAGCGAGCCGCACGGTCCTCGCAGCCAAAATCCGATTGCCGCTAATTTTGCGGCCGTACTCATGTGTTATAAATAGCGACGCAATCTCCTGATAATGGATTGTGCATTGCTTAGTATGTAGTATATATCTATAGCTATCCGTATCATACAATCTAACACATAATGCCGTCTGTTGTTCCTAGCAAATTCACTGGTTTCGCACCAAAATCCCAGGAAACCTGGGAACACCCCAAATTAGTGGAGTACGACCCAAAGCCATTATTACCTGTCGATATCACCATCAAAGTCAAAGCTTGTGGTGTGTGCGGCAGTGACTGCCACACTTTAAGTGGCAATTGGGGTCCTTACCAAAGACCGGATTTGGTGGTCGGCCATGAGATTGTTGGAGAAGTAATTGAAGTTGGTGAAAAAGTCACCGAGCATAAGGTAGGCGACATTGTTGCTATTGGCGCTCAGTCTGACAGCTGTTTGAATTGCAGCCGTTGTGACTCGCACAATGAACAATATTGTCAAAAGGCTTTGGTCCCCACTTACAACGGTAAGTCTCAACAATCCGGAGGATATGTTACCCAGGGAGGATATGCAAGTCACTTTAGAGTTAACCAGCATTTCGCAATCAAAGTTCCTGAAAACTTGGATTACGAGTATGCCGCTCCTTTGTTATGTGCCGGTCTTACTGTATACTCTCCAATCGTCAGAAACTTGGGATATGATTTGACGGGTAAAACCGTCGGTATTATCGGCATTGGTGGTTTGGGAGCAATGGCACTTCAGATTTCCAAGGCATTAGGCGCAAAGAAAGTGTACGCTTTTTCAAGAACAGACAAGAAGAAGGAGGATGCCATTCAGTTAGGCGCAGACACACTCATCCCAACCAAAGAAGGTAGTGGCTGGGTTGGTGGACACATGGATGAATTCGACTTGATCTTGAATTGCGCATCCAGTGGTAAAGACGCTGAAATTGGACCCTTTTTGCAGGTGTTGAAGTTGGAAGGGAAATTCGTCACCGTGTCGTCGCCACCATTAAATGAGCAATTGTCGATCATGCCATTCTACTTGTTGATGAACCAAGCCACCATCAGAGGATCGGGTGTTGGCTCCATCCAGGAGGCCAGAGAGCTTTTACAGTTGTACGCCGACAAGGGCTTGAAACCCTGGATTGAAAAGGTCCCTCTCAGCGAAGACGGCGTGCACCAGGCGGTGACCCGGTGCCACAAGAGCGACGTCAGATACAGATTTGTTTTAACTGAATTTGACCTGTTCTTCAAGTGACTTCTATCGGTAAGATTTTTTTTGCAGTAATAGCCCGACACGGTGAGAATATTTTCCGCCACAAATGCACAAGACGTAAAAAGCTTAGTGAGCCACTGGCAGTGCTTAGCATATGAAAAACCGGCACAAAACACCCGGAATATATGCTCTCTGATTGTCATGACATCATCGTATTGTCTTGTCAGTAAAAGCCCCACTGCAATGATACAATCTGGCCTGTGGTAGCAACTTTAGTGCGGTTACAATGTCTTGGGGGGACACTAGTCGCTAGCCCAAATTTAGTTTTTCCTCGCTACGCTAGCGTGTCCTCGCAGTAAAACTGTGCCCCATTCTACGGTAGCTAGAGGACAATGGGAGGCAAGAGAATACACTAAGCAGTCTTGATGGTTTGACGACGTGTCATTTACACCCATGACCATCACAGGACCGCGTCCGACTACATAGGACGCTCTATAGAAAAACACATGTCACTAAAAAGCTTGTCTGTGTAGACTCCACCAAGTGATTTTTAGGCCAATAATTGCTCGGAACGGTTTGTAAACACCGCGACTGCACAAAGCCCACACCCGGATTTCTCTCTCCTATTTCTGGCTGGGGATAAGGCATAGCCTAATTGAGCCAGAATATGTCTCGAATCGGCGTTGCATCTAGCAGCAGTAGCGCCTTGTGGTGGACAAGTGCACCAAAAAGTGTACGACGCACGCACCGCGCTACGCAGTATATAATACGCTTTACCACACACTATAAATCCACTCTCTCACCCTTCGTTTGAGCTCATGCTTATCAAAGTTTGCCAATTTCTTAGCCGTAACTACCTAATTTGAGTTTAGTGAGTTTGAGTTTCAGCTGAGCGATACACCGAGCTTGACTGATTATCTCCGGACCACCAATCTGCCTACTGTACCTATTTATTTACCTATAAACAGACAGGATCCGCAGCATCGGTCCTGATCCGGCGGCTTAACGCAGCGACCACCCACTGTATACACGTGTACAGGGCAACTGTACCCCAGGAGAAGTGGTTGCATGTATTCGATGGTGTATAAAATAACAGCCAAACCATATTAATAACAATAACAAGAAATATTTTTAAGCCGTAAATTGAATCAAAAAAAATCGCATTTTTATGGTTTTATTTTTTTTTTCATCAACAACCATAACAGTATCCACGATCTACGACTCCAAATCAAAATAGCCATAATTCCACCACTTTTTTTTAGCAAACCACCCAGTTTGACACTGCTTCCTACATCACACACACACACAGTTCACAATGGAGGCCGTGAAGAAGAGGTTTTCTTCCAACAGCTCCCAGCCGGTGTCTCCCAAGAAAAGAGACACCACCAGATCACCCTCTTATTCCCCGGGTCCCATGGCTGCTGGAGACTTTGATCCAGACACATTGTCGCCCGAGTTGATTCCGATCGCCACATTAATGTCCAGCCAGTCCCACCGTCGTTACACGGAGGGCGTGTTCATGTTGTACTACGATTTGAACGGAGACGGTAAGCCAGCCGACAGAACCTGGAAGGAAGTATACGGTATTTTGACCGGAAACCAGTTGGCGTACTGGGACGCGGCTAATTTGGCCCAGTACAGAAACAATCCAGAGGCATTGTTGGAGACTTCTTCCAAGCCCAACTACATCAACTTCACCGATTCTGTGTACAACGCCATGAAGTCTTTGCCCTCTGCCAAACAGAACTTGGAAAACATCATCATTGTGTCCACCACTTTGAAGAACAGATATATTTTGCAATTCAAGTCGTACCCCGACTTAACGCAGTGGTATGCGGCATTGAGATTGTCCAGTTTTGAATACGCCTCCTTGCAAGAAGCATACACCGGTGCCTTGTTATCTGCCAGAGGCTCTCGTTTGTCAGACATCAGAACCATTTTGGCTGAAAAGAGATTCGACCACGAAGACTGGGTCAGTATTAGATACGGCAGTGGTATGGCATGGAAGAGATGCTTTGCTGTCATCGAGCCGTCTGTTTCCAAAAAGAAGTCGTTTACTCCCGGTAGAATATTGTTTTACGAGACAGACCAGAAAAAGAAAAAGCTGCTTATGGCCGTGGCCTCCGCAGCGGCATCTGCCACAGCCATATACCCTCAGTCGCCCTTGTTGATCGATCATAGCACCTTGTTGAAAGTGGAGGCTTCCATCAACTTCAAATCTCCTTCAATAAAGCCAAGCAAAAAGTCAAACGAGGACTTCAGGAACACATCCATATTCATCATGCCCGAGCCACATTCGGCTGTGCCCGGATTTGACACTTTGATTAGATTCTTGGTGCCTTTGATGGATTCATTTGGTCTCTACGGCAGACCCCAGCGCTTAAAGGCCAATAGAACGGACCCAGACTCCTTACTTTTTGGTTTGCCAACATTACCACATGTTCACTATTTGCAATTAGAGGATATGGAACAACTTACAGCCAGAAGCGATTTCTTGAGCTGGGACGTCAAGGCGTGGAACACCAACATCAAGGCCATGTTGAGATCCAAACTCGAACGTGGTTATCTTGGATGTGGTTCTCAGAGAGGAGTGGCAGGTGCTGTCAACTCTTTGAGTAAGCCAAACTCTCCTTTGTTGGAATCCACTCGTTCATTGTCGAATTCTTCTGCATCATTGCCTTTGTCTTCGCTTGACCAAACCAACAAATCCAATTCCAGTTTACCCCCTGCTCCACCATTAAAGCCAAACAACTTTAACAAGTCTAACTTCCAGCCCAGAAACATCCACGATTTGTCCATTGAAACTGGAAATTCTGTTCCCCAGACATTGCCAAAGTCAAGAGGACAGCCTCAGTTGACGCAACAACAGCAACAAGCCAAGGATAACCACAAATCAGTACAGTTGGACGACATTTATCAAAAATACTCTGCGATCCAGGCTCCGTCTGACCAATACCACAGAAGCGACTTGAATGGCAGCGGTCAATTGAATATAGCGGAAGACGACTTACCAGCCGATATTAGAAAGTTGGATATTGATCCAGAATTCAATACTTATCCTAAAGGCAACGAAGTTGTATTCAGTGATGATTCAGACGACGAAGAAGACGCACTTGACCAGAAGAGAATCGGATTGATTCCAAATGCATCCAGTTCCTCCTCGGGTTTAAGTGGCCACAACTTGTTAGCAGTACCTAGCTACAACAATAGAAATAGCAGTTACTCCTCGGTGCAGTCACCTATGACTCAGTACAATGAGTTCAATGAGCAGTTCAACCGTACACTCACCTTGACCAAACAAGCCCCTAGAAAGTACGGGGAACTTAATGCTAGTGACGATGAAGAAGCAGGTGCTCCTACACCACCCACACATTTTTCAGACGACTACAACTTTATCCAGAAGTCAAAGCCATCATACAACTTGTCAGAGAACATAAACCACATCAGACAAGGGTCTACTACTCCGCAAAGTGAAGTTTTCCCTGAAAATTCATCCATTCATTCAGAATCTGGCAGATTAAGTGGTGCTTCTTCACCTTCTTCCCAGGATTCCTTCAAAGCAGGCGAGACTGATAATTTGACTCCTTATCCAGTCTCACCACCTAAGCAAGCACCTGTAAACGTGGCCAAACCAAGGTTCATTTCTTCTCCCAATACATCGCAGAATCAGTTACCAGAATTCCGTTCTCCAGGTAGAAAACCACCTCCAGTAAAGGATGAAATCAGTACTGCTCCTATTGCTCACCAATCGTATCCTCAACCTCACCAGCCTCCACAACCGCAGCAATATAGTCAGGTTCCACCACAACAGTATCAACAACCACCCCCACAGCAAATGAAGATTCCACTGTTACCTCCACAGCAGAGATCTGGTCCTTTACCTATTCAACCTCAAGTTCCACCTCAGCAACAAACCTATCCACAGTCGCAGAGTTATGGGTATGTCCAGCAACAAAAGCCAGCCCAGCCGGTTCAGCAGCGTACTAATCACCCTTCTGCTCCACCACAGCAAATATACCCAAACCAGGGTCTTCCGCAATCAAATTATCGTCCCCAGCAGCCTCCGCAACCACCAATGCAACAATATGCGCCTCAACGTCCTCAACAACAGCAAGGTTACCCTCCAAATCCATATGGACAGCCACAAGGATACCAAGGTAATTACCAACAAGGACCACCACCACAACATCAACAGCCCAGATCCCAGATTCCAAGAAGCAAAGGTCCATTACCAATACAATCAAATAGAGGAGGTTATGGCCAGGGTAACCCATATCCTCAACCACAACCGCAGAAACAGCAACAGCAACCTCAATCTAGACACCCATATGCAAATGTGGGTAGTAGTGGTCCCTATCCAACACCGAACGCTAGAAAAAATCCTGACCCAAACAGACAATATTAAAAGGCAAATGCTTTTAGTTACGATTTAGTTACGATCACGGAGTTCTCATGCCATTCCTTTCTTGAAAGTATTATTTTACCATGTTATGTTGTATTATTTTTTTTTTATATATCTTTTTATAACATCTGCTACTTTAAGTTCAAGTATTAAAATCCAAGGCAATCATTTATGGACAAAATCTCAGTTATATATGTTGTAGACAAATTTTAGGAACCATTCCCTCATCTGACGAGCTTACATTCTGATAATAGTCTCCTCCTTTTCTAACTAGCTTTACCTTACACCACCCATCTGAATGCTCCACCAATATGACAACTTTATCACCAACCTTGATTGTTAGTTCATCGTGAAGACTTTTGGTATATGGCCGAATAGCAATAAACAACTTATCTTTATAGAGAGGACTATTAGATATTCCACCCTGAGTTGGATCTAGACTGCTTTCTGCTGCTACTACTGGGGGAATAGAGAAATTTCTTTTATGCTTTCTTTCTCTAGAATCATCACTTTCTTGGTACCGGATAGGAACAAATTTAGATTCAATTGGTGTCGAATCAGTGCTTAGTTCCTTTTTCGTAACGACTGCGGGAGGTTTGCTCAAGTTGAATCTTTTGAGAAACATTGGGGATAGAATCGAATCTCTCAAATTACTTCTTTGTGGTGGTTGTCTGTAGTAGGAGTCTACTTCATCTGTCATATCTTCCTGCTGTCCCCAAACCTTACTGATTCTATCTCTAATTTTGTAACCAATGGACTTTCTGTTTGCACCAGGGTTTTGTAGATCTAAGCTTGGGGGAATATGTCTTCTGCTTGGTATCGTACTGGCCTCTTCTATATCTTTGAGTTCATCAGTATTAACATTTTTTTCAGCATAACTGAAGAATTGATTTTGAAATGACCTTATTTGCTGCTTCAGATTTCTAAACTTATGCTTCTTAAGAAATGTATAGGCAATTATGAGAATGATGAACAAGCATATTATGGCAACGGGTAGCCCAATAGCCAAACCAAGTCTCAAGGAATTCGAACTTGATTCTTGAGAAGAGTTTGATAGACCAGCCAAAATACTGGACGACGAAGGACTACTTGTACTATGTGCCTTGGTATGTGTTTTGGAAGTTGAGGATGAAGACACGTATGAAGTAATAAAAGAAGATTGTTGTGGATTGATTAAACTTGACTGTGTAGGTTGTTGTATGTCGGTGATAATTACTTGACCGGCAAGTGTTGCACTAACAGTAGGAGGAGGCTGAAGAACTTGTGTTTGGTATACTACTGATGGGTTTAATGTCTTTGATTTAAGCGTGGTATCACCATAGAACAACTGTTGGGGAGCGGTGATCACTTGAGCTCCCCCAGTAATAGTGGGTATTGTTTGTAGCGTATAGGTGGAAGTCAAAGTCATCATGACAGTTAAGTCAGTACCTTCAGACTTGGCACCCTCAGTGACGGTAATAACCATTTTGCAAACTGCGGAAAAATAACTGAATTGTGACAACTCCTCAGATGAACAATCTCATGACATTCAGACAACTTTATATAAGCTGTCTAATCTCATTGGCCGTTTCGTCTACGTTTCACGATGGTAGATACATAACCGGTTTAGGAATCGTCGCACCCAAAATTTTTTGCAGTAATTAAAATGGGCTTTTGTTTCGCACTGCACCAACCTGAAACAAAGCGCCGCACACACCCAAACGGTATGCTTGTCACTACAAACAGCACCGCAGCAATAATAAAACAGATTATTCTAGACATATATACACTATGCAAGATGACACAATTAACGCGGCAATATTGGTTCGTCGTAGCCAGACTCGAGACTGTCCAAAGTCTTTTCTGAATCATAAGACCAGATGGATGGGTAATACCGCAAGTAAGACGCGGTCGCAAAAGCGATCCCAATAATGCTACCAAGGATGATATCGTAGAAATGGTGCCTGTAGTCCTGGGTTCTACTCAATGCAATGTAGCTGGCCAAAAGAAGAGGCAAGCCACTGAATACGTACTTGTAAAGCGGTTGTGGTACGCCTGGAACCGCCAATTTGAATTGCCCGCTGAGCCAAAGAGTGAGGTAAAACAAGGCGCTGAAACTGATAGAAGAGTGTCCAGAAGGCGTAGACCTCATACCATCCACCAAAACAGCATGACCCAATGGAGCCGTGCATACGGTGATATCAACCAACATGTCCACTGGGGTGTCCTCCTTAGGGCCACATCTGGCAAGGAAGTCCGGTCTTGGATTGGCTATCCAGTTTTTCAAGATGTCAGTGGTGACACCGTTGAAACTGAGTGACACTATCAAGCCCAACACGGCAATTTGCAAACTGTGGAGCAAGTTTTTCTGACTTGCGTTATTCTGTTTGAACAAGGTGACGGCTGAGATCGTAATCGTCGGCACGAGAAACGATATCACTATGCACGCGGGTCCAGTTACCCTCTCGTTCACAGCAAATGGATGCGATATGGTGAGGTCATTGAGACTGAACTGTCTTTCAAACGGTTTCGCGTGTTCTGCAATAGCAAAGAAATACACCACCAACAACAGCGAGACTATCCAATCGGGAAGGAACCTCTCGAAAGCCGTACCCTGTAAGTAGCTGACGACGGCACTAGGCGATATAAATGGCATGGCGCGTGTAGAGGCTACGTATAAATCACAGTATGGGGTTCTGAATTGGTATAGTTGGAACATTTTTTTGGGCGTACTCCGGGGACGCGAAAGATAGTTTGCCTAATCGGGAAATCGGTATATTCTTTAGTCTATAAAGAGCATGTCTATGAAGCAAAAGGCTATAGAAATAAAGCAAAAATGAAATGCACACAGCGCAGAAACAGGTAGAAATAAAGCGGCATATTGCGTACAACGTCCTAGCCAATGGACTTGTATCTTCTGTAGTAGATGTAGGCTAGTATCTGGGAAATGGCCAACAAACAGAGCCCCGACGTGATCTGGAATGTGGTGTTATAGCATCCAGAGCCCTTGGCACACACATACTCATTAGAATCGTCGTCCCATTTGGTGGTGTTTTCGTCGTACACATAGCCAAAGATCTTTGTCATAAACGTCAACCCAAACGTTGTAGCAGTATACATAGCACCCCAGATAAAACTGTAGTTTTTCATGTTGAAGAGATCGGAGATGATAGCGGGGTAGCTGGCAAAACTAAGCCCGTATGCGTATCCGATCAAAGCCGAGACCACCATCATGTACACGTTGACAGAATGCAAGTCTATGGCTACAATGTCTATCAAAATCGAATTGAGCAAATGACCCGTCAACATGAACGAAAGTCCAATGATCAAAATCCAGTGCCGCTGGCTGTGGAGCTTGTTGACAAAGAAATCGGAGGCCGGGCCCGAACTGAGCCGGCCCAAAAACGACATTACGGCGATGATTGACACATGCAACGCCTGCAACTGATTAAGGGTCGGAACAAAAGTGCCGATATCGGGCTGGACTACCCGCGTAAAGTAGTAGTGGAGAGCCTTCAACACAAACCCCACGGAAAAGATGTACATCTGGCCCAACCCTTGCACTACGGCTAGGATTAAGTAGTGGTACCAGAAAATAGGGTGCAAAAACGAGTCGCGGAGCGACTGGTGCTTCAAGTCGTCTATCGACAGCGCGTGTTTAATGCCGCTTTCGGTATCTAAACTTTCGCTGGCGGACCCACCGATCAACGGCGTCGATTCGTTGGCCTCATGCTCCGGTTCAGGGATCGGAGTATGGTCGATGTGTCCGTCCACTCGGATAAACACGAAACCAACGAATATCATCAAACCACAGCTGATACCGAGAAACCGGATGAAAGGACCCGCATCTCCCTTGAAAACCTTGGTGGCTATGGCCAGAAAGAGCAAACTGGAAATGGCAAACGAGGCAATAGTCACACTTTGGGCCGAGCCCTTGAAGTTAGGAAAGTTGACTGTTACCGCCTTGATGGAACTGAAATAGCCCGAAACGGAACCAATACCGATCAAAAGCATCGCCAGCAACAACTGGAAAAGACTGCTATCGGGGCCCAAATTGTACTGCCAGTAGAGCCACAAGTATCCGAAGCCTATGCAGACCGAACTGAGAAGCATGGGCAACTGGGTGCCATAGTAATCGGTGACGAGACCACCCAAAACGGCGCCGAAAGCCGAGCCGACCGTGGCACTGATGTTCAAATTGGCCGACTGAGAAGCATCCAACTGACACTGCTTAGCCAACTGCGTGGAATACACCGAATATGCAAAGATCGTGCCGCATGATAGCGATACCGGCACGGACGCGGCTAGAATCAACCAGTGATTAGTTAGCGGGAGAAATCGGTTGACGTGCTTGACGCCCTGGTGCAAAATGTACATGGTGGCGAGTGGTTGTTTTTGGTTATGGCCGCATCAAACAGACCGCTACATATATGGATATCTTGAGTTCCCATGGCTTGACCGTGTTACGTAACGGGGCTATCACCAAATCGGTCTGCTGGGTGAATTAGGTAATTTTGCCGGCAGGTGCGGCTCGGTGATCCGAGTGCACGTGCCTGGAGCCACATGACATAGGTCCTGCACACAGAACAGGCCCCGACGCCCGGTCGTGCGACAGTGGCCAATTTCCAGTCGACGATTTTTCACCAAAAATTTTTTTCAGTTACTTCTCCAGAAAAGTGGTGGAGCCAGCTATTAGTACACAGTATCTGCACAGCAATTACGCAGCCAATATCGTAGCAAGATGCCAGTTGATCCAGAAAAATTAGCCAAGTTGCAAAAGGCCACCGCCAAGAAGGTTGGTGGATCCAGAGTCAAGGCCAAGAAGGTGATTAAAGAACAAGACGACACCAAGTTGATTGAAGCTTTGGGCAAATTAAAGGCCACCAAGATCGAGGGTGTTGAAGAAGCCAACTTCTTCAGAGAAAACGGCACTGTCTTGCACTTCAACAGAGTCGGTGTCCAGGGTGCTGCTGCCAACAACACCTTTGCTTTCACCGGTTACCCACAAGAAAAGAACGTCACCGACTTGATCCCACAAATCTTGCCTCAATTAGGTGCTGAAAACTTGGAGATCTTGAGACAATTGGCCGAGCAATTACAGGCCGGTAAGAACCCAGCTGACTTGCAGGCCCAGGCCCAGGGTGGTGCTGAAGAAGACATCCCAGACTTAATCGAAGGCCAAAGCTTCGATGACGTTGAATAGATGAGTCAGCAGACATAACAAACAAAAAAACAAGTAGTTTGTAGACACTTCAGGTTGTAAATAGCTGTGGCAGTGTTTGTATGACCAGATTCAGGGTGTATATAAAGAATACATATACTTAATGCATAACGTTTCTTTTGGAGCAAGAGAGAGTAGGCCCACGACGCGCGCGGTTGGTGGCGGTGACCACCGCCGACTTTTGCTCCACTCCCGAGTTCAATCAGAAGCGGGTGGGTTTCAGAGTGGCGGACCGGTGATAATGTCAAAGAACATGACAAACGGCAGAGAAAATGACACAAGAATCGACAAACGACAAAAAAAATGACATCAGCGCATTGTGCGACAAGAGTGAAATTTCACCCGGAAGTATGGGGAAGCAACTGGGTTCTAGTGCAGCCATGGGAGTGGTTATCGCCCGGAACTTTTGTAGTAGAGACCGCCACGATGCGCGGACCAGTCGCCGCTTGGTGCGACCAGTGCTTTCGCAGCAATTGGCATACCGCCGTGTAGTAATCGGGCGGGTGCACATGGTAAATGCCATTATTCTGTATTGCATTGTGCTGTATTGCACTACTTTCTATTATATATCTCCGTTCCGGTAGCCATAACTATTCTATTCTACTGTGCTGTATTACGTCTACACGTTCCAGTTGCATTCTCTTCCAGTAAAAACACTCTACCGGCCGTCTCTGCTAATACCGGTCACACACCTGACGTAACAAAACACAAAATGCCCCTCCCGTGCCCCTGAGCTGCCACTATTTCACTGTTTCACTGAGTTTTGTCGGTCTTTGTAATTGGATTGCTGGCAGGGCTTAGCCGAACCAATTGTGAAACCGTGTGCCGGTGCGTATTTATAGTAGCAGTTTCCCGTCAATCGCATTATTTTTCACCAACTCTAGTTGCACCATTAGCAGGCCCCTAACCTCCAGACCCCACTAATTGACCATGACTTTGAGCAAACACATTGACGCAGAAGCGCTTGAGCACAAGTTGTTGAAGAAACACAACCTCCAGAAGCTCAACAACCGCGAACAGTACATCTCCAAGTACGACAGTGACGAGAAGATTCCCAAGTACCAGATCCCGGAACACTCTTCCGACAAGGAATTGGTGTACAAATACTTGAGTGAGGAATTGTCGCTTGATGGTACCCCCACCTTGAACTTGGCCTCGTTTGTCAACACCACCATTGACGATGTCCAGTTGCAGTTGGTTTCCGACAACATTGTCAAGAACTTGGCTGATAACGATGAATACCCTTCCTTGATTGATTTCCAGCAGCGCTGTATTTCGATCATCAGTAACTTGTGGCACGCCCCCACCACTTTGGACAGCGCCTCCGGCAAGCGCAGCGTCAACACTGTAGGTGCAGCCACCACCGGTTCGTCGGAAGCGATTATGTTGGCTGGTTTGGCCTTGAAAAAGAGATGGCAGGAGAAGCAAAAGGCCAAGGGAAAGCCAATTGACAATCCTAACATCATCATGGCTACGTGTGCCCAAGTCGCCTTGGAGAAGTTTGCCCGTTACTTTGATGTCGAGAACAGATTGGTGCCCATCACCGAAGAGTCCGGTCACGTTATCGATTTCAGCAGAATCAAGGAAAACGTCGACGAAAACACTATTGGTATTTTCGTGATCTTGGGTTCCACCTTCACCGGTGCCTTTGAGCCAGTCGAGAAGATCTCGGCATTGTTAGATGAAATCGAGGCCGAAACCGGTAACGACGTTAGAATCCACGTGGACGGTGCCTCCGGTGGTTTTGTTGCTCCATTTGTGTACCCCCACTTGAAGTGGGATTTCAGAGTTTCCAGAGTTGACTCAATCAACACCTCTGGTCACAAGTACGGTTTGACTACCGCTGGTTTGGGTTGGGTCATCTGGAAAGACCAGGAATTATTGCCCAAGAGTTTGAAGTTCTCCTTGGACTACTTGGGAGGTGTGGAAGAGACTTTCGGCTTGAACTTTTCCAGAGCTGGGTTCCCTGTCATCTTGCAATACTACAACTTCTTACATCTTGGAAGAGAAGGTTACACTAAGCTCTTCAACAGTTGCATTGAAAATGCCAGATTGTTGAGTGGAGTCTTAGAAAACTCGGGCTACTTTGAAGTCTTGTCAGTTATCCACAAGCCCATTGAAAGCGACACTGAAAAGGCAGAGACATACACCGCTCACCACCACGAAACCTCGAGCCACAGCAAATTGAGTATCAGAAATGAGAACTTCCAGCCTGGTTTACCAGTCGTGGCATTTAGATTTGCTAAGAAGATCCGCGACGAATACCCAGAAATTCCTCAGCGTATCTTTTCTACCTTGTTGAGAAACAAGGGCTTTATTGTTCCAAACTACCACTTGAGTCCCGACGAAAATGACAAGGAGATCTTGAGAGTGGTTGTTAGAAGCTCTTTGTCTTTGAACTTGTTAGAAAAGTTATTTGCTGACTGTATTGAATCTATTGAGTTGTTGATCGAATCATGTGTAACAGTTCGTAAAATGTTGACCGCTAAGGAAAATACCGTTGAACAGAACAAGGAAGCTATCTACAGTTTGTTGCTTTCAATTGCTTCCAATGGTGTGGAAGACGCTAAACAGTTCCAGCACAAGGTTCTTGACAGTGAAGGCACCAACCACGGCAAAAACAAGAAATCGTACCGTGGTACCTGCTAGATGTTTTTATCTAATATCTATTAGTTCTATTTTATTTAGGTGTTCAAAAACTAAAAATTCAAATATATGGTCTTTTTTTTGCAACCTGTTGCAGTCGTTTCTGATTCAATTCAGCACGTGAACAGACGCTACCAAGCAGGTTTGGGGAATTAGAACATGATCCTCCTCCCAAATGACAAGCTGAAGAAAGACGCAACTCACTGAAGAAGAGCTCAACCTGTGCTACAAGTCCCACTGCAAAGAGATCCACCATCACTCAAATATCTGCTACGTAATACTTGGTAGGCAGACTATTGTTCTTACTCCCGAAGTACTAACAAAACAGCACGTTGTGTTTCCTTAGAGAAGCCCACCGACATGAGCCTTATCAGAACCCTCTTCTATAGTTTGAGATCACTCTGAACAAGTAAGCCTAAGAATAGTTCTGTAGCAGTACTGTATATAACTTGCTGCAATCGGAGTTCCGATCAGGCAATAAAGGGGTCATAGCAACTATAAAACCTTAAAATACATCAGCAGGCAAAATTGTGGTCAGCCGCAATTTCAGTAATTCGGTGCAAGCAAACCGGTGTATATAGAACGTCTTGTAATTATAATTAGCTCATGTATTCTGCCTGAGGGCAAACTCTGTTACTGCAAATAAATACATTTTAATTTAGCAACAATGACCGACGTACAAACACACCCATTTCCCAGCTTGACTGCAGCTTCGCCTACTACCAGCGACGCAATTAACAACCACCGCGTGTTCAATATCGGCAGTTTGTTGTTGTCCATCTACGGTAGTTTGACGCTTTTGTTTAGCCATCACGTAGACAATGGGCACTTCCGCAACGACGAAACCCCATTTTCAAGCAGTATCATTGTCGTTTTAAGCTACTGGTCTTTATTGTACTTGTTGCAGTTAGGATATGTGTACCAGTTTGAGAATAACTTGACCAACACCTTGGAAATCAACTGGCATTTCATCATCTTCAGTTTGGGCCATTTCGTGTGGACCGTTTTTTACAAGAAACTGTGGTACTTTTTGGCAGAAGTGTTGTTGTTGCTCAACTTGTTGAATGTGTTGATCACCTACTTCAACCACCACACCTACAAATTCAAGCCATTCGGCGCCCACAGCAACTTTTACAACTGGTTTTTCGTCCATTTACCCGTATCAGTATTCCCATTGACATGGTTGTTGTACGCGGTATTCTGGAACGGGGCCATATTGTTCAGAATCCACGAATTCATTGGCCGTGTGATCTCCAACATCATCATTTGGGACTTCTTACTCGTGCCTTTGCTTTTCTTGATATTGTTCAATGACTGGGCCATTGGGTTGACTTCTGCGTACTTGACGTTTGGTATTGGATTAGGACAGCTTTTCACCAAGCTCTTTGCCTTGCAGTGGATCTTTGCCTTTGTTATTAGTGGCATTTTGTTTGTGTTGAGCATTTTGGTGGCTATTACGGGCGGATTACCACCAGTGCCTGAACAAGCTGCGACGGGCGATAATGCGCCATTATTGCAAGGCAACTAGGTTTGTTTCTTCTTTATAGGCTGGACCATCCTCTTAATTAGCTCTTGCCTGAGTAATTCCGGGTTTCTGTTTAGGACTACCGAATTATACAATAATAAATTCTGGTTGTGGCTCAACGAAGCGAGCGTATCGCGATGAATATTGGTGAGAAACTCGTGGCGTGACGTGTCCGGGTTCCCCAAACCGATGTACTTGGCCTTGAGCCGGTTGTAGTCGTTTTGCTCCCGTACTTTATCAGCCATTGCCCACACAGTGTTAGGTGGCAGTAGCGCTATAGCGTACCAAAAATTTTGGTGAATATAATTGTAGCGCGCGCACGACCCCTGCGAAGCATAGCACCACACGCCAGTTGCTCAGTGCCAGAATAGGCAGTCTAGCGGCTCAGAAAATAATTGCCGTATATTGTTATCCTTGCTCATCGACCGCACAAGTCCGACCTATTGTCACTAAACCTAATCGTCGACATGCCACCCCGGCCACCCCTGGATCCCGCACCGTGCTGCGAGTGAAGTCCACCACCACCCGGCAGCGCAGCACCACCAAAGTGTAGCCGGCAATATGGTGGGCGTATCCCGTGTCCGGGCAGTTGCCGCATTGGGCAATATTTCCGCATTGGGCAGACGCAGGCGGCCGGAGGTTTTTCTGCGGTAACGGCCCGCGTAATTATTGAAAAAATCCCTGCCGAACAACGACAGTGGGCAAACAATAAGATGACATTATGCAATCCCCCGATTGGCCATGTATGCATGTGCGTGTAGCTGTGTGGCAATGCAGAGTGGAGCCCCTGTTAGCAGGCACTTGTTGCGAATTACGAGGCACAAAGGACGGGGGTCCTTCTGCTGACATAAGCAGCGGGCCGGGGTGGAAAGCCGCCGGAGACAGCGCCAGGGGTCAGCGAATGGTGGGTAGAGTAGCGAGGGAGGAGAGGTCGTAGCCGGGGCTGGATGCAGGAGCACCAGTCCGGGTGGGTGCAACCAGGGTAACCAGATCTAGTAGAGATAGTGCAGTATACAGGTAGAATGGGTTAAAGTTAAGTAGGTAAAGTAGCTTAAATAGGTGAAGTAGCTTAAATTGGTTAAGTAAGCTAAATAGGTTAAATAGCCACTTCTTACACCGGTTTTTTCTCTACGGTCAGCATCTCTGCACGCATACAGCACATCCCACACCCTCTACATATACACATAGCACCAGTCCAGAATAGTGGTCGTGCAGTTGCTTTAATAAATGCCCAGTATTAATTTTAGTGCGGTGCATTAAAGTGGAGAATCCTTTTTTTTTTCTGCTTGTCATTTTTTGTTAAAAAAAAGCCTAATTCAGATTCACTATTCAAAGTGAGTTTGTTCCACCACAATACAGACCCGCTAGTCTAGTGCCTTCACCGCCGACCACACTGCTGACGTTCACAGGCACATACCAGGTGTTCGCTGTGTTTTTTTTTCCCTGCCCAGCTGCTCCCGTTTTTGTCGTGCTGCTGCTATCTGAGTCATCCTTGGGGTTCCATATCTGCTGCTCCAACCAAGCGTTTTCCCAGCGAAAACTGCCCAATTTTGACCTTTTGGGCCCATAAACCACTGGATCGAGACACAAGCCTAGTGCTGAGTGTGTGACTAGTGCAAAACCAGCTGTCTATCCACTCAGATCTTGCTACAAGCGCTACATCGCCCCCTTGGTCACCGCATTATCCCACATCCCATTCTCCAGCCAAACCTCCGGTTTTCTTTTCCACTGAACCAGCGCAGTTCTTTACCTGATCCGTACCAAACCCCCGCTGCCGCACAGTCCCGGTTCTGCATTTATGCTTCCATCGTCTGCGCCTGTAGCCAAACCAGCCAAAACGAAAAGCTCCCACCATTTCCACCACACCACCAACAGAAGCAACGGGTCCGATAACTCGTTCCCATCCCCGACTTCCACCATAACGTACAAGCCCATAAAAAAGGAGCCCATCTCCTTTGACAGCACCAGCACCTCCACCAGTGCTGCGGCCAGCAGCATCGGCCAGAACGCATCCGCCGCCAACAACTTCACAGTGACAGACTTGATATCAGACTCGGACAATGCGTCCATCGAGATTTTCAAAATGTACCAGCACAAGAACTACTTGCCCCACAACCAGCGGATCTCCAACATAGCGTGGAGAATCCAGAACAAGAAGTTGCTATCGACCAAGTTGTCTCCGTCTGCGTCCACGGGGTCCCTCGGGATATCCAAACCATCGTCGCGGTCGGACCGGAAGTCGGGCTCCATCAGCAGCAAGTCGGGCCCGATAAAGGAGTCGTACGGGGCTAACGGCTCCAACAACCTCAACGACCCCAACCTCGACGAGTTTGACTATGTGGCCCACATCAGAAGAATCAGCCAGGAGGAGTACAACCAGGCCAACAACATCCCCAACGGCGCCGTATCCGCCTCCTCCTCAAACTCCACCTCGGCCGCAAACTCCAACAACAACACATCGCCCAGCTCAACACTAACGTCCAACAACTTGACCCTATTCAGCACCAACATATCCAAGTCGCACTCGTTGCCGGTAAACATCACCAACGTGAACGCCAGCATTTCAAACGCCAACAGCAACAACAACAACTTTTTGTCGTCATACATAAACTCGCTCGAGTCGACGCTAAAGCTGGACTACAAAATCGGCCCGGCATCCAACACCGCCGCCAGCACAACCTCCTCGTCGACGACGCCATTCAACGACACGTCGTCGCCGCCCAAGTTCAAGAAAATGAGCCCTAAATCGGTCCAGACCTCGGCCACTAGTGTAGCCTCTAGTAGTGCCGGCACCTTTGCCAACAGCAACGCTAAGCGGGTGTTGCAGTGCACCAACTGCCAGACCAAAACCACGCCCTTGTGGAGAAAGTCCAACAACGGAGACTTGCTTTGCAACGCGTGTGGTTTGTTCTACAAGTTGCACGGTGTTTTGCGGCCCTTGAGCAACAACCACAATGCATCTGCTAACAACGCAAACAACAGTAATACCAGCAGCAGCAGCAGCAGCAGTCTCAACAAAGCCAAACCCGCTAAATTGGCCACCGATAGGGCCATCCTGAGCAACAACACCAACCTCTTCAACGGAATACAGCAGGATAGCTCCAGCACCAGTGGCACCACCATCGACTTTGTGCCCATAAAGTCGAATTCCATCATTCCTCCGTCTGCATCTCCATCCACCTCGGCCCCCAAGTACCACCAGTCGCAGTTCAACAGCAGCGGGTTCGTGCATGATTCGTCCAACGACGACATGGTGAACTTGGAGTCATTTTTGGACTTGACTGCCACGTCGACCGGGTCTCACTTCAACCACCCATCTTCGCTAGGCAGCGATACTTCTCCGATGGGGTTATCCAGCAGTTTGCCAAACCAGCAGTTCCGCCAGAACGTGAACAATGGCAATGGCAATAACGATGAAATCGATAAGTTGCTCAACATCAACCTCTTCCAGTCCGATTCGTTTACCATTGGTGCATCAGCAAACAGCAACAACAATGGCCACCACTACATCAATGGCGGCAGCGACGAGATAACGATGCCCGAAGATGGTGTAAATCGCAACATGTATAACATTGCCGAAGTCAGCCACGATTACGGCGATCAGTACCACAACCCCAACAGCAGCAATTCAGGTAACAAGAACCACGGCGATGGTAACTCCAACTGGAACTGGCTTGATTTCAGTCCTGCAACCACTAATGGCAACTAAACCGGGTGCCACACGCATGTTTATATATAATCATTTACGCCGCCTGATTGGGTTGTGTCTGGTTTTGTTTTGTATATTTAAGAGTCTAGTTTTATTTCTTGTTTTATTCATATAGTGTGAATTCGCGATTATAAGTTATTCATAAACAACAATCTGTTTGCCCTTTTTCGACTTGGCAATCGCATTCAAGAACACCTGCTTCAAGTCGTCTTTGCCGACCTTGACGATGTTCTTTTCGAAGGGAACGTCTTTGATGTGACCACTTCTGTACAATTTGAGCAATTCTTGCACAGTTCTCACCTTCAGTTCAGGATCCTTAAGCGTGTTAGCGGTCAACCAGTATGCCTTAACAGTGATGTCCTTGTGCAACAAAACACCGCCATCGATTATGATGGGCTCACGGCCTATCATCCCAAACGTAACGAAGTAACCTTCCTGTGAAAGCGAATTGACCAATTGCGTCGTGGTTGAACCACCAACACTGTTAATTGCTAATCTTGCCTTACCTTTTGCCCCAAGCCAGGCTGGCAAGGTCTGAGAAACAAATTCTGGCTTTAAGAATTCAGACTCGCTGATCACCTTGGTTGCCCCAAACTGGTACAACTCGTCAATTTCCTCCTGTGACTTGCCGTCTCTCACCACGGAGATAGTGTTCACATTACTGAGTTTGGCGATCTGGGTCAAGTACTTGCCCACCTGCGAGTTACCTGCATTCTGCAAGATCCAGTCGTTTCCATCGGAACTCCAGTCTTTAATGAACTGGTGGAAAATCTGGAAAGCGGTGCTGGGGTTGATCATAATGGTGGCACCTTGTTCGAGGGTGAAATCGGCATCTTCATCATTGGACACCACAATCAAGGGTGTAGCGTCTTCGGCCGTAGACACAACAGCGTGAGATCTCCACGACCCAAAACCAACGTTTTTGGGAATCGCCCAATCACCAACTTTGTAGCCTTTAACATCAGCACCAACATACTCGATTTTGACCAAGGTTTCGTTACCGGGAATGTGGACCGGCTCGGGAGTCTGCAAGTTCTCAAAGTACTTGGGTGGTTTGCCGTATACTCCCAGGATAATCCCCAAATCAGAAGGGTTGATGGAGGAGGTCAAAGCACGGACGATTATTTCGTTGGCTTTGATTTGTGTGGGGTCAATGGTGTGCTGGGTCCAGTTTAAGACTTTGTTGAAGTCGGCACCTCTTGCCGTATATGTTACAGCACTAGCGTGGATTAGATTAGACATTCTGACGGCTGATTGTACACTAGGAGAAACAATTTCGACAGGTACTGGTGAAATACTGTGTAATATTTAAAGCGTTGCGGAAATGTAGCTTAGTAATAAGAAGAGTATGTAAGCCATAATTTGTTTTCGGTGTGGAATATTATAGAAAGCTTCTAAATTAATAGCCGTAGTGATGGTAAGCCAATATCCTTGTTAGTCAGCAATCATTGGCAGATGGTACTTGTTGTATATCTTGTGGTTGGATGAAAGTGTTGAACAATGTCTATGTAAGATCTATGTAACACAAGAGGTTCATCACTTTCCCCACAAGAGTACAGCTTTTATGCGCCAAAATCTACAGATGTGGCAACTTATACCTAATATTACCTGGAAAGCAGTATACACCATGAGGAATACGGTCAGTGGTGCTGTAGCCACAGTCGTATACGTGCATTTCCTATATCCGGCTCTACTCCGCGCCAGCGATAAGCCTATATATAACCAAACTCTCTCGTAAATCACACATGAGTTAAATCTGCGCGTTCATAGGGGCTTCAGCATAACAGCTTTGTACACTATATTTATATTGCAAACTGCATTTGCAATAAGGAGGCAGTATGTTTCCAAGCACGTGCTCTGGTGCATGTGACTATGACGCAGGACCAACCTTTTTTCGCAGTGAAAAATTTGCCCTATTTACCTATTGCCCGATTAGGCAGTCTGATTAAATTTAGCATCATTTTGCAGAACAGGCAATAGCCGGAACCACCATAAGGGACAAGGAACATGGCCACACTAATTACGCATTAGCGAGCAAGCCCTATAAAATCAGAGTGGTGATGAACACAGGGCGAGATTCAGGTAGTAGCACCACTGCAGAAACGTAAATATTGGTATTTATAAATAGCATACGGACCCTTTTGTGTTTCTGTTATACTACCATATACAATGACCATGGCCCCTTCGTAATGATTAGATCTCTTACCGAGTGTTATTCAAATATAAATTAAAATTTATGCTTTTCTGCTGAAATCTCCTCGTTTTTCATTTTCTTTCTTCCCGAACAGTGTATTAGTTATATCCTATAGTCTGTATCTGTTATAGTCGTAACCCCATAGCCTATAGCATATAACTAGTACTCACATTTGCACACAAACCACTGCTTGCCTTCTTTGCCTTACTATTCGTTTGCTGATGGCAATGGGCTTGTTTGCAAAGGCCAGAACACATCCCCATCAAACCTCTCACACACCCCAAAGTTCCATGGGTGACAGTGAATTTCTGACCGGTACTTCAGAATCATCATACACCTCCAGCGAAGCAAGCAACTATCTGTCTCGGTACGGTACAAGCGGAACAGACACTCGCTACAATAAATCCGGTGCTCCCATAGGTCGCCAACAGCCTTCCAACATGCACCAACCACAGCCACTGACTCCTCTGAAGTCGGGCTACACTTTGAATGCTAACTTATCCCAAAGCCCATATGTCCAACAGAATAATATGCCACCAACTGATTCCAGAAGACACACAAGAAATGCATCCAACAACTCGTTTGTTGACGACTCGTTTGTTGTGCAACAGCCAGCTCGCTCCGCCTATTATGTTGCGCAGCCTAAGAATCATTCCGATGAAGAATCTGAAGAAGACGATGATGACGATGAGTCAGAAGACTCGGATGATGATCAATCTGTATCTACATCGAGTTCATTCCACCCACAACAACATCCATACTATGAGCAATACAAGCAGTATTACGCTTCGTTGGCTCAACAGCAGCAAATGTATGCCAACCAATATCAAATGTACGGTATGCCACAAGGCTACAACCAAATGTATCCTCAAATGCAGTACAGTCCATACATGTATGGTGGGATGGCAATGCCACAACAGTTCCCTCAACATGTACCACAGCCTTACATGCAAACTCATCAACGCACCTCAAGTTCTGATTCTTCTAGAATGCCTAGATCGCAATCAATTCCACTTGATGCTGGGAAAACGCAGACCAAACAGGAAATTACGGATGAAGATGATCAGCATGAACAACAGGAAGGTCAGAGTCAATACTTACAATCATTAAAAGTAAGGAAGGCATCCAAGACATTGACTGATGACAATAACGAGTTAATTTCCAATTCAAGAAGATCTCTCATTAGAGCTAATAGATATCCTTCTGAGCCTTTATCGTTGGCGCTGAGAGCGGAATCTGTCTCGGGCGTCAGAGTATCATCATTAGCATCAAACTTTAAAGCTAGCGAAGTTCATCAGCAAGATAACGCAGATGACAGTGTTCAGGGTCTGGAAGAAGATGAGACATTTCAGACTGAAGATGAAACTTACGAAGAGGATTCTGAAGTTACTGAAACCAAACCACAAGAAATTGTTTCGACAGGTATGCCTACCAGTCAATCTATTGCTTTCAATTTGGCTGATTTGAATATTTCTGACAAACCAAAAGGCAGATATGTCTCTGATTACATGCAGTTGTTTGATGCTTATGATGAGGAGGAAGAAGAAGAAGAAAAAGAAGAGGGTGGGGCCGGAGAAGAAGTAGCACAATTGTCGCAAAGTCAAGCACCAATGCATGACATCCTCGACTCATCTGCAAGCGATAAGACAGATCTCAATGATTCGCCACACTCTAATATTTCTTCCGACTCGTTGGGTAGAAAACATTCGTCCACGTCTAATTCATCTTTGGATTCCATTCAGAATGAAAGCGATTTCAAAGTTGCAGCTCCCAAGGAAATTGCCCAAATCTTAGAAGCTCCTAAAAGTCAGACTAATGTTGAAAATAGAACCCAAGCATCTCCTGGTCAACAGAAGACAAAACAGAAGAAAAAGAAGAGAGTTCCACCACCACCACCACCACCTCCACAGGTTTCACAGTATAGTCAAATTCCTCCTAGAGATTTTGGCGTTTCTCCTCCACCAACTATGATGTCTCCAAACATGGGACCGGTGGACCCAATGTTAATGAACCAAATGATGTCCAATCCATTCATGAACCAAAATCATGCTTTGAGTGGAATGTACCATGACAGAAGAATGAGTATGATCAGTCTTGAAAACCCTGGAAACAGAAATTCAATGTTAATGACAAATCCAATGATGAATGATAAGAGGCAGAGCATGGCATTCTTACCACAAAACCAAGCAATGATGAACCAAATGATCTCTCCACCTCCACCGCAGATGCAATTGAATATCTCAGATAGTACTATCCGGAAGAAAGTCCAAGAATTTATCAGTTTACGTAGTTCTATCAGATCGGGTAACAAATCAAATGAGAACAGAATCAAATGGGTGAAGACTTTGGTAACAGCCACTAATTTTAGACTTTATTCCTTTATCACTATCAAAGGAGAAGCGGTTATTCCCGAAAATGTGTCAACCAATAAAGCCATATTCATTAGCGAGGCAACCAAGCACCTCACTAGACTCTTGAAAGAATATGAAAACGAAAACAGTACAAGAATCAGCGACGAGTGCAAAAGGGAAGCATTCTATATTTATGCCTGTCTTCTTAAACATGATTATGATTTCTTGTATAATCAAGACTTTAACGTTGAAAAGAACATTGAGTCTTCGATAGAATACTTTGAAAAGTGTTTGGAGTTGAATCCTAACGACCATGAATCCATTTATAAACTTGGAGAGATTTTTGAGTACGAATCATCAGATGACTTTTCCAAGGCACTTCACTATTATAAAAAATCAGCCAAATTGGGCTACAACCGGGCTATTTACAAGGTGGCCATGCTCTATTTAGAAGTCCCGGCAATCAGGTCTATTAAGTATTTCCGCTACTTGAGAGATTTGTCAGCAATCGATCTCAATGAAATAGTTGACGACGAGAAGGATGAATTTAGTGACATCATAGGGTTGGCCTCCTATCAGCTCGGAAAGATATACGAAGGGAAATACCCCGGGGACCTTGTTGCCGAAGATGAGTTTGTGACCAAATCCTTGGAGCGTGCACCAGTGAACTATTCTAAGAGTTTAACCTACTATAATAAGTCGGCCAAACTAAACTGCTTGCTAGCACAAGTCAAATTAGGGAATGTCTACGAGTTTGGTGAATTAAACAGACACGCCAATGCAGACAAGTCGATCCAATGGTATTTGAAAGCCGCATCTTCGCCATTGTCTTTCAGAAGACACCCGGAAGCCATGATGGGTTTGAGCAGATGGAGTATGCGCGGCTCGCAGGGGTTATCGAAACACATCCCAGGCCCTAGTCCGGAGAGGGCAGTGATGTGGTGTGACAGGGCTATCCAGGAATTTGATTTCCCAGAAGCCTACTTCTGCATGGGGGAGCTCAGCAAAATGGGATTAAGCAGCATTCCACCCGACGTGTGGTACTCAAAGGCACACGAATTGGGGTATCCAGCTGCAGGGGAGGAACTAGGCGGCGCCAGTGCCCAGCCGGAATAAAAGTACAAGCAAACGGCTTAATAAAATGACTCTTATTTATTACTTCAACATAACTAAACTAATATATGCACATCGCTATGTCCCGATTTGTAGCTATATTTAGCAGCCAAAATGGAGAATAGTCCCGATTGGGACAGTTCCGCGTTTCTGGGTTCGATTCGGCAAATATTCCGCCCGCTGTTAGGTTATGTGCAGGAGGCACCCCATTCCGGGCCCTATCAACAATAGTACGAGTCCACTACAGCACACGGCCCAGCAGCCCAAACGGTAGGGGGCTTAGAATTGCTAGATTTACAGATTGGTTGTGGTTAGCCGATAGTACCAATCTATTCCTCGAGTTGTTTCTGCTTTTGTTGACTGGACTGGCACCGACTACATACTCAAACAGTGAGTCACCATGAGTCTGCCCCAGAGCATACAGAATTCGTCCCGGCGCCGGTCCATTGCGCTTTTGACGCGGTCGCCGTTAGCCTCATCGCCGGGTATTGGTGGAGTTTCGCCCAGGGGCAACTCTGCCAGTAACTCGTACGTCAACAATACGCCGTTTCTCCGAAGTGGTGGTGAGTCCAGACAGAGTCTTGTGGGAAACGAAGACGCCATAGACTCCAACAGTTCCAACGGCTCATCTAGCCACAATTTGGTTGACGCGCCTGTTCCGGCCCCCAACGATAGCACTAACTATTCCGCCGGAATCGATGACCCCAAGGTGTTGGAGCAGGTGGCCAAGCATTTGCCCAATTCCGACTCGCTCAAAGTGGAGGGCGCAGACATCACCCGTGACTTGTATCGTCTCAGTCACGACACCATCAACCGGCCCCGGAGATCGCACAGTTTTGATTCTTCGGACTGGACCAGAGACAGAAGAGGCAGTGGGGCCAGTTCCATAAACGTGCCCGGGGGGTTCAGAAGAGAGTTCTTGAACCAAAAGTTCAGCGTGGACCAGATCCGCACGGTGCATCCCAGTTTCTTTACCCGCAACTTTGTCGAGTTTTTGAGCATATACGGCCATTTTGCGGGCGAAGAGTTGGAGGACGAGGAGGACATTGCATGCCATTACAAGATCCCCGAGTATACCGGCGAACGAACTCCACTTTTGGATTCTGGGGACACGCTGATCAACCCCAAGGGCACTGCCACGGACAAGAAGGCGTACTTCTTGTTGCTTAAGGCGTTTGTCGGCACCGGAGTTTTGTTCTTGCCAAAGGCATTTTCAAACGGGGGGTTGACATTCTCGATATTGACACTAGTATTCTTTGGTGCGTTATCGCTTTGGTGCTACTTGATCTTAGTGTACGCCAAAAATGCCACCAGGCTCTCCAGTTTCGGTGAAATCGGACTCAAGTTGTACGGTAACTGGCTTCAGAGATTGATTTTGTCGTCCATTGTGCTTTCCCAGATTGGGTTTGTAGCCGCCTACATTGTCTTCACGGCTGAGAACTTGCGCGCCTTTCTCAGTAACATTACAGGGTACGCCATTTCCGATTTTGAAATAGTGTGGTTGATCATTTTCCAGGTGATTATATTGCTCCCGTTATCATTGATCCGCGACATCACCAAATTGTCGTTACTGGCTGTGTTGGCCAACTTGTTCATTTTGTTCGGCTTGGTCACCATCTTGTACTACATCTTCTATGAATGGTTATTCGTGAACTCAGGTGCCTTTGGTCCCAATATAGAGTATGTTTTCAATTCCAACGAATTTTCACTCTTTATAGGGGTGGCCATCTTTGCCTTCGAAGGTATTGGGTTGATTATCCCCATTCAGGAGTCGATGATATATCCTAACAACTTTCCCAAGGTCCTCTGCCAGGTACTTGTAACCATTTCCATCATCTTCATTACAGTGGGCAGTTTGGGTTATTTGACATTTGGCGATAAGATTCAGACCGTCATCATTCTCAATCTTCCACAGGATTCCCCCATGGTTATTCTTATTCAGCTCTTGTACTCCTTTGCCATTCTTTTGTCGACACCCTTGCAATTATTTCCAGCAATCAGACTCGTTGAATCAAAGCTTTTCTTCAGGAAGACAGGGAAGAACTCACTTAAAGTCAAGTGGTATAAAAACCTATTCAGATTTTTTTTTGTATTCATGGTATCCTACATTGCTTTAATTGGCGGTCAGAATTTGGATAAGTTTGTTTCATTTGTCGGTTGTTTTGCATGCATTCCATTGGTTTACATGTATCCACCTATGCTTCATTTGAAGAGTTGCTGCAAAATTCATGATGGATTAAATGATGCGGAGAAGAGTAAGAGATATTGGCTCGGGGTATTGGATTACGCATTGGTGCTTATTGGTTTTGTTGCGATGGTTTATACTACATATCAGATTTTGTTTACATGATTGAATTTTTGGCATACAAAAAAGCAAACAGTTACTTTAGAGTTAGTCATAATGCATATTTTAATTTTCACTGTTGTTTCGTCAGCTCCCCATGATAGTTGTATATTTTTCGTGAGCTATAAGGTATATACAATCACTTGTCGTCGTCTGATAACAAGTCTGTCACATATTGTCTGGCACTGTGGACAGAAGTGGCCAAAGTAGCGTTGGCATCATCCAAACTCTTCTTGAATTCGTTTTTGAACTTCTTCAAGTTGTCGAAGATAAGCTGGTTCTTTTGCTGGTTGAACTCGGGGAACTTTTCCTTTTCATAGCTTTCGCACTTACTGGTAATGGTATGAAAGGTATTTGGCATGTAGTATGCCAAAGATGTAGTACCAAACACTAATGGGGAGGCTAAACGTAATGGAAATGCTCTTCTGTTTACTAAGATGGACCCAGTCAATGTGAATGTTAAAATGTATATGAGGTTTGGCAACAAGGGTTCTTGTATAATAGAATCGATGTGGCTCTTGATGGACAACACTTCGTTATTAAAAGCGCTGATTTGCGTGTTAGCCTCGGCTTCTGCGATGGAGAGCTTGTCGTGCACAAACAACCTGAGTTTATTCAGGTACTTTTCTAAGTAGGGAGCGGTTCTGACGCCCATACCATCTATGAATGTGATGTTGCCGTGAGAGGACTCTTGCTCCTTCAATTCTTGGGTTATTTCAACATTGGTACCTGGCTTCGTTACTACGAGCTCGTCGTCTGCGTAGAAAGTTCTTTTGCCGGCCATTTTTGGTGGTTTATGTGGCTCCTAATTGTGTTCTGAGTATTTCGTACTTGTGATAGGTCGGATGTTCAGATTTTTGTTGATTTTGGGTTGGTAGTGCGCGCACCAAAACTATACCATTATCACCAAACTACATTACCCTGCAACAGTGGACTATGAATATTGTACATGCAAACTATACAGTTTTAAGAATGAAAAGAATTACAAACGTAGGATAAATCTAACAAGATTGTCAGTATTTAATAAATAAAAAAGTTATCAGTGTACAGTGGAATATCGTGGAGGACATAGCATAGTGTAGTAACCATGTAAACAATTATAACAGAATGAGCATGCAGCCTGGTGACTTAAACCTAACCCTACTTCTTCTTTCCGAACAAGCCCTTTTTCTTTTTCTTGGGTTCAAAATTGTTTTCGCGGTTGGAATCGGAGATTCCCCCCAACGGTTTTCCCACAATTTCGGTGTTATTAGTGTGGTTACTGTTAACATTCACATTATCACCACTTTCGTTGCTGCTGGAAGTCTTAGGCGTATCGTAAGTATTGGTGGACGATTGGCTAGACGTGTTGGATGCTAAGTTGGGTGGCTGGAGATAGTTGTTGGAACCATTGTAACTGCCGTTCTGCAGCTGTGGGGGTGCCTGCTGCTGGGCTGGTGGAGGACCACCACTAGTGTTCAAGTTGAGGTTGTTGAATTGACCATTTAGCGGATTGCTCACTGACTTTCTCTGCTGCTGGGACTGAGACATTCCGTTGGGAGGAATCGTCAACGAGTTCATGGGACCCATGGAACGGTGCTTCTGGTGATTAGCGTTGGGCATAGGCATACCACCTCTGCCTCCCATGTCAATACCGTCTAAAGCCCCCGGAAATGCTGATCTGCGGTTAGCCTTTTTGGGGTTGGCTCTAAACCTGTTTTCTACAAAGGGATCTATAGGTGCAGCGTTGGCATAGTTAGGACCCTGGGGTGGACCATAGTACTGTTGCTGAGGTGGTGGACCATATTGTTGGGTCTGAGGGGGATATTCACCATAGGTATTAACCGCACTAGGAATGGAACCAATCCTGCGCACAGGATATCCATTAGGTGGCTGCTGGGGCCCTGGCTGTTGGTATCTGTTGACATTGGAGACAATGGAACTGCTTCCTCTTAAATTGGCGGGCAATCCATTTGGTGGTAATCCCAGACTTGGAAGACCATGTGGAGGTTGTTGGTCCATAGGGGCCTGCTGTGGAACATATCCCTGGTTAAAGTATCCGCTACCATTATTGTAGTACTGTTGTTGCTGAGGAGCTGGTCCATAGTATGGTCTTTGGGACTGTTGCGGTTGAGGTTGAGGCTGTGGTTGGGGTTGTGCACCGTATTGTTGATCTTGGTATTGCTGTTGGGGCTGGTACTGATCGTTTGAGCTGCCAGAAGCCTGCATCTCACGAGCCAAAAGGGCTTGTTCACGTTTCTGCAACTCGAGCTCTTTCTGGTAAAGTTGGTTGCTAGAGTCACCGTTGGATTTTATTTCCTGTTGTGGTTGTGCTGGTTGAGCATCTGCTGGAGGCTGTGGCTGTGGTTGTGGTTGCTGTTCGCCATTAATGGCAGCACCATACAACGCAATGTGGGTCAAATCCGCTAAATTATCTCCTGGTTGTACTGAATCTCTGACATTAGTCTTAGCAGGTGCTGCAGGAGGTACTGGAGCAGATGGCGGTTGCTCGGCGACTTGTTGTGATTCGCTCAACGACCGTCTTTTCTGTTCTAATTCGTCTTCCAACTGCTTTCTCTTGGCTTCCATCTCCTGTTGAGTGCGCAATCTAGTTTGGTTCAAGTCCGACTCAAAACTGTTGTAGTTATCCTGTAACTGCTGGGATCTGAGTTCATAATCCTTCTCTAATTGGCCGATGTTGGAGCGGTGCGTGCTAATCTGTTGCTGCAAGCTGGCCAAGTTTGACTCGTGGGCCTTTATCTTAGCGAGCAAATCCTGGTGGTAAGTCTCCGATTTGTTGATTGTGTTTGATAAATCGATCGATTTGAGTTCCAAGTCGTTTACCTTCCTCTGTTTCAAATCTAGTTCTTTGCTGTTTCCGGCGGCACCTCTCGAGAACAAGATGGACTGCTTGGAGTTGATCTTCACGTACTGGCACATGATGGAGTAGAGGTTCTCCAAGTAAGGCGTCTTGATGCCGTGGTCGTCGCCAAGCAAGATGGGCTGTAACAACAACAAGTCGATTTCTAAAAAGTCGTTCAACTGGTTGTAGAAGTTGTAGAACAAAGAGTTGGTGTTGACGTAATCGCTGTTGCTGGATTGCGCCGGGTAGTAGTTGGACCAGTGGTTTAGCAAGTTAGTTTCGTTTTCAAAGCCCTTGACGAGCTTGCAGTCCATTTTCTTGATGATTTTGAACAACTCGTTGATGATGCCCTTGATCAAGGGCTGGCACAAGATCTGCAGGTTCAAGCTGGCGGGGTAGGGGGTCTCGAACAAGATGGTCAAGGGGTTGAACACGATGCGAGGCAAGGCCAACTTCCACTGGTAGGTCATGAACTCCTTGTTGTTGAGCGACTTCAAGAGGCTGATGGCATTGTGGGAATCCTGCTGCACCGAATGCAACAACTTGTACAAGCGCAGGTAGTTGACCGAGTTCTTGAATATGGCCTCGTTGGCGTTGGACGAGGTCCCGAAGTAGATGCGGGTGTCGTTGTTTCTGACGGTGTGGCTGAACCGCGACGACGACAACTGCTTGATGTCGCACTCGTTCATGATGGACATGATGACCACCAGCGACTGCAACGACTGGGGAAGACTCAACTTGACAAAGGGCTCCAAGTTGATGTAGCCGGTGCTCTCGACCAAGATCACGGTGTCTTGGTTGATGTGAGGCACCAAGTCGGTGGTGATGGCCTGGAAGTCCTGCAAGGAGTTGGAGCTCAACAACACAATGTCAAACTTGTAGGCGGACTGCGGCATCTGGGCGAGAGTCTTGTAGTGGTGGTGGGGCTGGAACGACAAGCTGGAGGTGTAGTGGGAAGACGACCACAAAATCGGGCTCGTGACAGACGCATTGACGGTGGTCAACTCCACGGACGACCGGGTCTCGTGGAGCCTCCAGGCGTAGTAGAGCAAGTTAGGGTTGCAGCCCACGGTGAGGATCTGCACGTTGGACATGGCGGGAAAACGGGTGATCGGACCGGGTACGGTGTGGATCAGGGCCGGAGGCTAGCGATACGCGGCGGGAATGGGGGCAGCAAGCGGCGAGCGTGGTGCGGCGAGCGGGGTTCCGAGGCAGCGGGGTCGGTGTCTAGACGTTGGCGCCAAAACAGCAGCAAAAACGGGTGTGCAAGCGAGTGGAAACGAAGCAGCGTGCTGGTGGGCCTGCTTCGGGTATGGGTGGATACGGGTGGATGGTTGCGGTGGGGATTACGGGCACAGGGAGCGGGGCGACACGGCGGGATTTTGCGGGCGATGCAAGCACAGGGACGTGGACGCTATATATAACCGGTCACAGGGCGGATATGCGGCAGCGGGTACACCAGAAGAAACGGGTTCGAAACAGGTGCTCTGGCTGACTAGGTTTAGGAAAAGTTTTAGGCTGGGACGTGCCCGGCCCAAAAGGGCAGTGAGACAAAAGTTAACATGGGCCGGCTTTTGTGTCACGGTGCTATATATAGAAGGCCTGATTTTGCGACCACTGCCATCTGGGGGCCCGATGAGAGGGGGTTTTTCTGGCCCTGGCGGCCGGCGGCGGTACCGGCGGCGGTGCGGCGGCCCGGTGTAGCGCAGCCCGAAACCGGCGGACCGGGTTGGGCACGGTGCCACCGGGCTGGCCCCGCTGCATTTCAGACGTGTCAGGGCCTATTGTTTGTGTGTAATTCCAGGTGTAGGCCCCCTTTTCTGCGGTTGCACCCGGTGTCACCTGGCGTTTTGTGCGGTGGGCGTGGTAGCGCCGGCGTGCGAGCGCCTGGTTCCCCGAGCACGAGCGCCGGCGGCTGCTGGTGCTGGTGATAGAGCGGGCTGTGTGCGCAGGGCCGGTTCGGCAGTTATACGGTGCTACACCCAAAACGGACTCAGACACGTGACCCGCGGGCCGGGAGACGCGGGCGTGTCCGGCCACACCGCGAATGGGCTGCCGCCGCAGTCTACACACTTTCTACACAATACGACCGCCCTTATCGCTGGTGCTGCACTCCGACACACTGGTTGCTCATTCCCAGTGGTGAAAAAAAAAAAAAAATAAATAAAATTCGCACTCACCGCATTTTACCCCTTTTCGTAATATTTGGCTCCGGATTGGGAACCCGTCCTGGATGCGGAATAAAACAGTCCCGTTTGTCCCTTGCTTGCTGTGCCGCCGGCGGCGCCATCTGGCCGCACGCCAGGGACGTGTTGGTGCCAGCCTCCGTCGTGGAGTGGCAGAGGCTGCGGCGTGGTGCATTTGTAGCAGGAATGCCCTGCTCGTATTTTTGTGTGTGTCAAACTGGCGGCAATAATGATTTAGTTACTCCTTTGCATTTAAGCCTTATTTGTCATCCCTTGCTCAGCCATCATCGGCACCGGCTCATGTTGGCCACGCTGCGTCTGGTGAGGGCAGTGCGGTGCAACCACGTTTGCGGCCAACAATGCCCCACCGGATCCGGATGCCCTTGCCTGCGTCGGGGTTCCATTGTGAGGCCGAAGCCCAGTCGGGGTCGCAGTCGGTTTGACAGCGAATGTCGTGTCTTGTCGTGTCGAATGTCGCGTGTCGCGTGTCGCGGCCAACGAGAAAAAATTTTTGTAGCGGGATCAGCCCGCTGGCTCCCACTCTTCTTCTCCACGTGATCCATCCCATTGACGTCGTTGGTGATTTTAGCTTCTGTATCGCCAGCTTGATAGTCGATGGCTCTGGCGCCTGAAGCCGTGGCCCGTCTTTTCATTAATTGTGATGAGGGACGGGTCTTTTTGGGTGCCGCTATGTAGTATGGTATTATAGAGTGATATTCTGAGGGTGTATCTCCGGTTGATGAGTTAAACGATGACTCTTTCGGTCATGTTCCCTTATACATTTGTAGAGCGTGGTGGTTCGGAGGAGATTTGCATGTGACTTGCGGCTCTGGCAACCGCCGTGCGTGTAGAAAGCACGTAAAGCACACAGTGAAGCGTGTAAAGTCTCTATTGAGCATGTGCTCTCAAAGACCAGACTATCTACAGGAAGCCTCATTCGGGGTGCGTGCCTGTTCTGTAACCCTATATGTGTTTTACCAGCCCTAAACGGGTTGGTTTACTGCAAAAGGTCCCACTGTATGCTCCATTTTTCAGTTTGGTCAAAAACGCGTATTACCAACCTCAGCTCCAGAACACCACCACACACATGGCGAGGGGTCAGCTAATCCTCATAGAGGGTCTTGACCGAACCGGTAAGTCGACTCAGGCATCCATCTTGCTAAGCAAGTTTGCCAAGTCGAAATTGCTCAAGTTTCCGGACAGAAGTACCAAAATAGGCGCCATAATCAACCAGTACTTGACCGATAAACAGTTCACGCTCACGGACCAGTCGGCCCATTTATTGTTTCTGGCAAACAGATGGGAGCTTAACAATGAGATCATTGATTTGTTGAACGAGGGGCACTTTATCGTCTTGGATCGCTATATCTACAGCGGAATCGCCTACTCGTTGGCAAAACACCAATTTTCCACGACTAACACCACCAGCAATGTCGTTTCTAGTGTCAGTGACGAAATAGGCGACGTCGATTGGTTATTGGGACCCGATGTGGGTCTCCCCAAGCCGGATCTCACTCTTTTCTTAACCATAGACTTGGAAGAGCTAAGCAACAGAAAAGGGTGGGGAGAGGAACGGTACGAGCTACAGGAGTTCCAGAAGATAGTCAAGCAGAGCTTTTTGACTATATTGTCGGAAAAGGACACCACTGTGAAGATAGTGGATGTCAATGGTAAGAACATTGAGCAGGTGACTGAAGCCATCTGGAGCATTATAGTAGACAAAGGTGTACACGAATTAACAGAGCGGCCTATAGAGAAAGTGTCCCGCAACCTCGTCCGCTAGTAGATCGGGAGTATACAGTATATACCAGTAGTCGTAGCAGACGGAGAATACGTCGCTAGTATCAGATAGAATATGCGTCCCAAGTGGGTCAAACAGAATCACCACAAGTAGTTGTGACAGACAGAATATATGTCCCAAGTAGTTGCATCAGAATATACGTCCCAGGTGCTACTGACACATCACAAGCAGTAACAGACGCCTACGTATGCCATTGTCCTGTTTCTACATCCGTTCACAAATTCATTATGTCCATAACAGCTATATATATGCCTACCTACCTACGCCAACTTATCCAAGTAATTCAACCGTTCTATCACTCTTGTCTTCAGAATCTCCTGAATCTGGCCCCCGAGATACACCTCGTCTAGTATGTAGTAAAGCTTGTAAAAGTTGAACACTAGATCAAGCTCGCAAACATTGTTGAAGTAATCGTCGAGGATCTCTACAAAGAAATGCAAACTCTCCAAATAGCTCAATTCGTTGTCGTGGAGATCAATGGCTAGTATAAAGTAGAGCCCGGCGTAGCGTCTATACACCAACTTGTGAGTCTGCTCGTATTCCACGAAATTTGACTGGTACTTGGAGTCGTCGCGGGAACTGATCAATCTGTGTATTTCCGATACATACCTCTGCTGATCCTGCTCCAGGTAGTTGTTGTTGAACCACTTGACTAGCCTGGATTTCCCCTGTCTGTTTAGTATTAGGAGAAAGTGTATGGCCATTTTGCGTGTGTATCTAGTATGTGAACCGCACCCGCTGAAACGACAGTCTTATTAATTGAAGCTCTGCGATCACGCTGATCTCGCTAAAAATGTCAATAACAGTGCGCAACCGCTAGATATGTAGCCTGTGACTGTAGACTATGTGGAAACTCTGGATATCACCAAAAATCCACTCGCTTTTTTTCGGACCCAAAACGGTCTGAATTTTCAGGCTATTTCAGAACACGTCTATTGCCGCAAGTCATTGCGCCGTACTCAAACAGCCAAAATGAGCTACAACTACAGCAGAGACCTGGATAACGAGGAGGACGACAATGAGTACAAACAATTTGAGATCAAAGACGGGCATATCTTCCTAATTGAGCTTACTGCGAGTCTCTTGAAGCCCTACCCCAGATCCAGTGAATCGCAACTATTTGTGATATTGCAGAGCATCAATGATTTGGTGAATGACTTGGTGAAAACAATGCGCAGCACAGGCGTCGGTATCTACTTTTACAATTGCGAGGTGGGTGATGGCGCACGTGATGTGCTCCGGCCCGTGAGGCACTCCACGGATGGGTTTGTCAAGCTCTTCCGACTCAACTACGTCAATCTAACGAATATGAAGTTGCTAAACGATATGGTCAGTGATCATTTGGCTGGTATTCGGAAAATAGACCACTATTTCAAATACCTCGAGAACCACGATACCGAAAATCTCCCCACCATATTCAACAAGTTGCTAGACGAAATCAGCAACAAACGCGAGTTCAACAGGATAAAACTCCACTGGATCACCAACAACAGTGTTCCGTACAAAAAGGTTGCTACGAAGGAGAAGTTGTGGTTGATCGTCAATGATTACTACAACTTCCACTATTTCATAAACCCGATCTTTCTCAAGTCCTCGCATGATGAGTTTGACGTGTCGCTTTTCAGAGATATCTTCATCAACACAAATTATCTTAGCGCGTTCAGAAAGGGCGTCCAAAATAATGGTAAAGATGAACAAGAAGGCGACGATGAAGATGATGATGGTGCCTCAAAGCTAGGCAATATAGGACAGCAGTCAGCGATCCTCAATAACGAAATCAGAGCTGCTATTCTCCGATTGAAGGAAGTGAGGCGAATCCAGTTCTCCTGTGATCTTGTGCTCAGTGATGGCCGCAAAATCGGCGGAATCCTTGGTTGTTCTATCAAGGGGTACACGTTGTATAATAAGGAGACCTACAGGAGTCAGATTACTTTGCACAGCGAGAACGATACAGTCAGGAAAGTGGTTGTGGAATCAAGTATAGTCAATCAAGGAACAGGCGATGCCATCGATTTGGATATTCCAGGCGGTCACAGTGACATCCCACTTGCAGAATATAAAGCCATGCCGTTGAAGGAGAAGAAAGCGGCACATAATATCTACAAGGGGCATGAAATAGCGGGCGGTGATGTAGTTTATGTTAAGCCTCAGGTGGAAGAGTTTATTACCGACTACACCTTTGACCATGGCATGCAAAAGAGAAGTGAAGATGACGTTGAAGTTAAAGACGAATTTGGATTTGGACTTCATGATGTTGACGACGAGGGGAATGATGACGACAATGAACAAAGATCCAAAGTTTCCATTGAATATTCCAAAGCTCCTTATCTTAAATTACTTGGATTTAGAGATATTGACAAATTGGACGTTTCGTATAATTATAAAGCGCCGTTATTTGTAACAGCAGACTTGAATAACGGACTCAGAAAAAGTGCCACATCAGGGCCAGTGGGAGGCTATGATAATTCCTTCAAAACATTCTCATCATTGTATCAATCATGTGTGAAGTTGAAGAAGTACGCCATATTATTTGGTTCTATAAAGAAAAATGCAAAGCCAGTGCTCTATTCTTTCTATCCTACTAGATTGCCGTATTCAGATAGGAATATTCCAGGCGAAGAAGACTTTCCTCAAGGATTTCTTCTAATTCGATTGCCCTATCTGAACGATTTAAGAGAATTACCCGAGTATGTCAAGAATTTTTCATTCAATCAAGAGTCTATAGACCAACCGCAAGAAGAAAAGGGAGAGACATTTATTTCTCACGAATTGGTTAACAAATACAATAGTCTTTTCGATCGCTTCTTCTCTGAAGATTATTTGCCCATCGACTGTCCAAATCCATCATTGAATTACTTCTACAAAATATTGAAGGCGGATTTGTTGCAAACAGTCCTTACCGATGACGATAAAAGTTTGCTTAAGAATGATATCACCATGTTAAAGGCTGCGGAAAACGGTCAGGCTTTGAGAAATAATGGTGACAGCGCTGCCACTGTAAAGGCGATTAAGGAAATAATTAATCAGCTAGAGGTAGGCGAAGACAACGACAGGAAAAGAAAATACATTGAAGCAATGGCAGCCAGCATCATGAGTAAGCGACCCAAGACCATTGCGGCGCCGGCTCCAGAACTCAATGAAGAAGCTGTGTTACAGGCGTGGAGAAGTGATGAGTTTGGAAGATTTACAGTAGCCCAGTTGAAGCAGTTCCAGCAGAAGTATCGCGGCAAAATCAAGTCTGCGACTAAGAAGCAAGATTTGATCGACAACATCAAGCTGTTCTTGGACTCCCGAGAGGTTGGTCTGCTGTGAGTATATACGTGTAACTGCAAGTTTAGGCACTTAATTTTTGTTGTAATTGCGTTCTACTACTGGTGCGCAAATTTATCGCACCAGCTCAACTGCAGTAGTCGATAATGTCAGTAGTCGGGAAACAAGTACGTGCACCCCGCCAGCTCTAGACCGCCCTGAGATGAGTAACACACTCGTGTCAGCAGCCGTAGGCATCAGCAACAAACTACGGAACACAATCGATCCGATATACACAAAAACGAAGTTGCAAATTTGCAATGGATTACCGATTTTGTGTGTGCCTGCACACAAATTCAGCCAATCACCGAATTCTCGAATGTAAGCAGCCCTTGCAAACACACACAAACGTCATTCCTGTTCCAGTACGAAGTACGAGACGTGAACCAGCACTGTCAGAGTCTGGCACTGTCTCGGTGGCCGAGTAGCCAAAATTTTGTAGTCCCGTAGTAAATGCCGATATGAGCGAAGTGCCATAAAAATGATCTTGGCTCAAACCTCTCCAGTCGAGAAAATTGCTGGAAAGAATCGGCTCCAGTAGATGGATGACGGAGCCAAACCTTAATCGGCGGAGAAGATGGTAGCACGACACAAACACAAACACAAACAGACGTGCAGTGATGGGAGGCGCTGACTATATAAGCGGCACCCTATCCTGGTGCATTTTTCACCTCTACAGCACGATTATTCACGCCACTGTTATTCCTAATTAATTACAGCGTCTCGTCACGAGAGTCGTTTACTGTCATCAGCTATACTAAAAAGCCTTTTTGACGTATCTCACGTGATTCTCACTTTCGCAACTTTAGTCGTACGTACTATTTTATTGTGTCCCCCCTCCCCCCGTAACTCAGCATAGCAACAGTAGCAGTAAATCGGTTGCCGTGTCAAATGACTATTATCGCCACATCCAGGGGCTCGGTGCTGGCGGTCGTATAAAACCCCCAATACATCACCACAGCCTCTGCCTCCCCACTGCCCACCATTCTCGGTGTCTCCTGCCTGGCTGCGATATATCCGAAGTCATTTATTTTCTGCGACATCCGACGCGGTGCGACACGGAACGACACCACACAAAACCGCAGACACATTCTGTGGGGTAAAAAGTCAAAACCCACGAGATTTGCCTAAACCAGAAGTGGCCACTATAAACAGGGGCCCTTGCGGCTAATATTTTTAGTTACAGCGACCACTTTGCTGCTGCCGGGGACTAGCACCAAGACGACCACTAACATTAGCTCCGTTCTAGACGTGCACCAGAAACCAAATGACTGCAAAAATGCAATCTAAAACGCGTGTGCCGATAACTCCACAGCCTCCATCGTACGCCAATATAAACCTTCCCAACTACTCTAAGCCAAACGAGAAGTTGCCCACGTACAAGCCGAGCCTCCAGTTCTACGGGCTCAGTCTAATCAAAACCGAGTTTCTCACCCCGTACCAGTCCAATGAGGGCGGTCGCAGCTGGAAACCGGTCATCCTCGAGTTGAACTCCAACCAGCTCAATTTCTACACCCTCAATGTGTCGGACAAGTTGCTGCGCATAATCGTGTACTTGTTCAACGAAAACAACAGTCTTGAAAAGATATTCCAGGACTTGCTGGTCAACTCCAACCTCTCCAGTTGGGCCGCTAACGCCGACAACGACGAAGTGCTTGACTTTGACATGTTTGACGCCTACGGCAGCGACAGTGGCAACAAGCTCAAGGAGCTCTCCGGGTCTGTTTCCAAGTTGCACAAGCTCAAGTCGAATTTCATGAGCTTGAAGAACTCCAAGAAAAACCTCAGTGTGAACCTCAAGAGCTTCTACGCCGAGCTCAGCGATAACCAGTTGTTGTTTGAGCCGGTCGACAATCACGACACCTACACCAAGTTCAAGCAGCAGTACCAGGGCACTTTGTTGTACTCGTACACGTTGCTCCACTTGCAGATCGGCCAGGCGCCCAGCTTGCAGCACCTCATCTCGGTCATATACAAGCAGATGCATGGCAGCGACAATGGGGTCAACTTGAAGCAGGAGTTGGCCTCGACCAAGTTCCAGAACTTGGTCAAGTACAAGAACACGTTGCGGTTGCGGATCGAGTACAAGCAGATCTTGCTCCAGTTCTGGTCGTTTTACGGCATGATCCACTGGTTCCGCATGTTGAACATCGGCAAGGACTTGAGCCGGCCGTTGGAGTCGCGGTCCATCACGCGCCTCAAGTCGATCCCGTACCGGGTGTTGAGCCGCAACAACGAGTTTCTCGCCACCAACGCGGCCGCGGCCAATTTGAGAAGGAGAAACCGCGACACGGATGATGCCGAGGGCGTCGACGGCGACGAGGAGGACGAGCCGTTTGAGTCCGAGTTCGAGTTGTTTAGAGACGGCATGGAGATCTGCTTCAACGACTCGTTCAGAAATCAACTGCGCAACGACGACATTTTGCTGGAAAGCAAGATCATGCCCCCTCCGCCGCCGGCATGCACCATATGCCGGTGCGATACGGCGGTGTCGAGCGCGTCTATGAGCTCGAGCCGCGAGTCCCTCTTTGAGCGGCGCGGGTCGATCTCGTCTGCCAACACATCCATCCATTCGCTTGCGCAATCGTGCAAGTACACGGTGACGTTGCACAACTACAAGTTCATCTGCTACGACAGGTACTTCACCAACTTGGAGAAGCAGTACATCTCCAACTGCATTCCCGACTTGAACCTGTTTGACAAGTGGGACGGCAAGAGCTTGACCATCAGCAACTTCAGCAGCTTTGTGTACGACGACGACGAGTACACCGACACCCGCGCCGATGTGTTCATCGGCTACGGCACCTTGACGTCCTTGGTGAACAGCTTGGACAAGCTGCGGGCCAAGCGCGGTTTGGCTACCGACCACCCGGACTGCAGGACGTTCCTCATCCACCAGACCGGGTTGGTGAGTGTGGCCCACAAGTAGATAGAGTATAGACGACATAATTACGTAATTAAAGACACGCGACACGACACCCCTGCCGCCGCCGCCAACGTAGGACTGGAAGCACCCTGCAGCATCGTACCGCACACCACCTGGCTCTGTTTGCATCCATTGTCTCCCTCGTATATTGCGTATTGTTGCAAAATCGAGGCGATCTGTGTGCAGGATCCTGATCCACCCGCTTGGCACGCTGGCCACACCACCAGCACCCACGGCACGGAGGTGCGGAGGCCCAGCACGCTCCCGGCACACATCGCGACCGGCGCCAGCAGCAGCCGGAACCCGGCTCCGGGCCGGTCTGCGGGTGCACCGGCCCGATTCGGCGCCCGCCGCCACCGGAGCTCGGACTTATCGTGCGGTCACGTGCCGAGCTCCACGGTCGTGAATTTTTCATTTTTCTTCCACACTGAAAAATTCACACCTGTCCGATTCCCACTCCAGACCAGTGCTTTTCGCTACCACCCCCCTTTTCCCGCAATCTTTGCTGCAAACACCGCCTGTTTGTGTCGTATAGCTGTTCTGTGCTGCCGGTAATACCCATCCCCGCCACCACCCGCTGCTGTTCTCTGCTGTTTGATTGATTCGTGCTGTGATCTTAACTTATTACGACCGTTTTGGATTGAACATTGCCATTTGGTTACTCCTGCCGTGTACCTGCCACTTTCAACTGATAAAAACACCCCTTCTTCGTACCACCATGCCCACGCCTGCTGAGATTATTGCTGCCCGCCACAACGCCGAGGTCCCCGTTTCCGCCACGTCCAACGACGACTCGTACTTCTCCGATAACGACGAGTTTGCCGATGTCACCGCTACCACCTCTGCCAGCACCGGCAGATCCACTCCGTCGATTGCCGATGAGTCTGCTTTCCCTGCCCTAGGCGGCGGGAAAAAGTCGGCTTCCACCACCCCCACCATCGGCTCGTGGGGGCCCGCCATGAAAACGCCGGTTTCTGGTCTGCACGCGACCCCTCCGCTCAAGGCCAAGCCGCAGTCGGGCCTGAACGGAAACGGCAAGGCCAAGACCTCCACCGTGCAGGAGGCTTTTGCCCTTGATGCCGATGACCAGTCCAGTGTCACCAAGGCCGACTTCTTCAAGATCTTAAGTAGTGTGAAGGCCGAGACCAACACCACCATCGAATGCACCACCTCCCAGATCACCAAGAAAAGAACCTTTTTGATCACCGGTAAGGTGGCCGATGTTGCTGTGGCCAAACGGTTGGTCATCAAGCAGTTGACCAAGCCTGTGAAGTTGACCTTTTCCGTGCCTGCTAAGCTCAGATCGAGAATTATCGGGCCCCAGGGAAGCACTTTGAAGCCCATCGTGCAGGCCTACGCCGTGAAAATTGATATTGGCACTGTCGACGAAACTGAAGCCGACGACGAAACCGATGATGATGACGATTTCTCCAAGGTCATCAAGGTCACCATTGACGGAGATGTGGAAGGGTCCAAGAGCGCCAAGGCTAAGATTTTGGCCATCGTCAATGAGGAAACCAAGAATTTGGCTACCCGTGTCAAGGTTGGCGAAGATGTGAAGCCTTTCGCGCCTTCTGCGTTGAAGCCGGTTATTGCCAAGTACGCCACTGTTGATATTTCCGTTCCTGACTACAAGTCTGCTAGCGTGTCCATCTTGCTCTCGGGTCCCAGAGAGGCTGTGGTCGAGGCCAAGGCCGAGGTCAAGTCGGTCTTGGACTCTTTGTCGGCTAAATTAGTTACGGACGAGGTGGCTATTCCTGTTTTGAAGCACCAATTCTTGCCCGTTTCCTCTATTTTGGAGGAAAACGATGTTTTGATCAAGTTGCCCACTGACGGCTCCAACACGGTCCAATTCATTGGTGAGAAGTCCAAGATTTCCGCTGCCAAGGAAAAGGCTAGACAGACCAGTGCCCTGTACAAGGTGGAAATCTTGGACATGTCCAAGGCCCACAAGGGTAACTTGAAGCACGTGAAGGCGGTTGCTGCGTTCTTGAACCAAAATGGTGTGTTTGCCGAAATCTCCAAGGAACACGGTATTTCTATCAAGGTTCCAGATGTCAAGACTTTGGCCAACACCGATGTCGTTTCGATTCCAATTGAATTGGTCTCCAAAGACAGCGATGCTGAAAAGACCTTGAAGACCAGAAAGGCCATTGTGCAGGTCGTCAACAAGATCACTCCTGACCAGACTAAAGTGATCGAGGATATTGACTCTTTCTTGTTGCCAAAGGTCCCAGAAACAATCGATGCTGTTGCCAAGGAAAACAACGTTGCGTATGTTATCTTGGGCAACACCATCACCTTGTTTGGCCAAGAGAAGGCTGAGTCAGCAGATGACTTTGACTTTGTCGAAACCGCTGATGCTTCTGTGGGTTTGACCAAAGTGGACGAAGCCTTGAACGACTTGAGACAATTGTCCGCCAGCTTGGAATCAGTCACACTTGCTGTTCCTTCCAATGAACAGGCACATATTTCTGGTGTGAAGGGCACTACCTTGAAATCAATTTTGAATGCGGTCGAACCAAATTCTGTGGAGGTCAAATTGCATTCCAAGGGTACTACAGCTTCAGCTGATGAAGTATTCATCCACGGTATCAAATCAGAAGTTGCTAAAGTCAAGAAAGAAATCGAATCAGTTATTGCTGATGCCAAGGAGTACAAGGATGGTTACTCTTCTGTTCTTGAAGTACCATCGCACGTCTTGTCTAGATTGATTGGTAAGAATGGTGCTAATTTGAACGCACTCAGAGACGAACATGGCGTTAAAATCGATGTTAGCGATGATGGTAAACCCGTACAGCAAACGGAAGACAAGTCTGCTAAGACTGTGCTTATCGTTGCTGGTTTCAAGAGAAATGTCGAGGAGGCCAAAGCCAAGATTCAAGGTTTGGCTAAGAGATGGGCCGATGAGACCACTGCCAGATTGAAGATTGAAAGCCAGTACCACAGAAAGTTGATTGGCCAGAACGGTATCTATACCAACAGATTACAAGAGAAGTACAATGTTAAGATTAGATTCCCCCACATCAATGCTTCTTCCGAATCCAACGGTGGTTCTGATTCTCCAAAGACAAAGGATGAAGTGGTCATCAGAGGTGCGTCTAAAAATGTCGCCAAGGCTCAGGAAGAGTTGTTGGATTTGTACAACTACGAAAAGGAAAACGGTTTTAAACAGCTTGTGCAGATTCCAAGCAAGGCTATTGCCAGAGTTATTGGTAAGGCCGGAGAAACCATAAACGACATTGCTGCAGACACCGGTATTGATTACGGATTTAAGAGAGACAGTGAGGCTGAAGAAAGAACTGGTTTTGCTGAAGTCGAATTGACTGGGTCCAAAACGGCTCTTAAGCAAGCTGTCAAGAAGATCAACGATATCATTGAAGAAATTGAGAACTTTGTTAGTGTCACCATCAAAGTGGATCCTAAGTATCACCGTGACTTAATCGGCCAGGGTGGTTCAGTGATGAAGCAGATTATTGCTAAGGCTGGTGGTGAAGATTTACCCAGAAACAAGTACTTCAAGTTGTTGAACATTCCTAATGAGGGCTCTGGATCCGATGAAGTTACTTCTCAGGGTGACAAAAGTATTGTTGATAAGATTGTTGCTGAGGTCAAGGCAATTATCGGGCAAAAGGAATCTGAAGTCACCGTGGAATATGACTTGGCTAAGGAAAAGCACAGATTAGTGGTCGGTCCTAACGGTTCTGTCCGTCATTCCTTGCAGGATGAATTTGGTGTCTCTATTGACATTCCTAGACCAGGAAATGAATCTTCCATCATTAAGTTATCTGGTTTGCCGGAAAAAATTGAGCAATTGAAGTCTAAGCTCGATGAGTTGACTAAAGATGACTGGAACGAATCGGTAGATGTCCCAGCTAAATATCATGCATTAGTTAGTGAAAAGGGCGCTATCTTTAAGAAATTGAAGAGTGACTATGGTGTTGAAGTGCAACATGGTCTTTTCACCAGACAGGCTGCCAAGTTATCCAATGCTTCCATTCCTACCCCACCAGAATCTGCTTTCCCAACTGATGGTGCAGAATACTTTTTCAGCGTTGTTCCAAACGGCGACGAAGAATCGTCTGACGATGCTGTTATCCCATGGAGATTAAAAGGTGATGCTAAGGGAACCAGCAAGGTCGCTGAGTTGATCCAAAAGCGTTTAGAAAATGCTAAGGCAGCTAATGCTACTGGTTGGTACTATGCCAAGAATCCGTCTAATTTCTCCAAGGTTGTTGGACCCCAAGGTTCGAAGATCAACCAAATCAGAAAGAAGACTAATACTTTCATCACTGTTCCAAGAAGCAGTGACTCTAATAGTAACTTTATCTACTTAGTTGGTTCCGAGGACAACTTGGAAGCCGCTAAGAAGGAACTTGAGGCAGCTCTCAAGTAAGAGTGGCTACACAGTTTCATATTTTCAATTCTTTGCTGTTGTAAATAATACTTGTACAAAAATACTGGAAACATCAAAGCGATGAGATAAAAAATGACAGAATGTATATGTTGTATTTCTATTAATGCACATTTAGTAAGTTTACAATTGGATCATGTAGTAGGCAATAACTTAGAGTGCTCCGCACTATTAACTGCAAAACTCGTATTTTGTATCTCTTGGAATTATAATTGTATAGAGCCATTATTTTCTCATACTCATCTTAATTTATCAAAACGTAATTAAGCACTTCTCAAGTGCCGTTGCACATAATTGTTAGCATCCACTTCAGGTAGCGCAACTCAACGGTGGAAATTTTTTCTTCAGCCACAATTTTTTGTATTTGCAGCCTCTAATTATCATCAGTGGAATCACGCTACGCTAATTGACAAGAGAAAGCGATGGAGGAGAAGTATTCGAAGAAGTATTAAGAATGCTTTGGCCAATTTGCATCCACAGTAGCCAAGACAAGTGCAGTGGCTGAATAGCAGCTAAGATCAAATTTGGAGAAAAACCATTCGCTGCGATAAGTATCCGATAAACTTGGATAAACTTCTTAGCTACAAAGAGAGCCACCCCTACAAACAATAAATGGAATATTGTCATTTGCTATAGTCTAAACCCTAAATGGGCAGACAAAAAAAATGCAAGGCGCTTAGTAAAAAAAAAGTACTAAGGGCAGTCACGTGAAATTGCACACAACTGGATTTGCAGCTAAAAGGCGTGAGCCAACACACACAGAGTCAATATGTACGGTGGTTGCTGAGATGAGCATCGTAGAGAGAAAATATTTACATCGCCTCTATTGTATTCTGTGCATAACTATTCTTCATCCCGCAGGGCTGGCGGGTTCAAGCCTGGATTGTCTCGTGATCCGTATGTATGCTAAGTACCCCTGACTAGCTAAGCCAGTCGCGGTAATCTAGATCAAGCGAAACCGGCGAAACCGGCTTGCAAACGTAAAGGTGAAGAAGATAGAAGTATTGTATTTGTGGTCTACGTACTGCATCCACACTCCGGTGCCGCCTGTAGTCGTAGATAGTTTTTGGTGGCAATAACCATCGCCAGATGTCCGAAAAGGCATTTGACAAGAAATTGCAGAATTTTTCTAACACAGTTTGGTTACTAACGGCAATTATAGTATGGTTACGCCGTGGAAGAATTGTGGATCCTGTACATAGTGCGCGGAAAATTTCTTTTTTTCGTTTGTGCTGCTTATTATGATGACTGCTGCATTTTATTTTTTTTTTCTCTGTTGCATTTTTTGGGGCATTTCAGTGATTGTGTGGATACCCTAGATTAAGGCTCTTTTGCCAGTTTTACACAGCTGTGTTTGGATTAGATTAAATTAGATAAATTTTTCATATGTAGACGGGTCGTATATAACTATCGTATCTTTTCCATTTTTTCGGATCAGATTGTTGAAGCATCTCCAGCTCTAATTGCAAAATAAGACATTACTAGAAACTTACTAATAATGTCCATCTCCGACTTCTACCAGAAGAATCTGAGTACCACAGAGAAGCACGACGACGTCGTGTCCAACTCTGACAACAACAGTTTCTCGTCGCAATCCGCTAAAGATGCTGCCGTGATTGAAATCGATCAGAACACCAAGGAAATTGGTATTGTTTCCGCTACCTTCTTGATGATTAATAGAATGTTAGGAGCTGGTGTGTTCTCCACCGGTTCCACCATTTTCGCTTTATCTGGTTCCGTCGGTACTTCATTGATGATGTGGTTTGCCGGTACCATAATTGCCCTTTCCGGTTTGTTGGTCTACATGGAATTGGGAAGTGCATTGCCCAGAAACGGTGGTGAAAAGAACTACTTGGAATTCCTCTTCAAAAAGCCAAAGTTTTTGGTCACTGCTATGTATGCTTCTTACGTTTTCTTCTTGGGTTGGGCCGCCGGTAACTCCATTGTTGTTGGTGAATACATCTTAAATGCTGCTGGTAAGGAAGTGACCCAATGGAACTCCAGAGGAATTGGTATTGCCGTTATCACCTTTGCTTTCTTGATCAATGCTATCAATGTCAAGACTGGTTTGTTCTTGGCCAATGCTTTGGGTATCTTCAAGATCTTTATTGTTTTGTTTATTACTGTCAGTGGATGGGTGGCTCTTGGTGGTGGTATCAAAACCAACAACTTCCACCCTACTGGTAACTTCCACGATGCTTTCAAGGGTGAAACTCCATCTGGTTTTGGAATTGTTAACTCCTTGTACAATGTGATTTGGTCTTACGTTGGTTACTCCAACGCCAACTATGCCTTGGGTGAAATCAAAAACCCAACTAAAGTCTTGAGAATTGCCGCTCCAGTTGCCTTTGTCTCATTGGGTATACTTTACATGTTTGTTAACATTGCCTACTTTGCTGTTGTTCCTAAGGAAGAAATTGCTAGCTCTGGAAGAATCTTGGCTGCTTCTTTCTTCAAGTATGCCTTTGGTGACTCTGCTGAAAAGGCAGCCTCTGTTTTCGTTGCTTTGTCTGCTTGGGCTAACGTCATGTCTGTTATCTTCTCGCAAGGTAGAATTGTGCAACAATTGGGTCGTGAGGGTGCTTTGCCACTTTCCAGATTCTGGGCCACTTCTAAGCCATTCGGTACTCCATTTGTTGGCTTAATGCAACATTGGATTGTCTGTATTGTCACCATTCTTGCTCCTCCTCCAGGTGATGCTTACAATTTCATTTTGAACTTGATTTCCTACCCATTGAATGTGGTCAACACTGTATTAGCTGGTGGTTTACTTTACGTGTACTACAAGAAGTCCAGAGGTTTAATTGAGTGGAACCCACCTCTCAAAGCTTCTTTGCCTGTTATCATCTTTTTCTTCTTAGCTTCGCTTTACTTGATTGTTGCTCCATACATTCCACCTGTCGATGGACAAAAGGTTTACAATGATTTGCCATACTGGATCCATGCTGTTGTTACTTGGGGTGTTTTCGGTATAGGTTTAGTCTACTACTTTATCTGGGTTAGAATCCTTCCTAGATTGGGTAACTACACTTTGGTCACCAAGGAAATTATTGGTGAAGATGGTTTCTGGAGAAACAAGATTTACAAAGTTCACAACGATGGTTCTAACAGGGACATTCTTGAAAACGACCACACTGAGCAATCCGTTGCTGAGGTAGTTAACTAAGGCATCTACTAGCACTAATTGATCATTATTTATTACTTTCATTTTTCTTTATGGGTTCTTTCATACAAACTTTTGCATCATAATAATTCTTTTATTCATTTCAACAATAACTCGCTTTACTTAAGTGTCTTTTCATTTATTTCAACAAAAATGATTAATAAACGCAAATAATTTATCGTATCTGTTAACTGTAGCATTTTTCTAGAAAGTGAATAAATTATTGTATTCTACAACTTCGGCTCCTGATTCTGCCTAAACTCTTTACAGTGACTCTCAAATACGTTAATTAACTATGTACAGATCATGAATGCAGTCTCCTGATTGGACACTACTCTCGTTACTTTTATAATATTTTCTGATAGGAACCAGGCCTATATCTTGTGTCTGTGGGTCTTGTGTGTATGCAATGGAGACCAAATACCTCTGACGGAATCGTTAATGGATGTAACCCTGTGGTTATTCTTGAACAAAGCGTTCCCTGATCTTTGGCTGTATTCGTTCAAGGTGGAGATGATCTCGTTGGGCTTCAAATTGGCAATGCTGACGTCTTTCACCACATCATTATTGTAATGGAACTTCAAACTAGGGTGACCACGCTTTCTGACCACCTCGAAGAAAATGTTAGATTTGTCACCAGCTATTTTATCTATTTGGCCACTGGATAAGAGTGCTCTTAAACCGGTTGAAGAACCACCCCAGTTACAGTACTGGACAGATATCTTGTAGCAAGGGCTGACAAAGGCCCCAACACCATTTCTGGTAATGGAAGTTTTCGCTATGGCCTTCACGGGCATGATCGGTCTGGTATTTATTTGCTGCGTGTGGTTTTACACCGTATATCGTGCGTAGTGTTGGATCGTTTACTCGATATTAACTGAAAAATTTTTATAGAGTGGTCGTGCGCAGCACAACTTCTTATAATCAGTACAACAGTAAGGCAAGAGGTAAGTATAGCACTGGAAATAGGTATGCATGGTCTGTATTGTTTTCATAGGTGTCTGTGTATTTTGAGTACTTTGGTCTATTTTGATTGACATATTTGTATGGTTATTGTAAGCATTCATGATAACATGACTTTAAGAAAGATTTTGCAAAACTCAAGGAATAAGTTAGTTAATTAAATTATGGGCTGTTTCACATAATATGAACCAATTAGTAAAAATAACGAGAAAACAGTTTGAATTAAATAACATCATAATAACAACAGATGAAATGCTGATATAACATGGACAAGGGTGTGATTAAGTTATGGATGCAAAACTCATGTGATCCGTATCATGTGATCTGTATCATGTGACCAATTAGAGCCACACGCTCGTGTGCGCGCTGGAAACAGCAACCGCACACGATAATGGTGCCGTTTTCGTTGTTACCTGACGTTTTTATCGCGGCTACCTCGAAGTGGGTTACCGCATTGGGCATTGACTCAGTTGCAACTATATTCCTCCTATAAATATAAATAATCACTAGCAGAATGATAAAATTTTTACAGTACACAACTACCAGCGGCTATAACGAGTAATAGTAATAACAATATGAGCTACAGAAGCTACCAGCAAGTGCTTAACATCAGCGTGCCCAAAGTGAAGAGTGGCATAGCTAAAAAGAGCAAGAAGATTGCAGAATGCGGTAACACTACTTCTTGTGCTACCGCCCACAGTAATAATACCATAAAAAGACGTACCAAAACGGGTTGTTTGACCTGTAGAAAAAGAAAGAAGAAGTGTGATGAAGATAAAGTCAATGGAAAGTGTCAGGGATGCACCAGAAACTTTTTGGAGTGTTGCTGGCCAGAGGTCAGCAACAACAATAACGAGATTGCCACTACCAGTAGCAACAACAGTAACATCATCACTGTGGATACCAGAATAATAAACAAGGCTGCTAAGTCGTGTGCTAAATCTCCAGTTCTCAAGTCGACTAAGTGTTCCATCAGTTCGCTTCTTATACAAGAACCAGAGCCAGTCAAAGTGGAGAATCCATACCCATCTCCATCGCAATCTCCACTCACAGATACACACAGCGAACTCAACGATATCAGTTATATATCGTTACCGCCATTGGTAAATATGGCCTACAAAACTGAAGTGAGTAGTAAAGACAGCAATGTGCGGGAGGTGAAGCAGGAACCTGTTTCCCCAGTGTCATCTGCTAGAAACAGCGTGGTAGAGGCCAACAAGTTCATTATCACTTCTTTTGACGCTGATAATGACTTGTGCCAGGTCAATTAGTATAATAATGGTGTAAATAGTTTGGGGCACACTGTGCAGGTATAGGTAATAAAAGTAAGAGTAATCAAGAGCAAGAGTGCGCTAGTAATATTTCTGCGCACAGTCCTATAGATAATGTAGTGTTAGCTGATGCTCAAGCAGTAGTGTTAATAACAGTACTACAATACTACTGTAAGAGTCATACTAAGGAGAGTAGAATAGTGCTATGTCCTAAAACGTTGTAACGTGAAAATTTTGTTTCTTTTTGCGGCTATTTGTCGCTATCGGCAGTCGAGCGCGAGATGTAAAACGGGGCCGTTTATCTCCACGTGATTAGCACACGTGATTAATTCACTCTCACACGACCAACACCAGCACGTGACCGCTCTTTTTTTCCCCAATAGGGAATCAGATACGACTAACAATATAGATTACGTAGATTACACAACAATCGTGCGAATTCACCATATCTTCAAACATCCCTAAGCTGAACAACTACCCGCATCACTCCGGACTGCTGTTCTCCATACAATCACCCCATCCCTAGTGCTCCGTTACTCCGTAACTGTACCTACCGTATTTGGTAATATAAGCTGTTATCAACTGTGGCATTTATTGCGAACAATCGTAAAACAGTGCATTTTCGGAATAACACAAAGATATGATGTTCTATTATATATGATGATAAATCTGCAAAATTAGACTGAATTCCATTTACTCTTTGCTGATAACTATACAACATGACATCTAACGTAACATACGGAAATTTTGATACTCACTTTTACAAGGGCAAGGATGAAGTTGACACTGATGGAGTATTGGTGGTCAACAAAGCTAACAGAGATAACGCTAAATTCCCTGCCTTTTTGCCCACTTGGGATCCCAAGCAGAAGTATCCCCCTTTGAAGTTCTTCAAGCATGAAGACCCGGGTGTCCGTGCTGATCCCAATTTTCCCAACTTATTTCCTAAAGATGGCGACTTCAAAATCAAGAGAATCACCCCCAAATTGGGAAGTGAAATCAGAGGGGTGCAGTTGAGCGCTTTGGACGATAGCGGAAAGGACGAATTAGCTCTTTTGGTTGCCCAGAGAGGTGTCGTTGTGTTCAGAGACCAGGACTTTGCCTCAAAGGGTCCTGAATTTGTAGTCAATTACGGAAGACATTTTGGTAGATTACACATTCACCCAACTTCTGGTGCTCCCAGAGGTTATCCCGAATTGCACATTACTTACAGAAGACCAGACGCGGGTGAATTTGAAAGGGTTTTTGCCAACAGTACCAATGCTGTCAGCTATCACTCAGATGTTTCATACGAATTGCAGCCCCCTGGTATCACATTCTTCTCGGTGTTAGAGGGCCCTGACTCCGGTGGTGACACAATTTTTGCTGATTCAGTAGAAGCATACAACCGGTTGTCTCCTGCTTTCCAGGAAAGATTATCTGGTTTGCATGTTTTGCACACATCCGAGGATCAAGCTTCTAACTCTAGGGGCCAGGGTGGAATTGAAAGAAGAAAGCCTGTATCCAGCATCCATCCATTAATTAGAACACACCCTGTGACTGGGGCTAAGAGTATTTTCATTAACAAGCCATTCTCCAGAAGAATTGTTGAATTGAAGGACGAGGAGTCATCTTATCTCTTGAATTTCTTGTACAACCATATTGAGCAATCACACGACTTGCAGTTGAGAGCCAACTGGGAACCAAACTCGGTTGTTATCTGGGATAACAGAAGAACTCACCACTCTGCTATCATTGACTGGGACACTCCTATTTCTAGACACGCTTTCAGAATCACACCCCAGGCCGAAAGACCAGTTGAAGACTTGAAGGATTTGAACAAGGAGGAATATGATGTTGGTGATGTCACCGAAGCTTTGAAGAAAGTCTTGCCAGCATTGAGCTAGATTCCTGGCGAGTCACTGTAGCTGTATATATACAACGATCTGATCAATATATGTTGTTTATTAGAATTACTATCATAGTGATATAGTAGTCTTATGATGATAACACAATTGTAGTATATTCTTCGCAGCCAAATGCTCGGGTGTGAATATGGTTACGGTTCGGCTCGGCTCGGGTAAAAAAAGAGCAAGTCTAGAATACAATTGCAAATGGAAAATGACAAACAAACCACTGCAAATGGGTCATTTACTCACAGTATAGATTAATAGACCTTGACCATAATCTTTGTTAAACAATGAAAAGAAAAACGCTCCCCAATCGATGGGTGTCTCTTAAACCGTATCGAAGATGTGTGATGCTGTCACCCTCTCCAGTATCCGAGAACGGTAGATCCCCGCTCTCCGCTGGGCATTGGAACTTGCCTAAAGCAATACAACGAGTAAGCGGGCTTGTGGGATTAGGGTTTTAAACGAGACCAAGTTGCTCCAGAATCGGGGTCAAACGCTAATATCCGTTGTGGCTCTCTCCATATTAGGAATTTTTGAGGGCCGCACTGGTTGCAAAAAACACGTGACTAAGACGTTTTCGGGTCGGGTGGCCTAGAGTGTGGCTTTTACTGCAATTATTGCAAATTTAGGCCTGGATGAAAAATCTTTACTATCGGCCCAGATATGGATCGAAATAATATAAAACCCACCATGAATACCTTTCACTTGTGTGATCGGATTTTGGAAAAACGTTGAGGAAACAGAGAAAAACAGCAAAAATGTCTACTGGTCACAGATTCGGTAACTTCGATATTCACTTCTACAACGGTCAAGATGAAGTTGACACCGATGGAGTATTAGTGATCAACAAAAAGAACAGAGAGGCTTCCAACTATCCCCAGTTCTTGCCCACCTGGGACCCTACTCAGAAATACCCTCCTTTGAAGTTCTTCAAGCATGAAGAACCAGGAGCCAGAGCTGATCCCAGCTTACCCAACTTGTTTCCAGCTGGTTCTGAAGTAGAGTTGAAGAAAGTGACTCCTAAGTTCGGTACCCAAGTCAAGGGTGTACAATTGAGTCAGTTGGACGATAAGGGTAAGGATGAGTTAGCCTTGTTTGTTGCCCAAAGAGGGGTGGTCATTTTCAGAGAGCAGGATTTTGCATCTAAGGGCCCTGAATTTGCTGTTGAATACGGATCGCATTTTGGCAGATTACATATTCACCCCACTTCTGGTGCTCCCAGAGGCCACCCAGAATTACACATTACCTACAGAAGACCCGATAAAAGCGAGTTTGAAAGAGTGTTCGCCAACAGAGTGAACAATGTGGGGTGGCATTCTGATGTTTCCTACGAGTTGCAACCTCCAGGAACCACGTTCTTCTCTGTTTTGGAAGGCCCAGAGTCTGGTGGCGATACCATCTTTTCTGATACCCAAGAGGCATATAAGAGACTTTCGCCCGAGTTCAGAGAACGTTTGTCCGGTTTGCATGTGTTGCACACCTCCAAGGACCAAGCTTCCAACTCAAGAGGACAAGGTGGTATTGAAAGAAGAAAGCCAGTCTCCAACATCCATCCCTTGATCAGAACCCATCCTGCAACTGGCGAGAAATGTATCTACTTGAACAAGCCATTCTCCAGAAGAATTGTTGAGTTGAAGGAAGAAGAATCAGACTACTTGCTTAAGTTCTTGTTTGACCACATTGAGCTGGCGCACGATTTACAATTGAGAGCTAACTGGGAACCAAACTCGGTTGTTATCTGGGATAACAGAAGAACAGTCCATTCAGCCATTATTGATTGGGACACCCCAGTGTCTAGACACGCTTTCAGAATCACACCCCAGGCCGAAAGACCAGTTGAAGACTTGAAGGATTTGAACAAGGAGGAATATGATGTGGGAGACCTTGAAGAGGCCTTGAAGGCCGTAAAGGCTTAAAAGTAATGTATTTATTGTTAGTTCTAGAGTGTGAGTAGCACTTCGACATATATTCAAAATCAAAGCCAAAGTTTGTAAGTGAACATGAATACTCTTCAATGAACTCGCTCCCTGGTTTTTGGCTAGATAGCCGCCAAGTATGCAACTTTGCTATAGTTCAATTATAGAAGTAAACCGTTGGAGACTCAGAAACACTCTCTTCAACCTCGTAGATCAACTAAATAACATGTATTGTTTCAGCCATATACAAATCAAACTGACTCCATAAACACAACCATAATGGACTATACCACTCATAACAAAACTACACTGTACCACATCTAAATCAAGCCTACGCATTATCCAATAAGAAGTTAGTGGCCTCCTCCAAGTTCCAATTCAGTTTCTGGAGTGCAGACAAAGCTACACTTTCGGGAAATCCCATCCCTACTAACTCCTGTACTGCCACATCGTTGTTACCTGCTAAACTGTCAGCCACACTAGTGGAGTTGGTTACATGCGAAGCAGTCTGCTCCACTGGAGCGGCGTTTCCAAACCCAGCAAAGAGCTGCTCCCACTCGTCATTACCACCAGCAAAATCAGCAGTAGCTGTAGGAGAAGCAAAAGATGGTGCAGTATTGGTGAACTCATCATCAAAACCAAAATCTTTCTTATCAAATTCTCCTCCATCTTCATTATCGTCTTTAGCAGCCTCCAAGTTGCTGAACTCATCACCGAAAAGATCGGGCTGGGCCAGTTCCTGGGTGGCGGGCTGCAAATCGCTGAAGAAATCGTCAAATTGCGGTGCACGTGACTGGGTTTCGGGCGACTTTTCAGCTTCTGACTGCGCTGTGTCGTAAGATGGTGGTGCAGCAGGCAACTCAGTGACGGCATCATCAAAGTTCTCGTCCTGAGTCTCCGAAGAGGAATCACTTTCCTCGTAGTCCAACTCTTTGATAGGTGGGAACTCCTCGGAAGAAGCGACTGGTTCTCGTGGGGCTGGTTCCAGCGACGATTCCTCTTCCGGAACAGGCTTGTCTTCACCGGAACCGGCTTCCTCTGCGTTGACAATCTCAAACGACTCCACACCGGAAGAAAGCTTATCACCGTCGCTGTTGTCTTCGGGCCCGGCCGTCTCCGGAACCGGCTCCTCCGACTCCAAGTTGCTGTTGTCGATGGTATCGCGGTCGCTTATGTCATCTATGTTGTCGTCGCGCACCGATAACGCCGCATTGTTCTGGACACTCGAAGTCAACGAGTCTGTGCGCTGCACACCGACTAAGACACCCGGCATTCCGACCATTCCACCGACTATGCCGGCGTTGGCGCCCTGAGGGAACTGGAACTCGGATGTAGTGGGTGACGTCACCGGAGTTTCGTTGTCATCGGCGGGCTTGTCTGTAACGATGGAGGAGGGGGCAGTGGCGTTGGTCACGTTATCGAGTCCGCGTTCGGTGATGTCCGGATACTTATCGGCGATGGAGTCGACTGAGATTTCGGGGAACGCAGGCTGTGCATCTGCAGCTTCTGTTGCAGGTTTGGCTGCACTAGAAGCTTCTACAGCCGCTTCATCACCTACTGGTTCTTCCGGCTGTGGTTCTTCCGGCTGTGGTTCTTCAGGCTGTGCTTCTTCCGGAGTTTCGTGCGACTGTGCAACCTCCTTCACGGCTGCACCACCAACAACTCCGGCAACAACTCCGGCCGCCCCACCGGCCAACGTCTTCAATAACCCGGCACTTGGACCGGTCGGCTTGTTTCTAACCGTCTCTTCCAACTTTTGGGTCAATGTCTCGTGATCGGCTTCCGCCTGCTGTGATGTAACATGCGCGTCGTCCAACTCCCGCTGTAACTGCGAATGTGAGGCTTCGATTTCACGAATCCGGTTTTTCAACTCCTCGGCCCGGACTATGGAGACCTGTGCCTGCGACTTTTTCACGGCCACCTGGTTGGACAAGCTGTGGTGATCGGCAGACTTCTGCGACAATGTCGTTTCCAACTGACCGATCTCGGCGTTAAGGAATCCCAACTTCTCCTTGAGGCCGCTGTTCTGCTTCTGGAGCTCCTCCACGGCCACCTGCTTGGTGTTGAGCTCCGCGCTAAGCGCATTCAACTTGGCCTCGGAGATAGATGCCTGCAGTCGGAGCGCCTCTGTTTCCTCCTTTGCTGCACCCAATTGGGACTCCACTACGCCCACCTGCTTGACCTCGTTGTCGTAAGAGGCGCGCAATTGCTTGAGTTTTGCTTCAATTTCCGTTTTGGTTGTCAAGATGCGCTGCAACTCCTGTTCCGCTCTCACCTTCTTTTCGTGCAAACCTGACGTCTGTGTGGCCAAAGACCGAATCTGGGTCGAGACATTGGCAATGTCAGCGTTAGCCTGCGACAACCGGCCCGACACCTCGGGATCGGTCTCGGCGAGAAGATCGTTGTTTGGAGCCGGAGCAGCGTAAGCCGGAACTGCAGCCGGAACTGCAGCTACACTTTTAGGAGGTGGTGGAGGCACGCTGCGGAGCGCCTCGTAGTTGACAGGAGCTGGGGATGCCGCAACAGGTACCTCTGGTGCCGGTGCCGGTGCCGATGCTGGTGCTGGTGCTGGTTCCGAAACGGGCACTTCCGGAGCCGCACGATGGTACACGTCGTCGCCAAGCAAACTGTCGTGTCTGGCTTCCTCCTGCAGCTTGACTAACAGCTGTCCGAAAGTGGAAGTAGGCTTGAACGAGCCCGTAAGCGCACTTCTGACCTTGGGAAGTTCGGCCGAAGGGGTTAAGTCCGAGCTCGAAGTGACGCGCAGGTCGAGTGGGACCGGTTCACGGCTCCCTGTTGAGCCGAAGATATCGACCAAGTCGTCCATGGCGGTTTTCTGGCGCGCCGGAGCCGGAGCCGGAGCCGGAGCGGGCGCCGGCGCAGCAGATGGTGCGGCACTGGTACCGGTACCAGCCTGTAACGATTCGAGCAACAGCGCTGGAACCACATTGGGTAACTCCCCGCCAGCCAATTTCCGGTTGACCAAGAAAAGCGCAATGCAGAACTCGGCCTTGGTGAATATACCCGTGTTCTGGATGTCGGACAAGTCCCACACGGTGGCGAGGTCGTGCTGGCTCAATTTAGACGTCATCAAAAACGAGGCCACCTGCTCGGCATTAAGCTGACCCGACTTGTCCTTGTCGATGCTGTCGAAAATGGCCTCATACTGCAGGCGGGTGGCAGGCGATACGGACCACTCGTCGGCGGAAGCGGGAGCCGGCTGAGGCGTGTGACGTGTTGTCTGCTGCGAGCTGACCGAGGCCTGCGACACCTGGCGCAGCTGTTCCGGGCCGGTTGTGCCGGGGGAGATGCCGCTAACGGAGGCCCACACCTCCTGTCCCAAAACGGGAGGCAACTGCTTGATGGTGCCGCTGAGCAAACCCTGGATCACGTGCATAGCCACCGTGAAGGCAGCGATGTCGAGCTGGCCGGCGTTACGTGTGTCTACCAAATACCAGATCTGTTCTAGAACCTGGCTCGGCAACTTTGTTTTGAGGAAGATTTTGCGGGCAGCTTCGCCCGAAAGGGCAGCCAGAGGCGAGCCGACGGTACGGGTGAAAAGCTGGCCGAATTTGGCAGCATCTGGTGCCGATACCGGCGCCACGTAGTCGAGGCCGGCGGCCGCCGTTGCCGGCTGGAGGAACGAGTTGGAGCTGGCGGTGGACTGCGGCTGCAAGGATGTAGCGGTAAGGGTCAAGTTGGCAAACTTGGGGAGCGGGCCGGGGTAGTCGGCGAGGCCCGGAGCCGGCGTGTGGCCCGCCTGGACATACCCGATTAGGCGCATAGCGTAGCAGAACAGGAACTGGTTCAAGAAGCCGAGGTTCTGGCTGTCGGCCAACTGCCAGATCTCTCCGAGGGTGTTGGGAGGGAGGCCCGACTTCTCAAAAGTGGCACGGGCCTTTTCTCCGGTGACAATGCCGGTTCTTTCATTGTCGAGTGATTTGAACAACTGGGAGAAGAGCCGTTTCTCGTCGGGTGTGAGCGGCGCTTTGAATTCCGACATGGTGGATGAGAGGTGGCGCAGACGGGTGCGGTGTCACAGCAGCAATCGGCGGGTGAAATGGTTCCCAATTGGTGCAGCTGGAGCAGCAGGTAGAGGTAGGAGTGTTTGTTGATGGTGAGAAATAGTGGCGGAATGGGCGGGACACGACCCGGGGGTGGTTATGGTGGTGGATAGTGGGCAGCACCGCATAGAGTGTGTGTTGAGCGGGTGGGGGCATGGAGAGGTGACAGGGGTGAGAGGTGGCGGGCTAATGGGTTTGATTATCTGGTCGTTTGATTGCTGGATGTTGCAGTTGTTCAAGTGTGGGGTGTAGTAATTCTGGAGTGTAGTGCGCAGTTGTTACTAGTGGCTGGAGTAGAGCGCAGAGAGTAAAGTGTAGAGTAGATAGAGGGTAGAAATGATAGAGAGCGTTGTATATAGAGAGTGTAGGAGCAGATAGTAGATGGTCCTGATAAGTGTAGTGTATACAGTAATGATGTTGATGTCGTTGGCGGAGTGCTGTTGGTATTGCTGCAATTATATTCGTACCAGCAACTGTTAACGATACTGCATTTGGGCTGGGATAGAGTAGTATCTACAGAGTCAGTAGAGTGTGTGCTATAGAAAGAGGAACGAATACAGCATAGACTATATAGCCAGAAAGTGTACTATATAGTTAAGACAAGTAAAGAAAGAGAGCCTCTCAGTCTAAGCGCTTAACCTATACAGTGAGCTGCACACTAAATTGAACAGCCAGCACCCATTCACAGTACTTGTCGATACATGGACTAACAATGCAGCTCGGACACCAACGCTTGGCTTAAACCGCCTAAGCACCACTGTCACAGACTGCAATTATTGCTGACTAGCATTTGCACGTGATTTGTGGTCACATGATCACAATACCCAGACAGCTGAATACCGCCAACACACACCATTCACAGCAGTCACCCACATGGAATCACTACCATTCCATTTTACTACATACGTGACCACTTTTCTGCCCCACAGCCACACCACCACAAGTTTAATCACCACACCTACGCTGGCAGCCTTGTCCCACACCAGCCTACGTGGTAGCGCGGGCCTGCACACAAGCCGATGAGCTCCATTTTTTTTACTGAAAAATTTATCCTATCCCACTATACTTCCGTCCCCATACAATTACACAGTACACCATGAACAGAGGCAGAGGTGGTTTCAGAGGCGGCCGTGGCGGCAGACCCGCCCCCTTCCAACAAGGCCCTCCAGACACCGTTTTGGAAATGGGTTCGTTTATGCAAGCCTGTGAGGGTGACATTGTGTGTCGCTCCATAAATGTCAAGATCCCATACTTCAATGCCCCCATCTACTTGGAAAACAAAACCCAGGTCGGAAAGGTGGACGAGATTCTCGGCCCATTGAACGAGGTTTTCTTCACCATCAAGCCTTCTGAAGGTGTCAAGGCCGACTCCTTCAAGGAAGGTGACAAATTTTTCATTGGCCCAGACAAGTTATTACCGCTCGAGAGATTCTTGCCCAAGCCAAAAGAAGTAGGCCCTAAACCAAAGAGAAAGTCTGCTGGTGGACCTGCTGGCCGTGGTGGCTCCAGAGGTGGATTTGGTGGCAGAGGAGGATTTTCTGGCCGTGGTGGTTCCAGAGGAGGATTTGGTGCCAGAGGTGGCCGTGGGGGATCCAGAGGTGGATTCTCTGACCGTGGTGGAAGAGGCGGTTTTGGCGGTAGAGGTGGTTCCAGAGGTGGATTTGGTGGTAGAGGAGGTGCTAGAGGAGGCAGAGGAGGCCGTTTCTGAGTCAGCACGTTTATTTATGTACCATATAGTATTAATCGAAGCACTTACGATAGAAGTCTGATAGTCAATATACACTTGCACGAGAGTGGTGGACGAGTAGGAGAGGGTGTGGTATTATCAGATCATGCAATTGGCATTGTATAATTGGGCTACAATTACTTGGTATTGCAACTTGCTTGTGTCAAACATTATTGATGTCCAATTCTTTATTGATGTCCAATTCTTAGGAGCTGTGAAAGTCTAGCAGCATTGCCGTTTGAGACCAAGTCATGGTGTATTTGGAAGAATATTTTACAGTATATTTTGCTATCTAATCTTTATTATAGGATTCACCTAGCCATTACACCACCTCACTTGCCAGTGATATCGGACATTCAACTACATTTACACATGTCACCGTTACTCTATATTTATGATTACTCTAGCTCGTGACATCCTATTTACAGTCCAACAATACCTCAGTATGTACATGCCACACCACTATTTACTCTCGGCAAACTCGTCACACGCCTCCATGATGGCAGCCCGTATCTCTTTGTACCCCGCGAGCTGCTTCGCGTACCTGTTTGTCATAGAGTTGCTGAAAAACACCCGCTGTGAAAACGGGAACTTGTCAATACTGGCCTGAAAATGATCCACCACCTTCTGGTTGCTTTCCGCCGAAATGTCATCTAGTATGTCTCGCTCTAATATGAATTTGGGCAAATCTGACGCCTTCGGGAAGCTCCGGTTAACTACCATGTCAACTTTGGTGAACACGACAATGTGGGGGACATGGTTCTGCTCCAAATCCAGCAAAAGGGCAATGTCCTCATCTCGGATTCCAGCCAGGCCGTCTACAAGCACCAAAGCTATCGCTAGACTGTCCCGGTTCTGGATATAGTCCAACACCATCTTTCCCTGCTCCTCCTGACCGTGGCGCCCGTAGCCAGGACTGTCCACGAGCCGGAGTTTTCCAGCGACATTGTAACAGTTCAAGGTCGTGGTGAACCCCGCCCTGCTCGACACATACGCATGGTCAGCAATCCTGTTTTCGTTCTTTTTCACTAGCAAGTTGTTGATGAGCGACGACTTCCCCGAGTTGGTATTTCCCAAGAGCAATACCTCGGGAAGCGGCTGCAACAAGCTGGGGTTGATGCCAAACGTCTTGCGGGACCGGGACAAGTTGTGGTGGTACTCTGTTTTGCTGTACTCGTCCATCTTTTCCAACGACTTTCTACGCTTGGCATCGAGCACCTGGAACCGCACATCGGGTATATCGTCGTACAGGCCCACCGTCCACTCCAAGGTGACATCGGCCAGGTTGAAAAAGGCCTGGGCCCGGTTCATCATCTGCAGCGAGAACTGGGGCTCGCCCTCCATCCAGAAATGGGACTCCAACTCCTTGTTGGAGATGGCCTTTGCTTCGAGAAGCCGTCTGTACTGTTTGGCTAGCAACGCCTTGGGCTTGCCCGTCTTTTTCATGATGACCACGGGCGTATTGCCCCGGGCCCGAGCACCCGTCAAGTAGCTGATGGACTTATCACCTGCGCTAGAGTAGTGTCTTCGCACCGGACATGTCCGAAAGTGTACACTCCGTGTCGCCACGCGCATCTTCCGCACGCTCTGGTTGCCTCTGTTTAGACACACCTGCCAACCGGTTTGGTAGTGATGGTAAGCCAGTTTTTTTAGACACAAAATATTTACCACACACACATTTATTTATTGGTGGTGTGGCACCTGAATGTGGGACCAGCACTGGTAAACTGCTGCACACACCCCCCCTACTCCTACTGCCTACAGTTCCGTAGAGACCATGGTTTCCATCCGAGTCCCCGTGCTCATAGGTACGTACGATGATTACTAAGCCCGTCGCACCCGGTGCACACTAACACACACACGCCGTACAGTGTTCGTCCTCTCACTAGTGGCCGCGGCCTACTTGGGCTTCGCCAACATCCACTTGGCCCACGACAAACTCGTGCACTTTGTCACGTTTGCCCTTCTCACCGCCCAGTTCTACTTTGTGTTTGACACGGGCCACAAGTCGCTCAAGACACTCCGCTCCGTCACCTTCGTGGTGTGCACCTTGGCGGGCGGCATCGGGCTGGAGGTGGTGCAGGCCACCGTCAACCCGAACCGCGCGTTTGATCCCGCGGACATCGTCTGCAACATCGCCGGAAGCGGCGTGGCGCTTATCCTGAGCGGGTGGTACCTGGCGCTCGTGGCCCGGCGGGCCAAAGAGCAGAGAAGCCGCCACAGAGAAATCCGCCCGCACACGCTGCCGCCGGGCCTGGCCAGCGACGAGGAGGGCTACATCTCCATCCAGATGAAGGACGCCCCCTCCGCCGGTGCTGCGTAGCGTGCCACGGCAGGCAATGGATATTAGTAAACCTGACAAATCATCCTGCACACAGATGGGGTCCCTTAGCAATTGCTGGTGTGAGGTCACCAGCCGGGTCTGTGGTATATAAACAGGCGCGTGTGTTGTAGAGTAGTCGTAGTAGCGCGCGCACACCCCAGCATCCGACACCATGGCCGACACATTCTACGGCGGCATCAAGTCGTACGACATCCACACCTACTGGAACAACAACAACAAGGACGAAACCGAGTTTGCCTACAACCTCCGGGAACAGGTGATGCGGGACTTTGCCAAGGAGATAGAGAACGGCGACATCAGGGTGTACAAGTTCTGGGACAAGCCCATCGGCCCGCATCCGCTCAACATGTGGGAGCTAGACTTCAAGAGCCCCGACATCTTCAAAGTGATCGTGCCCTACTTCCAGATGCACCACGGCAGCTTATCGGTGTTGATCCACCCCAGAACGGGCCAGGGCGCCTTGAAGGACCACACCAGCAATGCGTTGTGGTTGGGCCACAAGCTCAGGCTTGACTCGTCTGTGTTGAAGAACGAGGACTAGTACGTACATATATACACAAATACACACCGAAACAGAGCACAGCCGTGCGCGTAGAGGCCGGCGGCGGCAGCCGCGTAGCACTGGGGCAGTCGCAGTAGCGGGGAACCAGCGTGGTGGTTGTAGTGGTGGTGGTGGTGGTGTAGGGGCATATACCCTGTCACGTGACATAGCATCCTGCACACAGCACCAGACACTATTTACTATTTCACCATGCTTACCGTCTGGAACTCACAGGAACAGCACGCAAATCTACCTCTGAACGCCATTTTTTGATACGGCCACGGGCTTAATCCACGCAATCCATACCGCAGTACCCAATTTCAGCCTTTCCCGCGTTCATTGGTGCTTGGTTTGTGCCCAAGGCCCCGTTTTTCACCCTCATCTACACCCATGCCCCAGATGCCTGCGGCCCTAAACGGTAATAGCACCGATATAAACAATGCCAGCCGCCTTCTGATAGCGGAAGATGAGACACCAGGTGCAGACGACCACACCGACGCCAAAAAGGGCCAGTTTTCCAACAGTCTAGACCCGCTTACTCCCACTGCTGATGGTGACGACAATGACGACATCGGCTACTACTCACCACTCGAAAATGGATCCAATGAGAACGGAGCCGCTCCGAAACCGCTCAGGGAGACCGAAGACTACCACAAGATCGTGAAACAGGTGTCCCGTGACCTGGTAGCGGACGGCGTTGATCCCAAGAGCCGCACCCCGGCGTCACCGCGGCGCAAATCGGCCATCGGACACGAATCGCCGAAAATCATCTCGAATCCCTTCTCGTACTTCAACCGGTTCAGCGATAGGGACGAGCAGCGTTACGATACAGAGGAACAAGAAGAGCGCGATAAAAGGACGTATCCACGTGCTCAGACTATAGCTACAGGATTGCAGCTAGAATCACAGCCAGACGCAAGCCATCTCCAGGCCCACAGCCAGTCGTTTGCCAACTTTCTTCCCACCATGTTTACTCGATCAAACCAACAGGATTCCGGCCAGGAGGACTACTTCCACCCTTCAGACGAGTTGAACCGCCAGCAGAATTTCCGCCGGAAGTTCTTGATCTTCAACTTCAAAAAGAGAGACAACAAAAAGAAACAGAGCGTTACGGCCATGGATTTACCCGAGCCGCTGGACCAGGATAAACAGACCGGAGAAAGGGCCCAGAAACTCATAGGAAATTTGGCGGTGGGCACTACTGCAATAAACCTACTCGCATCGTGTTTGTTGGAGGACGAACACGGCATAGCACGTGCTCCATTGGTGCTCAACTTGATTGGACTCAACATTGTGGACAAGTCCCCCAATATCAACACACGGATCAGACGGTTCCGCATCGAGTTGGAGTACGGGGTCGGCGAAAACCGGCAAAAGTGGTTTGTGGACAAAAATGCACGCGACCTCTTGTATTTGCACCTGCGGTTCAAGTTTGAACGGTGGAGAAACGAGGTGGTGCGTAACCGGAACTCCAACTTGCCGAAATGCCCGATTCCGCCCCTCCGAAACAAGGTGGATAACAGGACATTTCGTCTCTACGACACAGAAACAAACCAGACCGATGCTGGCGAAAACAATGCACACGAGGACGAGAACTACTTGACCCATCAGATATCGCGTTTGCGGCTGCGGCTCAGCAGCGTTTCGTCACTTGAGGACCAGTCGCCCGAACAAATAAGGCAGAAATTGCAGAAGAACCAGGAATACATTCGCGATGTTGGCAACTATCTCCGCGAGTTAATAGCACTAGTGGACTTAAAGCCGCAGTCCAACCGGCTTTTCCACTTTTTTGAACTCTCACCGATCTCAGCGCTTCTCAGCTACGAAACCGGGTTCCAGGGCAAACAGGGAGTGGTTCACGTTACAGGCACTGCCAAGTCACAAGGTTGGCGTGTGGGCCACTTTAGGGCCAATGACTTAAAAGGAATGATAGACAGAAGAGCCGAAAAGTGGCTTCTTATCCGTGGCTCATACATTATGTACGTATCGGACATCAATTCCACTATTCCGTTGGAGGTGTTTTTGGTGGATTCAGGGTTTAAAGTTATCTACAGCCGTGACTTCGAGTTCAGTCTCCCTAAGGAAGATGATGAGTCGTATCTCGACGACTCCTCGGTGATGCAGAAACGAATGGCAGATAACGAAGTCAAACAGGCGACGCACCAGCTCTTCAGCCATTTGAAAATCACACTAGAAAACTCGGAGAGAAAGCTTCTGATCACTCCCAAATCGTTCAAGGAACACAAGTTGTGGGTGCAGTCGTTGCTAGACATGAAAAACGCCACTTTGTGGGCCAATCCCAGAAATAGGTTCGAATCCTTCGCGCCAGTAAGAGACAACTGTTTTGCTCAGTGGTTCGTAGATGCACGTGACTACTTCTGGTCTATCTCAGCCGCCCTTGAATTGGCCAAGGACACCATTTTCATCCATGACTGGTGGCTCACACCAGAGTTATATCTCCGGAGGCCCGCTAACGGCAACCAACAGTGGCGTCTAGACCGAATTCTACAGCGGAAGGCGCAACAGGGTGTCAAGATCTTTGTAATTGTGTACCGGAATGTTGGCTCCACTGTGGCGATTGATTCGTTGTACACCAAACATTCCGTGTTGTCGCTTAACGAAGAGAACATCCACGTGATCCGGTCTCCCAACCAGTTGCTTCAAAATACGTACTTCTGGGCCCACCACGAGAAGTTGTGTGTGGTGGACCTGACAGTGGCCTTTATGGGCGGTATAGATATGTGCTACGGCCGGTACGACACTCCCGATCACGTTATTGTTGATGATTCCAGGCTCAACTTCGATAGTTTTGTGCCGGAAGACCGCGTTACCACGGAAGAATATGTCAAGTTCCAGACCTTCCCCGGAAAAGATTATTCGAATCCGAGGGTGAAGGACTTTTCTTCTCTCGAACGGCCCTATGACACTATGTACGACAGGAATACGACACCCAGAATGCCATGGCACGACATTCATATGGTCACATCGGGCAAAATCGCCCGCGACTTGTCCCGACACTTTGTCCAGCGCTGGAACTACTTACTCCGCCAGAAGCGACCCAGTCGGTACACACCGCTCCTTACGCCGCCCTCGGATATCAGTGATGAGGAAGCACGCGACCAGGGACTCAACGGCACATGCGAGATGCAGTTATTGCGGTCAGCGGGCAGCTGGTCGCTTGGACTAAAGGAACACGAACAGAGCATCCAGAACGCGTACTTGAAGTTGATAGAGACGTCGGAGCACTTTGTGTACATAGAAAACCAGTTCTTCGTGACCTCTACCATCATCGATGGCACAGAAATTCAGAACAGAATCGGTGATGCGTTGGTGGAACGGATCATACGTGCTCATGCACAGAAGAAGGCTTGGAGAGCAATTATTGTGATTCCGCTTATGCCTGGATTTGAGTCTCAGGTTGACGAGCCGGATGGTTCTTCGGTCCGGGTGATCATGCAGTGCCAGTACAGGTCGATTTCGCGGGGAAGATACTCGCTTTTTGGTAAGCTTCAGGCCCTTAACATTAACCCCGACGATTACATCCAGTTCTTTTCGCTCCGTAAGTGGGGCCAGATCGGGCCGGACAGGAATCTTGTAACGGAGCAGTTGTATATCCATGCCAAAATGATGATTGTGGACGACACGTATGCGATAATTGGTAGCGCCAACATCAACGAGCGGTCCATGAGGGGTGTGAGAGACTCGGAGGTAGCTGCATTGATAAAGGACTCCGAAATGGTTCAGTCTACAATGAATGGTGAACCTTTCATGGCTGCAAAATTTGCCCATACTTTGCGCATGAGGCTTATGCGTGAACACCTCGGTGTGAACGTAGATATACTCGAGATTGTGGAAAGAAGATTCAAGCGGTTTGAGGAGTTAGCCAAGTCCAGAAGTGGTATTGTAGCCGCAACCAGCAATTTTAAGAACATCGAGAACATTGTGCTCTCTGCCCAAGTGGAACTTGCATCACGTGATATTTCGGGCCAGCCTCATGGAACGGTCCGGTGGCGTAATTTTCAAAAGCACAGAAATATGGAAGATATCGCCGATATTATACCCATGGGTGAAGATATAGTGGCCGACGAGCAGCTTATCCCCGAGCCGTTACACTTACCGATTTCTTTTAACAACAGAACCGGATCTCACGAAGCCAATATTGGAATTCGCGACAAAAAGAAGCATTCATACGACATGCGTGTGCAGCACAGTGAATCTCACAAACAGGATGTGTACGGAGAAGGGATGGACAAATACCGCAGCAAATTGGCAAAAAAGGCGCGCCAGAGCGGAGCTCGGTATTTGCGGGAATTGGCGCATGTATCCATGCTGGAGAACCCAACAGATGCATTTTTGCCCAACTTGAATGATGTCATCGACTTTTTGCACGGTGACGATCATGATATGGTGGACGAGATGGACGAGGAGTCCGAAAAGATCATTTCAGAAAGAAACAAGGAGAGATGGATGCTTTTGAAGCGCATCTCGTATTTGCAGAGAGTGGCTGCGAAGGCCAAAAAGGAGCAGGAAGAAGAGCTGAAAAAGCGGGTCCAGGCAGGATTGACAGCATCTGTGACGAAACCAGATACATCGAGCTCAAATGTCAAGACTCCAGAACCTGTTTCCAACGCCGAAATCGTTGAGAAACGGGGTTCTCCGCAAGCGTCTCCACCGCTTAATGGAAATACGCCAGAAGCCGGAGAAACCCGCAAGGTGAGTGATCCTCCTATTGCTGAACCTAGTGGAGATGTGCCTATCGTTTCGCTCAGCGAGTCTGAGGTGCAGGAGCTCGTAGAGACCATCAGTCCGATTAGAAACTCGAACCGATACATTGATCCGTACGGGTTTGAAGATCCTATAGTTTCTGAATTCTACGCCGATTTGTGGTTCGATACTGCTAGGACCAATACAGAGATTTTCAGAAAGATTTTCCATACCCAGCCTGACGACATGGTTTCTACGTGGAAACTGTATAAGGAATTTTCCAAGTTGCAAAAGGCATTTGTTGTGTCTCAGGAGAGGGAGTCAGAAAGACGCAGAAAGAACAATGACCATAATAGTCTCTACGGTGGTTCTGAGACTGACTCAGAGTCTTCTGCCCTGCAGGATGATCAGGGGCGCAAAAATAGCCAATCGATCAACGTCAACAAATTTGATGTGAATGTGGGATTATTGGGTGATGCTCCTCCAGACAAAAAGGTGAGTGAAACGGGCGAAAGAAGAAGCAAATTGATGCGGGGTTTGAGTTATGCCAGAAATACCATATCCGAGCAGAACGAGGAGGACCCTCAAACTGCTGATGGAATAGAAGAAAGTAGGGAGGACGCCGAAAATGGAGCAGTGCTGAACCGAGAAAGTGCCGATTCCGGTCCGTCTGTATCGCACTGGCCCGCTACTCAGAATAACCAAGACATGTCTCGTGCTAAAGAGACATCTCCTCCTTCGCAGGCCAGGAAAAAGTACAAGGGAACGACCACCAGAAAGAGGGCGGTAAGAGAAGACATTATCTATGACAGAGATACAGCAGAGCGTATTCTTATGGAGATACAGGGTAACTTGGTGTTCTTCCCCGCCGACTGGCTCTGTACGGAGTTAGATTCTGATAATTGGTTCTACAGCACGGATCGGATTCCTCCCATGGAAATCTACGACTAGTTCTACAGCCTTTATATCCGGTGTACGTGGTAGCGCACCACTTTATTTGAAGTTTCTCTCTAGATACGTAATCATACGTCCTTGACACGTACACACCCCCACTAAACCAATCTCTCACACTTCACACTACTGGGAATGGAACGGTCTAGACCAACACCAGTTCGCCAAACCTCACCCCTTCTAGCACCAGTGTACCCAGTACTATCAGTCACCGCAACACGGTCACGTGACCACGCGTTGCGACAAATGCGATATAGAGATATTTGACACATAGTTAACGTACTAACACATTCATAGCTCAACACACACCATGTTCTTGCAATTGCTTTCGTATGCTGGCGTGGTCGTCGGATTCGTCTTCCTCGTGCTATCCATTGCATCAGGGTTGTACTACATTTCCGAGTTGGTGGAGGAGCACTCGGAGCCCACCAAGCGGTTCCTCAAGCAGGTGATCTACGGTATCAGCACCGTGTTTGTGTTGCTCTGGCTCTTTGACCGGTTCCCATTCAAACTCACGGTGTTCTCGGTGTTTTCCTACTACGTGTACTTGCAGAACTTGCAAAAATTCCCTTACGTCAACTTGTCTTCACCAATCTTTTTGTTTTCATGTGTGCTTGTATTGGCCAACCACTTTTTGTGGTTCAACCACTTCCACAACCCATATATTCCGCCTTTAGAGGTGAGATTGATGCCCAATTACGAGCCCCCCAGAATCCCCTCGTTTGTGGAGGTGTGTTCCTTTTTCGGATTGCTTGTTTGGTTCGTGCCATTTGCGCTTTTTGTCAGTTTGAGCGCCCACGACAACTTGTTACCGCACCACATCCAGTCAGACATAGATAAGGATAGGAAAAGAAACAACGGTTTGGCCAAAGTGGTGGTGGCCAACATCAGAGAGTACGTGTATGCGGTCTCAAGACGGTTCGGCTACGAGTTGGACCCCCATCACGGCACCATTATCTAGACGGTCATGGGATGTGAAATCGCGTGGCCCATCTAGAACTACATACTTGATATACCGCATTTCAAATATATTATTAATTCATGAATCAGATAGTATATTAGAGTGTATTCCCGATATGTGTCGCGCATCTAAATCAGAAGTAACCCTCCCGATATTCAGAACATTTCCCATATAATCGAGATGCACTGTACATCTAGTACGTCTCATATGTCGCCTATATATATCTGCATACACAAAATTCGTAATCATAACCTGGTTTAACAGTCCCCTGAGCTGCCCCAACCAATCACAGTGCCAAAAAGTCCCGCACAGGAGGCCCGATGTGGTCTAAACTCAATAAGAAGGTGTCGTGCCCGTAGTTACTAACATTGGTGCCCAACTCAAAGTAGCGGATATCTCCACCCTTCTTGTTGTGTTTGAGCACATCCGCGATTTCCCGCTGCTGCCATACCGGAAAGAGTATATCCGACTCGACCCCCACCACAAGAATGTCTTTGTGGGCAATCTTGGCCATACCGTGCTTCAAGTCCTGGAGCGACTCGTCCGGGGTAGTAGTGGAGGATTCAGCCGTTTCCTTATACGGAGTCTCCGGAATGGTGTACTCTGTGCTCAGGTTTTGCAGCAATTTGTACAGTTTTTCTGCTTGGAGCCGTTTTTTTGCAGCCCTTTCTCTATTGGCATGACCCAAATCAAACAAGTCCATTGCTTTCAGCACATACAACAACGAGTTGGCGTCGTACTCTAAACAGAACTTCTCGCCCGCATGGTCCAAGTATGTCTCGACCAAGAAATCGGGACACAATGCCGGTGGTTTCCGGTCATCGGCCCGGTTCCGGCCAAATCGGTACTCCCACTCCGGCCCGGACCGGTACGTCACGGTGGCGATCTCACGTGCGAGTTTCATACCCACATGCGGGGGCACCTGGTCGTAGTAGAAGCCACGTTTCCAGTTTGGGTCGCTCATGAGCACCTGTCTCTGGCAATGACGTAATGCAATAGAGTACGGGTGCGACCGTGCACAGCCGCTTATGGACACCACTTTGTCCACTTCCTCGGGAAATTCGACCGCATATGCCAACGACTGCATGCCGCCCATAGAGGCGCCCACCGAGGCGTGTATTTTGGGCACCTGGTACACGTTTTTGATGAGTTCGTGCTGCGCACGCACCATGTCGTTGACGGTTAGTATGGGGAACCGGGTGCCGTAGTAATTGTTATCGGCGGGGTCCTTAGACGAGGGACCGGTGGAGCCGTAGCAGCCACCTAGAACGTTAGTGCAGATAATAAAGTATTTGTCTGTGTCGAGGTATTTGCCGGGACCGATAAAGTCCTCCCACCAACCGGGTTTTGTATTGTGGGGCTGCGATTTGGCATGCGAAGACGCCGAAAGTCCGGTATGCACTAATATGATATTGTCTTTTTGGGGGTTGAGTGTGCCCCACGTTTCGTAGGCGATCTCGTATTCCGGTAGATAGCCCCCGTTATCGAGAAATATGGGCACATTGGATCTGTAGACCTGGAATCCGGTCTGAACCTTGGAATAAGACGGTTCTGGACCTGCTTCTAGCGAATTGACGCTGAAATTGAGGCCACAGGAGTCGGACAACTGCTGGGTTTTCCGCTCGAGTTTGTCCAAGCACGGGAAGGCCATAGGCGGGTTTGAACTGGCGGTTGTTGCAGTCGTTTTGGGCCTAATTAGCAGCAATTGGCCTTTTAGCATCGAGCAGGAGCGCAAACTTCGTGGAGCACGGGCCCACACATTGCATCTGTTTGCCAACATCGTATTGGCTCAGTGTACAGCAGTTTACGGTGGTGGTGGTGGGTGGAGCAGTGCGCTTACTAACTATGGTTGCCAGATGCATCGTAATTTTGCATTTATTCGATTCATCAATTTCACGTGACCGCCTGCACACAGACTGCATACACAAAAGCAGCGTCTCGTATCTTTGACAAATATTTCAGTTAGTGCTCCTGGTTCTTACTAAACTGGTGACTGCTGCAGGGATGGCCAGGCTCTGGAATGTCATTGCAGGCAGCTATGTAGTGGCGTTTGTGGCGACAATGCCGCTGTTTCTTTTGTTGAAGCCGTATGGCCCAGTAGTAGGAGCCAATCCCCTAGTGTCCTTTTTCGAGGATTACGTCATAAAGCTGTATGGCTACGTGTGGTTCACGCTCGTGTACTTCAGTTTCTTGTTTTTGTACATCGAGCCTGACCACAGGATCAAGAATGCAAAAACACTCCAGTTTGTGCGCAATTATTGCCTCAACACTGCGTTTTTCGTACTAACACAGGTTTGGTTCTTTGGCTCACTGATCTTTGAAAGAATCAATATAGCCACCGGCGGGCATTGCGAAAATGATCTCATAGTGTCCGAGTACCGCTGTAAAGTGAGCGGGTTTGTCTGGACAAACGGATTCGATGCCTCGGGCCACTTCTACTTTATCTTATCTATTAGTTTGATAGTGTGGAGTGAGTTGCTTAACCATCTCGCAATCGACGCCAAAACACCGATTGTTAACGGCTATGAGTTGGATTTCGAACAGATGGCTGATTCCAGCGCCAACAGTGTATATGTCAGTAATGGCTATCTCCGTGTATACAAGACAGGAGTGGTCACAGTTGCATTGGTGTTCCTCGGCATCTGGTACTTCATGTATCTCATCACGTGCGTATTCTTCCACACCATACCAGAGAAGATCGCAGGAACGGTGTGTGGAATGTTTATTCCATTTGTCATACAGTACATAGATTTCTATTATTAATCGTGGTGGGTGCAAAAAATTGCACGTCACTGATCAAATTGATAAAAGCACAAATGGCGCACTCCCAAAAATAAAAAATTTTGTAGCATTAATAGCGCATGAGCAAGTTTCGCTGCTGCATAATACATCTATCATAGTTATATAAATAGTTCAGCCCTGCAAAATTTTTTTGGCTATTATAGAGCTATCATGGTATAGAAGCATAGACACAATGGAACGCTTGCATATCACATTTTCCAATATCCACTGCGACAAGTGTGAGTCGGGTATTTTCAAAGCATTCTCCCATTACCTAAAGATCACTAATGTGGGCCCAGATGCCCCTGCTCCAGAAGAGTTGCTGCTGGTGGCGCCAGCGCAGGGATTGTTCCAGTTGCAAGGTAACGACGTGGATATCTACTACAACCCCAGAACGTCCAGCGAGTCTGGTAGTTATTTGCAGAGTCTAATCAAGAAATTGGTGAAACAAGTGACTAAAGCTGGATATAAGACATTATCGTGGGAAATATCCGTCAACGACGAAATTGTGGCTAGTTCCAGCTCTGACGAATTCACTTCCCCTGCCGATATTGACGATGATACCAGTATTTTTGACATCACGAAATTGTACTCCAGATTTGTTTCTGAGAGAGCAAAGAGAAACCACATCAAAAACTGCAAGCTGTGTCAGCAGACGTTGTTCTTAGAGGAGAAAGAGAGGCAGCAGTCTAAGCACAAGGATAAGGAATTTTCCGAATCCGCTAGTGATTCTGGAACCGTAGAAACGGTTGTCAATGAGCCTGACAAAGAGTTCCGTGCTGTGTTTGCCATTATTGGCATGACATGTGCCGCTTGCGTGCAAAGTGTATCTGAAGAGTTAGGTAAGATCCTTGGAGTTAACGACAAGGAAGAACAGAATTACGCTGTGAATCTCATAAATAAGACTGCAGTGGTTATTATTCCAAACAAGCAGCTTGTGAACAGAATTGTCGATGCCATTAACGACCTTGGATTCGAGTGCAAGCTTTTGGAGGTTTTGCCCGTGCAAAGAAGCATTAACACCAAGGTTACCGCTGTTATTTCTGGAATGACGTGTGTAGCGTGCGCCAACTCAATCCATACTGCTGTTAACGAATTGCCATTTGTGCTTGATAGTGGTATTAACGTGGTGACTAAATCAGCACAATTTGTGTTGGAGGATGACGACGATAAGAATCTTGCAAAATTGCAGGAAACCATTGAAGACTGTGGTTTTGATTACGAACTAGTTAAGAAGGAAAGCATCAACTATACATCATCCAAGAAGAAGTCCAGAACTATCAACATCAGTGTGGAAGGAATGTACTGTGAACATTGTCCTAATCTTGTCAACAACTATTTGTCTAGCTACGGTGAGGCTATTGTCATTGACGACAGAATCAGTCTAGACCATCCCTACATCAAGTTTACGTACCTTCCTAGTGCAGATTTGACTATTAGAAAACTCCTTTTTGACTTGAATCACATTCTACCACTAGATTCTGACGAAGAAGATGCTTACAAAATTGACCCTGAAAAGAAGGGACTTTTTAATTGCGAGTTGGTTGAGCCAATCTCCATCGATGAGCATGTTAGAAGACTCCATAAGAAAGAATTATTGCGTCTTGTGGGAAGATTGGTGTTGACTTTTGTGTTTGCTATTCCTACATTCGTATTCGGAATCGTAGCCATGTCATTGTTGCCCAGCTCCAACAAATTTAGGAAATGGGTGGAGGCTCCACTCTGGACTGGCAATGTTTCCAGGGTGACTTGGATTCTTTTCTTTTTGAGTACTCCCGTATACTTCTTTGCTGCTGATGTATTCCACAGGAAGGCCATCAAGGAAGTACTGTCATTGTGGATTCATAAGAACTCTTTCAAGCAGAGGCTTTTCAAGTTTGGTTCTATGAATTTGTTAATGTGTTTGGGAACTTCAATAGCATATTTTGCTAGTATCGTGTTACTTATTTTAAGTTCTCAACAATCACCAAGTACACATATGGGACTTCACACCACATATTTTGACTCAGTCGTTTTCTTGACTTTCTTTTTGTTGATAGGAAGATTGCTTGAAAGTTACTCCAAGAGCAAGACTGCTTCTGCGATCAGCTCTTTGAGTACGTTGAAGGTCAGTGAAGCTACTGTGGTCGATTGCGAGGATCTGAAGTACGTGAATGATACGGTGATAGATGTGAAGTACTTGGAATTTGGCGACTTCATTAAGATTGCTTCGGGAGAATCCCCTGCTGTTGACTGTGTCATCATTGAGGGAAATACCGAGTTTGATGAGTCTGCTTTAACTGGTGAATCCAGACCAGTGAAGCATACTCCAGGACACCAGATATTTTCTGGTACTGTGAATGTCGGTACTGGTTCTGTTATTGCTAAGGTCATCAGTGTAGAAGGCGATTCGTTGATAGATCAAATTGTCAGCACTGTCAGAGATGGGCAATTGAGAAAAGCACCAATAGAGAGAACCGCCGATGTCTTGACTGGATACTTTGTTCCTGTTATCACATTATTGGCTATTTTGACGTGGATTATATGGTTAGCATTAGGAGAAAGTGGAGCTTTACCTGCCCACTACTTGGATATAGATGTTGGTGGTTGGATTGTATGGTCATTGGAGTTCTCCATTGCTGTGTTTGTAATTGCATGTCCCTGTGGTATTGGTTTGGCTGCTCCTACAGCTTTGTTTGTGGGATCAGGTTTGGCAGCCAAATACGGTATATTGGCTAAGGGTGGTGGTGCAGCATTCCAGGATGGTGCTTACACCAACGTGGTGTGTTTTGATAAAACGGGTACTTTAACGAAAGGTGAGCTTCAGATAACAGATTACGCCTTTAATATCGGACTGCCAGAAAAGGCGGAGGTCATCAAGACATTTGCTTTGCAGGTGACACGTGATTTGGAGTTGGCTTCAAAGCATCCCCTTGCCAAGTGTGTGAAGTCCTTTTTGGATACATTTGCATTCAAGAAGCACGGGATTAAGAGTTGTCCAAACAAGGTGCCACAAGTCGAGACCATTCCTGGTAAGGGCCTCAAAGGTGAGATATTATTCGAGGACAGGGCAGAAGATATTTGGAACCAATACAAGCCCACTGGGTCTGTTTTGGGTAATGAGAAGTTGTTTGATGATTACAGCATAGAGGTCAGTCAGAAGCAGAAGGATTTGCTCACCAAGTGGAAGCAGGAGTGCAAATCCATCATCCTAGTGGCTATACAATGTGAGAAGATTTACAAGGACAAGGAGTATCATCTTGTGCTAATGTTAGCCGCCAGAGACGAAGTCAGAGTAGAGACCAAGAGAGTCATAGAGTACTTGACTAATACGTTAGGCATTGAGTGTTGGATGATTACTGGTGACAGCAAAGTCACAGCGGAGGCGATTGGTAAGGAGATCGGAATTACCAATATCGTGAGTGAAGTGTTGCCGGATGAAAAACAGGCCCACGTCAAGAGAATCCGTAAGCTCAAAGATAAATCGATAATAGCGATGATCGGTGATGGTATAAACGACGCGCCGGCATTGGCCACGGCGGACGTTGGGATTGCGTTGTCGAGTGGCGCAGATTTGGCGGTGACCTCGTCCGACTTCATCTTGCTCAACAAGGCCCATCCCTTGATATCGTTGTTGACGTTATTCGATTTGTCACGGGCTGTGTTCAGAAGAGTCAAGTTCAACTTTGCCTGGAGTTTGGTGTACAACACGATTGGGATCCCGATAGCCGCGGGGGTTATATATCCCCACAACAACACACGGTTGAGTCCGGTGTGGGCCAGTGTTGCCATGGCGGCGTCGTCGGTGAGTGTGATTTCGAGCAGTTTGGCACTCAAACTCTACCGCCCCAAGCTCAAGACGGATGACTTCAAGGGCTTGATGGACGACGAGGAGGCGGCGGCGCAAGAGCCTACAGAACACGTTGAGTGACGGATGGTGGCTATATAGGATGTTTTATTACTAATTAAATGTACTCTCGCCCAGTACAATGAGGCTCCCGAGCGTTTGGAGCGACTGTCTTTGTGTATATTAGCTAGTCGGTTACTGATCAAATATATCCTTGTCGAACTTGACGATCATCACGGTCACGTTGTCGGTGGTGGAACTGTCTATCGCCAACTGGCACAACCTTTTGGCCACAGTCTGGGGATCGTTACCAGCACTGCTGAATTGGTCCCTGACAAAGTTGCACGCCCTGAGGTCGCTCAACACGTCCCACACACCGTCGCAGGCGAGAATGAGAAAGTCGTCCTCGCTGGTGATCTCTGTCGATGTCGTAAAGGGCTTGCCGATGACAAGGTCCTTCATATACGAGTCGCCGAGAGACCGCGACACGGCCAACACGCCGTTGACCCTGTTTTTCATGATCAAGCCGTTGGAATCCTTGATGCGGTTGATCTCGTTGATGTCGGTGGCCTTGTGGTCGTACGACAAGCGGTACGGCTGCCCGTTTCTGCACAAGACTATGCGCGAGTCGCCCACGTTGGACGTGTAGAGCATTCGCTTGTGCGCCTCGGTGGGGATGAAGTCGTACTGCGAGTTGCGGCACGACTCCGCCGTGGGCGTGTGTATGATCTTGTTGTCGTGCGACTCCCACCGCAACACGGCCACGGCCGCGGTGCTGCCGGAAGAGCCCACCCCCTCCTTTTCTATCATGGCGTCCGCCTTGACAAACGACTTGAAAAGACTCTCCTGCATGCCGTATACTTCGTTATCGTCGCTGACGCCATTGCTGGCGCCGTGGTCATTATCATTACTGGGCGGGGCGGTGCGGCTGTGGTGCACCTCCCGGTCAATCTCCTGCTCCAATAGCGTGTGCAAGTTGTTGCCGCACCATCTGGCCGTGTCCTTTCCGGCGTGGCCGTCGAATATGGCAAAGTAGCCCCAGTCTATTCTCTCGGCAAAGTTGGCGATGTAGGTGTGCACGTCCTCCATCTTGCTGCGGAAGGTCACGTTCTTGTTCTCGGCGACGCCTACCTTGAACGATAGTCTGTGGAACGGGTCGGTATTGGAGTCGCCGGGGGCGCCCGGGGCGGCGGAGTCCGAGCCGGGGGCGCCTTGTGTGGCTGTGGTGGTGGTGGTGGACGCAGATTGCGGTGTGGATGTGGGGGCGGCTGGGGTTGTCTTTAGATCGATCTCTACTTGTTCACTGAGGGACAGCATTGCGAGACGTGTTTGCGGTGCGGATGTTGGGGCTCCGGGCTGCGTTTCGGGTGTTTCTGGGGTGTGGATGGCTGCAAAGACACGCGGCGTGGTGTTCTAGTGCATGCAAAGATGGGGGTATACGCAATTGGCACCGGCCTGGTTGGGTGTTTCGACTCCGGTCCCAGTTTTCTCATTTGTTTCAAGTTTGCGCTTCCCACAAAAAATGTGAAACACGCGGCTGTGTGCAGGAAATTGCTCTCGGAGTGTCTGACCGGTGTTTGCAACCGGGCCGCAGGTAGGAATTGGCCGCCACTGGGGGAGAGGTACGGTGTAGCTGAGAGGTGGGAGAGAAGAGCAGCGCAGAGTTGGCGTGGACGGGGCTGTTTGCACGTGTGCTGCTGGGAATAGTTTAAGTAGCCGAACACAGGAACCAGAATCTGGTATGGGTTAGCAATAGTTAAGTTGAGAGGCCGTGTTCTCTGCTGGGTGTGCCGAGATACGAAAGGAATAGTTAAGTTGAGATGCAATGTGTAGGTTCTGGTGCAGAAACATTTCTAGATTCCAAGTACGCAACTTACTTTCTGACTAATTTGGCGCCATTACTGAGATTACGGTGCCGGATGAGAGTTGACGCAACCTAAAATGCATCCGATGGATGCTGGCATCGAGCTTAAACAAATAAGCCACGGACCCGCGTGCGAGTCCGGCCGGTGCTGCGTCTATGGCTGTTTTCGCTTGGAAAACCCGGAGGTAGGCCCAATGCGGCTAATTGCCGTAGCGGCAAACTACGCTTGTCCCGACTGCCCCCCGTGCAGCTCCAGACGAGACTGCGATTACGGCAACTCATGACCATTCCTGGAGTCTTATCCGGATGCGGCCGGACTCAGGGGGGGTAACGGCGTACTGCTTCCAGCGCTGGTGGGGCTCCACCGGCCATGAACCGGGTGGAAAAATTCATATGTATTCGGAGGCTTTTGTGTCACGTAAATACGGATATTATGAGGAGCAGTCTGTAATGCACTGCACCACACCCAGCGTTCGCTGCACGTCATATAAAAGCGGCCCCACCCCCAGTTTCGCGGCCCGATAAGCTACGCCGCCCGTCACCAGTGCACACGCATTTCGCCATGGCAGAACCGCAACCACCATACACGCCCAAAAACACGCCCGTGCGGGAAACCGTCCCCTACCACAACGCCGACTTCTACACCGAAACCTGGAATGTGCCACAGGGCACGCCCCTCCGGGGCAAGGTGGTGTACGTGCACGGGTTTGCCGAGCAGTCGGTATTGTACGGGCACTTGTTTGACGAGCTCACGGCGCACGGCTACCAGGTGTTCTTCTTCTCGCAGAGAGGCGCCGCCGAGACCAGCCCGGGCAAGTTGATAGGGCTCACCAACGAGCAGCTCATCTACGACGACTTGGACTTTTTCATCAAGCGGAATTTGGACGGGGCCGACGACAAGCTTTTCCTCTTGGGCCACTCCATGGGCGGGGGGATCATCTTGAACTACGCCGTCAAGGGCACGTACCGCAAGAACATTGCCGGGGTGGCCTGTTCCGGCCCGCTTGTGTTTTTGCACCCGGACACCCAGATCAACATTGTGGTGCGGCTCTTGTCGCGGTACATCACCGCGGTGGTGCCCAACATGCGGATCGACTCCAAGTTGAAACACGACTTTTTGACCACCAACGAGCAGTGGAAACTGTACATTGTCAAGTCGGACCACAAGTTGATTGGCTCGGTCAGGCAGTTCCACGACATGTTTGCCCGGGGCGACAGGCTCTTGGACAAGTCGTACCTTGCCGGGTGGGACACGCCGGTGTTGGTTTTACACGGCGAGGACGACCACATCAACGACCCGCGCGGCAGCAAGCAGTTCTACGACTTGGTGCCCTACAAGGACAAGGAGCTCGTGCCCGTCAAGGGCGCAAAGCATTCGTTATTTATAGAGAGCGACGCCAACTTCCGCATGGTTGTAGACAAGGTGCTCGCCTTCTTGGCCGCCCATTAGACTCCGTATGCGAATCTCTGCCCGTATTAATGCCATGCCACTTTAGATAATTATATGTTGTTGGGTGTTGGGCCGAATCGGGTCATGGCACGCGGCACGTGACCGGCGGTTTGTGTCGCAGTTTGGGCCCATTTGCTCCACCATACAAATTTTTTGCGAGCGTCACCAGACGCATGGTAGGGCCACAGTCCGACCCCAGCCCAGTCTCAGTCAATGCAAACCCGCGTGTGCACAGCGACAGATACGGACTTGTAGAATTGTGCCATTTTTGCCTGTATTTCTTGGTATTTTCGGGCGCCACTGATCGACGGTGCTTTCAGGCCTCACCATAACACTACCACTGCTTTGTGCTACCTGGGTGGGATGGATGCGATAGATGCCTAACCTTTGACCACAGCATATATAATTGACAGCCGCAGGATCGCATTGGCCAGAAAAAGCGGCCACCGAATCCACATACCGCCTCAGCCATGGGCTACACAATCAAGCAGAAAATCGAAATATGCCTCCAGTCCGAGTCAAACCCCGAAATGACCCAGGCCGACTTGGCCAAGTGGGCCCAGCACAAGTACCAGTCGTCCAAACCACCGTCCCAGACAACCATTTCCCGCATTTTGAGCTCGAAAAATGACATCATCGGCGCTAAGGAAACCGACTTCAAGCTCATCAGACGCAGAAAGCAGTCCAACCCGCTCCTAAGGAAGATCTTGACCGAGTGGATCACCCAGGCGCTCTGGGAAAACATCCCCGTTACCACCCCCATCATCCAGTCCACCGCGAATGCTATCTGGACCCGCTTGCCCAAGGAGGAGAAGGACGGAAACGGCATTTTCAACCAGAAATGGTGCCACCACTTCATGAAGAAACTTAACATAAACCTTGCGGGCGAGTCCGGCCTCAATAGCCAGTATAAGCTCAACAAGGTGTGGAGGTTGGACGAGAAAATCGAGTTGAAAAACTACTTGGTTAACTTGATCAGGCAGGAGAACTACTCCCCCCAGGACATATTCGTGATAGACGAGTTCCAGTTGTTCTACTCCCTACCTTTGGACCAGATCTTCGATGTCAGCTCTATAGACAAAGGGTTGAAGCAGTCCAATTCCTCGACGGAAAAGTCGCTCAGTATCATGCTCGGATGCAACATTGATGGTTCGGAGAAGTTGACTCCGTTGATCGTGGGCAAGTACGACAAGTTCGATGTCTCAAAGTCGAATCACGTGGCATTCAAGAACCACAATGCGTCCAATCTCTCTCAGCACAACTTGATGAATAAGATCACCGATGTGCACCAGATATACTACAAGTCAAACATCAATAAGTGGATCACCTCGTCCATGTTCCAGAACTATTTGCTTACTTTGGATCACAAGATCGAACAGCTCTCCCCCGATAGAAACATCCTCATACTATTAGACGACTCCTCGTCCCACAGAATAATAAACTTGAGGTTCAACAACATTAAACTATGCTATCTTAAGAACAACATCAATCATAAAAATCCCACCAATTCTGTATTCAACGGCATTGGCGGTGGTCTTGGCGGGCTTGGAGGCGCCTTTGGTGGCGGGTCTAGTGGTGGCGGTGCTGGCGGAAGATTCGACTATTTGCCAATGAATTTCGGAATAATAGATGAATTCAGAATTTTGTATCGTTTGCAACAGTATTTGGATATGATCAATTTGCAACGAATCAACTCCAAAAAGGACAGCAACGAGCCAACCGTGGCCGACTCCAGCAAGAGCCTTGATCTATCGAATTACAACAAAATCAACGCCTCTTCGGCCATGGAAGTATTATCAGAAAAGGATTACCATATCCCTCTCATTAAAGTGATAGAATGGATCAAAAGATCATGGGATTCAATCTCACTGGAGAAGATATTCCTCGCTTGGAAGAGAACATTTTTATTGCCATTGACACAGTCCTCTCAAGCATGGCCATCCGCCAATCCCGACATATCTCAACAAGCCCAGTTAACCATATCAGAATTGTTGACCAAATCAAACTCGTATGACGCCAGCAAAAGTTACAACAAGTTGGGCGAGATCATGGGGTATTTGAATGTGGTGATACCGTGGGAGATTGATGAACTATTGGGTCTAGTGAATGAAATGGGTAAGGTGACACTAAGCTACGTCTCTATTGAAGAGATCATAGGCAGTTGTTTACTGGAAAACTATGACTCTAGCGAGGAAGAGGATAATAATCCTTTGATCGGAGTATCCAATAACGATGTCAGCTCATTGGTGAATGACGACCAGTGGTACCAGCCGTCTGCCGATGACAATACTAATGCGTTTAGTGGTAAGCTCTACGAAAATAGTCCTAGTAACTTGCTTGCGGATACCATTCCTACCGGTAAACCACACCAGACCCAGAGCCTGATTGATATAGGGTACAACGATTTTGCCAGTCCTGGTGGCGTGTCAAACGCAAACAGAGCTTTGAACACGCTTATTGGTGTAACAGAAAGAGAAGCACCGTCTTTGGTGGATGCCAGCGCTATCAACTTGCTTGAGAGTACTAATAAAAATGGTGATATTGCCACCCCTGGCAGCAAGTTTGCCATGAGTCCTGCTCTACCGTCACCAACAACAACTTCAAATATACTCAATAGTGTAAGGCAGGGCAAGCATAAATTAGATGATTCTTCCAACTGGATCGCTGACAAAAGAAAACAAGTTTACAATACTGGCCCGACTACTGGTAGTAGTGGTGTCTATTCTATGGTCTCGGCAACTCCATCTCCTATGCTAGCGAACGCAGCCTTAAACCAGACTTCTGTTCCACTCATTCCCGACTTGGCCAATTCCTATATGCCCAATCTGAAGAATACTTACCAGCTTCCAATGGTTCGGCAATCTCCAGGTAGAGTATTTTCTGATTTGGCTGCTGAACCTCTTGGAACCGCAAACACGTTGTCTGCCACCACATCACTACCGAAAGGGGTTAGCGACTTTGAGACTATGAAAGTGTTGAAGAATCTACTTACACTTTCGTCTTTGGACTCGGTCAAACTATCGCCTGCCACGATTAACGAACTAAACATGAACCTTAAAGAGTTACAGTCACGTTCCGATTTGAACACCGGTAACGATTAAATAGCAATGTATATATAGAAACCAATCAAAAGTACTGATACGATTATAAATGTTAATTCCGAATGTAGGCTCATACAGACTACTACTACCACACCTACAGCCCAGTTAATTGTTCTGTTCATTGATTTTATGAATTACAGTACTACTGATATATACAAGCGATAGGCACACGGTACGCCTCTTTTTACATAAGCTATAATTATAACTATTAATCTTCGTCCTCCTCTGTTATTCCCAAAAGTCTGGCCTTCTCTTCCAATCTCTTTCTCTTTTCAACTCGTTCCCTTCTGATTCTTGCAATTTCAGCCTGGATTTCATAGGGCTCCTTGGGCACTTGGTTCAAAGTTGAAGGGTCGGGCCAGAAACCAGGCAAGTTGAACTTTTCATCGGAATCTATACCAGCATAGTACATTACACAGATGGGGGTCAACAAGTAGAACCCGAACTAGATGTTTTGTTAGTAACATGGTATATAAAACAGCACTGTTTCCGCAAAGAAACACGTAATTTCACCCCAACATACCTTTGCAGTCTCAAGCTGCGTTCTGGTAATCCCTCCTATAAACTTTCTGTAGTAACCACCATACATTGTTACCGTTTTATGCTATACGAACGTACAAGCAAATTGTTAATGAGACCATTTTCGATTTTCCATTTTACACAGAAAAATTCAAAGTCCATACTATCACCACATTTTACCAAAACAATCTTCACCACAAATTCGCACCAAACCCCACAAAATAGGAGTTTGAAATGAGCCAGTATACTGCTATAGAATCAGACATCCCCGCAGACGAGCTTCCTGCTTCGATTCCTGCTTCGCAGCCCCAGAATCCGGCGCCTGCTGCTTCCGGTACCACTGTCCCTGCTGCTGCACCGCCCACAAATGCAAACCAAGGTGGTCCCACCACACTAATGGAACGGTTGAGGGAGTCCTCGCATCCAATTGCTTTGGTATTTTTCATCTTCTTCCGCTTGTCGTCCATATTCGTGTACATATTCGGGAATTTATTCTTGGGGTTCATCACCCAGAAGAACCGCTTCATCTTGCATTTCATCACCATTATCTTGTTGGTTGCTGCTGACTTCTGGAACTTGAAAAATATCGCGGGAAGATTATTGGTTGGGTTGAGATGGTGGAACGAAACCAATCCGGTGGAGGGGAAGCCGGGCGAATTTGAGAACGTATGGGTGTTTGAGAGTGCTGACCCAAACAGATACATTAACCCGATCGATTCAAAAGTCTTTTGGGCTTTGTTATACGGTGTTCCGGTAGCATGGGCTGTTTTGGGTGTATTGTCTGTTTTGAAGTTGCAGTTCTTATACTTGCTATTGATAGTGATCTCCTTCTCATTATCACTCACCAATGGTTTGGCCTACACCAAGTGCGACAAATTTGGTAAGGCCAACAACTTGGCTAACAATATTGCTGGGGACTTGTTCTCCAGGGCTACAGGAAGCCTATTCACAAGAATCAATCCTTTCGCATGATAATTTACTAGGGACATATAAACACGACATTCATGTCTAGAGAATATACGTAGTTTTAGAGACAGCTACAACCGGCGCCACACTATTCATCTAGATAACCCTTTCTGGATTTCACGACACCCAGGGCTAATCGCAGCTCATTCTCCTGTAGAATGACATCAATAGACCGCGTATTCATGTTATTGTTTCTCCTAATAACATGAGGTTTGGATAACACCGGAATAATTCTTCTTTGGCTGGCTGGATCTCCAGCTTTGATCTTCCACCATTTATACGTTTTGAAGTTAGAATAAAGGTACTGGTTTTCCTGTTGCTGCTTGTCGTTGTCTTCATTTTCTTCGTGATTGGCTCTCAGATTGAGTTTATTTGATGATCTTTTGATGTTAATTGGAGAAGGCGGGAACAGTGAACGGAGATTTAACCTATATCCCTTCGACTTCTTAGCCGTTTCTGTTTTAACAGAGTAGAAATTTTGAGTGGAATCAGCGAGCGAGTCAGTGGTCTCATCATCTGAGCTATTTGTAAGCATGATGTTCTCTAATTGATTAGACCTATGATGTTCCTTATCGTCCTCATCTAGCGCCAAGTCAAGGAACAAATGGGTATCATAAATATCTTCAAGAAGGTGATCAGCGGCGATCAGTTCTTCCGATCTGGAAATTTGCCGATCAACTTTACCACTTCTAACCTTACCAGAAATATTAGTGAATATCCACTTGAAGCTTTGTTTTATGACTTTGGTGGTGGTATTTGTCATCCCATCTGATTTGTGCGGTTTGCTTCTCTCATCTAGTGTTTCATCATGAATTTGCAGCTGTAACGCAATAGAATATTTCTGCGAATTGAATAGTGCATTGAAATCATATGAACTTCTCAACAATGTGAGTGGTACACTATTGTTATTTGGCTGCATAGTTGTCCACGTTGTGGGCTATTATCGATAATGCTATGGAGCCAGACGATTTTGCAACTTGGCGCTTAAAATGGCTGAGAAAAATATGATAAAAATTAACACTTTCTGTGCATTACTTAAAACTATACTATACTGAGAATACTGTACTAACTACGAGATAAAACCAGATGCCTCTGGATGTAATAAATATCGAAACCACTTATGTACGGCAGTGCAATCACCTGACAAACGAGAATTAAAGGATTATTTTATTTCTAATCACATTGAATTTAGTTCAATTCAACAAAAACACCATCTTGGTGGCACATAGTCAAATGAACCATCTTCTTTGGGGGGTATGGCGAGTCATCCCTGGATTCCAAGTTAGCGAATTCTTGAATTATTCTTACTGTGACGTAGGAAGCCTCGGTCAAGGCAAATTGTTGACCCAAACAGATTCTTGGCCCACCATTGAATGGAACATAAGCCCAACCCAATTTATTTGTCTCGAACCATCTCTCTGGTCTAAAATCGTCACTGTCCTTACCGTAAAATTCCTTTAATCTGTGGGTGACGAATGCAGAATAGGCAACAGTAGTACCTTTACCAACATACAATGGAGAGTTGTTGTCCTTTCCACCACCTCTTGGCAAAACTGTATCCTTTGTAGAAACTCTGAAATTAACTGGAACAGAAGGGTAAAGTCTCAATACTTCGTTCAAGACACATTTCAAGTACTCACATTTCTTCAAGGATTCAAAGGTAATCAAAGAAAGATCAACATTTTCGCCGACACCAAAAGTTTCTTCGATTTCAGCTCTCAATTTAGCAAATATTTCTGGGTTTCTTGCTAATTCGAAGAAGGTGAACGACAATAAACCTGCAGTAGTATCTCTACCAGCAACCAAAATGTTCAATAATTGGTCCTGCAACACCTTTGGATCTCTGGTCTGCTTAGCTAATTCGTATAAGAAAACGTATCCATTCTTGGAGCTTTCTTCCAATTCTTGTGGAGTAAAGTTTAAGGCTCTATTGACGTAGTATTTTGCCACCTTGTGAACAGTCTTAGTAACATCTCTAAATTCTTTAGGGTTAATCAAGAAGTACATGAACTGGGAGTAGGCTCTGGATGCCAAGTAGTGCTGAGCAGTGTTAAAAGCATCAGCAAATTCAGCTCTTCCTTCAATGTCATTTGGTGGAGGCATACCAATTTCATCACTGTATAAAGAATGGACAGATTCTCCAAACAAGAATTCTGTGGAAGTATCAACAGTAAATTGGAAGAACAACTTTTGAAGATCAAAAGTTTTGCCCTTGTTGTGTCTGACATGCTTGAACAAAACCTGAAGGTGAGGCTCTAAAGCTTGCACGTGAGCAACTTGATCTCTGGCAAATTGAGGTCTCAACATTTGTCTAGAGTGTTTCCATCCTTCACCATCTAATGTGAAGATACCATCCCCTAAGAGAGGCTTAAAGTGTGCATGTCTGATACCTAAAGCAAAATCGTTGAACTGGGTAGCCAAAACAGCCTTGATATTTTCTGGGTCACAGGTGAAAATAATTCTGACACCAACCAATCTGATGATAAATGACTGTAAACCAACCTGTTGGAACAACCAGTATGCCATGTCACACAAGCCACCTTCGCTCTTCACTCTCAACAACTGAAGCAATAATGGGATACACAAGAATCCAGTATCTTTCAACACGTTTGCCTCTACACATCCGTGCTTTCTGATGAAGATCTGAGCCTTAATTACGCTAGCAACGTAGTAGATTAAAAGGGCCCCTATTAATATAGAGTACCATTTTGTAGCGTAATGGGCAACAACTTCCAAATCGATCGAAGCTATCATGATATCTATATGTGGTAAGATTTGGAACTAGCAATGAATAGTTGAATATCAGTGGCCTGTGAGGAAATAGTGCTATTTAAAAAGCCAAAAACCTGGAGTAAAGCGGAGATGGCAATTTAGGTGATTTGCAGTAAAAATTTCAGAAGCAAAAATTACTGGATTAGGCAGTGTCACACAGAATAGATATTCCTTGCAAAGCTGAGCTAGATAACAGTAACTACAACAACACACTAGTCTCGAGCTTACAGGACCCACCAGGACACTATTCGCTATTTATATCTCCTCTATAGCCTGCGCTCCCTTAAACCATACATTGTCAATGAATTTGAATGTGAAATGGAAGGTACCCCATAAATTACTGCATTGGTGCCAAAAAAAGTTGCTACACAAAGACGATTCTCGCTAGATGCAGAAAACGCATGTGAAAAAGGGCCACAAATGTGTTGATGTAATTTCTGACATGGTAGTTATAATTGGGCAATGGAAGCTGTGTAGCAGACAATAGCGGGACAACGGAACCAGTTGAAGTATATGCGGTGTGCGGGCGGTAGAGTAGTTGTAGCAGACGCTGTTTGGTACAGAACAATTGCCAACAAGAGACACCCTCCACCCCTCATTCGCTCAGTGACGGACTTTATTGTACCAGAAAAGCTAAAATCGTGATTGGAACTAATCATAGGCAGCTAAATTGAGATTATTTGCTGCCATATGAAAAGATGAGATTCACACGACGGAGTCTCCCCGGATAATGTTGAGGAGGGTCGAAACTGTTTTTTTTTAGCATTGCGTTTTTTCATTCATATGCAAATCACCGACTCTGATTAGATGTGCTGTTGCTTACGGAGGTGATGGTTCAATAAATATCCACGCCGACTCTGGAAATAAGGTCAAATAATCTGCCAGCTGTGCATGCAGATATGTCCTTCTCTCCTTGAAATGTTTCGCACTACAGGATAACTACAGCACACTGCGCTATACGCTCTGAAATACATGTAGGTTGCAGATGAGTAAATAGATCTGCACCCAGGATCATCTGCAATATGAACTGATTCATACTTGGCTGCTGCTTCCCCTCAATGGTAAGGATCACAAAAATAAGGGGTAGAGAAGAAGGCAGAAGTGGGGCAGTTCGCAGAGGGGCAGCTCCGAGAAATTCGGAGTGGTTTAACAGCAGATGTAAAAGAAACAGTTTTTTGTGTCCACCGTAATTTGTATCATTATACAAGAGTTAAAACAGCAAAAATTTTAAGGCATGCGGCGAATGCGGGATCTCGTTGTATTGTTGAAAATTACAAGTTTATCATCAGCAGAAACTTCACATGAAAATTGTTGGTACATATCGATTGCGTTTAGGCGGCGTTTTGCAATTGAATTTGCGAATATTACTAACTAACAGGTTTGGTCTGCTTCACCATCGTGTACGTTTACCCATGACTTCAATTCTTGCAAATGTAGTAGCTTTTCCTCTAAATTGACAAAAGTGCCTTTCTTTTTGCTCGAATTCATATCCAAATATTCGCTGATTAGTCTATATTTAATCGATTCTGAATCCTTGATTATGAGGATAGTTTCAAACTGCGTGATAAGCGATTGCAACTGTTGTACTTCAACTTCCCATCCTTTTAACAACTGGGACCTGTATTCTACGGATGAGGTTTTGGCATTTTTGTAGAATAGCTTGAGAATCAACTGGTTTAGCAACAAGTTCAAGTCATTGTTGTTTGAGAATTTAATAATTGATTTATTTAGGCCGTCGATTTGAATATCTGCAGACATATTCTTCAACAAAGTGATTGGATCGTAGTATTTGTTCATATCTTCGTCCCAGTTCTCGATCAAGGCTTTTATAAAGTTGACTCTTGTTGTGGAGTTCTTGAGCAACAAATCCCACAATTCTTTGTCATTTTGACTTTTGGTGAACTCAATGGCTCTGACGGGATCATCTAACCTATCTATGGTTAGCATAAGAGCTCTTGTATTTTCTCCAATCTCTCCTAGCAAGTAAACCAACTCTTCAACAAAATCATTCTGTTCACAAAACTCTATGGTCTTAAATATGTCATACTTGTAATTGTTACTCTCACTATTATCATCACTGGTACTTGAATTCCGGACAAGGAAGGGCAATAATAATGCTCGATTATACTGAGCATATAATTCAATTCTTTCCTTTCCAAATGGCTCGACCAAAAAGTCGTCAATAGAACTTAACTGCTCCAAATAAAAATAATTAATAAAATTTAAATGACTTTTATCAAACAAATCCACCACAACCTTTGGCGCTATTTCATGGCGATTGGCAACTAAAACACTTACCGAATCCAGTAAGTTATCTTCAAGTTTGGAGATTGATAATCTGTTGATGTCGCCCTCGTTTTCAAACCTCAATTTTATCATTTGAGGAAGTTCATCCAAGAAATTAGTCAATATGTGATGTTCGGACAAGTATGGAATAATGTTCTGATCCTTTAATATAATTAAATGTGGAACAGCCTTTGCTGGCTGGAATGATTTAGTATATAAATCAGTTAGTGTTCTTCTTAGATGTTGAATATTCTCATCATGTTGATTCGTTGACTCCCTTAAAGCCAATTCAATCTGCGACTCAATCGCCTCATGATTGTAAAGTTCAATGCTCCAATCAATTATTAATTCACTGAGCCTGTTTATATCTTCCTGGAGCCAATACTCTAATATTCTAGTATAAATGCTTGTGGGAAGCAGCAAAACGGGAGATGTCGGTATTATACCGGTCAATTCTTTGATGTGCACACTATTGATGAAAATATCAGACCACGTCTGCCACTGGTTAACAATTTCTTTGATAAATTCATCGTTTTTATCATCACTAACGTTGGACTGCACGGTCAAGCTTGCACTTTTAGCATCGTTTAAGTTTAATTTATGGGTGTCAATAAACAACAACTTGTGTAAAATTTCCGCAGCCTTAGTCCAGTCGTCTTTTTGGATCAAGTTATCAACATATTGCACTCCAAAATTCAATCTTTTGATAGGAGTAACCAAATGTTCACTTATGTTCCAAGCCTCTAAATACTTTTCCCGTTGCAAGAACCACTCTAGTTGGTCTGTAAGCTGAAACTCTTCTGCAATGACTGCATCTTTAGCACTAACAATGAAGTACTTGGGACTCTTTTCGATATGGCATCCAAGAGTATAGTCATTTAAGCCCAATCCTTGAATGTTACGAAGCCCAATCTCTTCTTCAAGCTCTATTTCACCTGTTGATGAGTTTATTAATCTGAGTTCCGGATTGTTAAACTGGCGTTTACCATTCTCCTCAGTTGTGGACGGAACATACGCTAATACCATCCACAAGTCATTGAAACTTGAAATACCACTAATCAAGAAATCTAGTTTGAAGATATGCTCAATTTCCACTTTCTTTTCTTGTACTGCCCTAAAGGAAATACTGGCTGTGGACGGCAAATAAGTAGAGGCCACATTGCCATCCTTATCGTCATTAGTCTTAAGTGATACTCGCAAAGACCAGATATAATTACCCCACGCTATAATAATACGATCAACTTCGGGATACGTTACTCTTGGCCAGAATAAATCGCTTCTATGGGAATCAGCTGGCTTTTCTATTACCGAAATGGTTTGTCTTGCAGTGGTATGGTACACTGTTATGCCTTTGTCGTTCATCCAGATAATGATATCATCAATGGAGTATATGCCTACTATAGTGCCACCACCTTCCTCTAGAGTTAGGTCAGCACGCTTACCAAGCCACCCCTTACTGGAATATATAACTTTTCCACTCATGCCGCCACTGACAAAGCTTCTATTTCTGTAGTAGTCTTTGTCAAGAACTACACCATGAATTGGCCGCTGAAAGTCGTACGCAATAATGTCCTTTTCATCCTTAATAGAACCGATGACAACAGTGCCGTCCATAGAACCAGTGGCAAAGTATATGCCATCGGTGTATATCGATAGAACAGATGCTCGGTGTGCTTTGAATGTTCGTACGGGTGTGAAATCCGGTTTACAAATGTGGACCATCCCCGAATGGGTAGCAAATATAAAATAGTTATCATGGAAGGTAGCGGTGGATACCGGGTCTTTGTTGAAGAAGTGGTCGGGAAGTTGGTTTAGCCGAGTATATTTTAGTATTGGTGGTTCATATTCTTCGTCGCTTTCACTATCACTGGCCGAATACGCAGATCTGGAAGAATTGAATGTTGTATCGTTGTCATCGGAGTCAGTAACTCCACCCTCATCCAAATTATCATGATGTATAGCACCTTCCTTAGCAGGCTCTTCTTGTTCTGCAGTGTCAATTGCAGTCTGTGATGTAGTGGTTAGCTGGTTAGCATCCGGGGATTCTGCTATTTCCTGTTTTGGTGATTTTTCACTGGTATAATTTACGGTATCCACTGTCTCAGCAGCAGCATCGCCATTGTCAGACATCACCATTTACACTTGTGCATGTGTGCAGCTTCAGTTATAACCTGGCCCACCATAATAAAGAGCCAAATAGAGATAGCAGTTGTGTGCAGGTCTGTGCACGTGACTATTCTCACATTACCCATTTTCGCCATAGTCAAGAATTGTGCTACTGCATTTCTCTACTATCCACCGGATACGACAGGCAATGTTAAGGGCTTCAAGGGGTGTGTTGGTCCAGTGTGATCCATCGATCCGGGCTTTGATTCTCCAGATAGACAATCAAAGACCGGGCATAGTGCTTGAAGAGTTGGACGATACGCATTTGCTCATCAAGCAAGACAAGATAGACGTGGTGAAAGCCGAGTTAAACAAGCTACTTTCCATGAACATCTACAATCCGTTTGATGACGAGTAGTGCATTTGGTGACTGAATGCTGGAGGTTCGTCATATTATTGCTACACGTGTGCCTTACAAAGAAATGCTAAACTTTTACATTAGTGTTACTATATCCGTGCACTATTAGCTGGTTAATTTTCCAGCACCAAAGTTGATTCTATCAAGATATCCTCGGTGGAAGAGACGGAAGGCAGCTCTACCGGATCGACATCTAATATTGGAGGCGATACAGAACGGATGTTGTTCCGAATATCGTCTATGTTTAAGTCGCCGAGTATATCTTCGTTAAACTGGACTTGGTTGATGGCTTCCAGTTCCGAAGGTTCGTACAAGTTGGTTACCAAATCGTTGATAAACCCAGATAACGTGTCTACTTCCATGATGTCTTCTATCTGGTCCTTTACTTCGATTTGGGATAAGCCGTCTGTTATGGGTTTGTAGAAGTTGTTTTCGTAGGTGACCACTAGCAAGTTGACCAAACTATTCATCAAGTACTCGATGATGTTGATATTGTCAATATAAAGCTTTATTTGCTTGTAAAATTGGGGGATGTTAAGTAGTAAGTTGTGTTTGAAGCTGGAGTTGATGGATTTGGGGTCCTTTAGAATGTCTTCCTTAGAAGTCTTAAGTATTGGTTCGCATATTTCGTTGCAACATATTTCAATAAAGAAAGTAACTGCATTATTCAACTCCAATTCGATTTCGTAGTTGGCGTCGATCATGTTGTTGATAACTTTAGGTACAGATTTATACGCCACTTCGAGGAGCGTGTTTCTGTCAAACGACCTGGAACGGAAAATATTCCAAATATCGCTCAAACCGCTGGTGAAGTCAATGGTGTAATCGTTTCTGGTGTACTGGATATCGAAATTATTGATCTGAGTCTTAAGCACAATCAAATTCTTAATGTACTCCAACTGGGCATCTATATTTCCCAAGTAAGTAATAGATAGCTTGTAAAACTCACCTTTCAAAAGTGATATACACGCATGCACAATGTAGTGCGCCAAATCGTCAAAAACAACCGAATTAATCAACTCGTAGATTGACGACAAAAGCGTCAATGCTTTGGCTAATGGCAAATACACCTCGGGGAAGAGGTTGTCGGGATAGTCTACTTCAAGTGGACCAGAGTTATCAGCCAAATTTGTAACATCATTGCTTGACTTCTTTCTATTTCCAACTTTCAAATCCTCTGGCCGTGGCTTATACTTCATCAACTTATCGTCCACATAGTTCTGCGATCTGAAAATTAGTCTTTGCTGAGCATCATCGAGAATAGGTTGGAAAAGTTCCCCATAATTGATAGAAGATGTTCCTAACACTGAGCCGGTAATGCTGTGAGCACTATTTCCCACGCTTTCGTTGTCATCCTCAAACTCGTAGTACTTTTGTAGTAAAGTGGTCAACTGGCATAATTTGGAAATATTGACTTCTCTGAGAATGACTTCTCTCAAGTTATCGTACAAGGGCTCCAACAAATTCTTCAAATGCTTATAAAGTTCTCCATTTATGAATTGGGGCACGCTATAATCCACTATGAAAAAGCGTCTGAACAAGGCAGCCTCTCGTTCAATTATCTTCTTGAAAAAGGAAATCTGGTCTTGACACATCTGCACAAGATTATCCTGATTTTTCTTATTAACAATCAAGTTCTTAGGTATGTATTGGCTTAGGAGATTGGCTCTGATTTTGAAATAGTTATTAAGAATGTCGCTCAACAAGCCTTGATACTCATGGTTAACAGGAATTCTGATGATAATTTGGTTTATTAATTCCTTAAATCCATCGTCGTTATATTTTAAGTACTCGTTAAACTCGTTGAAAATCAATAATTCAAGGGTTATGCGCTTCGACTCGTCTTCCTGGAGCTTTTTGTTCAACCCATCGTTAATACCCCGCAACTCGTTGATCAAATAGTTTTTGATCAAGGTCAAACCCCGCGTCAAACACTGTTTGAAGCGATTATCGTAGAGTTCAATATCTCTGAAGGTAGGGTGTAACCGGAAAAAGTCTATCGATTGGTCCAAATCTCGCAAGATTGTGTTTATGAAGAAGCCTCTTCTTTGGTTCAACAAATGGGTTCCGGATTTGGAAAGGTTTCTAGTGATGATCTCGAAATTTTCAAAGTGTTTCAAGTAATTTTCAATCTGGTCGTATTTTGCCTGATACGAATTCTGCTGGTTGAGTAAGTCGTTGGACTCTCGGTCGAAATCAAGAGTTTCATTGGAAATCTGGTCATATTTGACGAGAAGCAGATGAATCTGTTCCAAAATATTGTCAGTTTCATCTATAAAGACTTCAACTTGTTGTTGGTTAATGGCACATGTACTTTGGAAGTTTAGAATTGTGTCAATCTGCAAGTTGTTGATTGTGTTTATGTCCTCATACGCTAGCAAACAATCGTAGTTGTAGCTGTCTATGTAATTGGTCCACAACTTTTCTGACTGTGAGCCACTCAATGGATAATCCACTAGCGACTTGATGGCAGTTTTCGTTTCTGCATAATCATCTGCACCCTTCAATTCGACCAACGACTTGGATCTGGTGAGCCTGAAGTTTGTGGATAGTGGTGTGTATTGCTGGGATTCACCTAGATTGAGGTGATCCTCACTGTATGATGGCACATCTGCCGCTATTTTCTGGACAATGGATTTGGACCGGCCTCTGGGCATATTCCTAACTCCCTAAATAGCTGTGATATGTGTATTGGATGGGAAAATACCACGGAATTTCTGTTCCGGGATCCAAGATACCAACTGGCTTTATTGTGGTTGAAAAATCTCGAGAAATGTCGTTAAGCGAGAAAAAGCGAACTTTCACGACATTGCAACCCGTATGTGGACACCGGCAATGCATAAGACTTTTCACAGCCAAATCGTTTGCACGTATTGGTTGGTGAAATGCAAGGCTGGGAAGAGACAGTTCTCATCTCATGAGTGAGAAAACTCAACTGGCAAGCAAGAAATGTTGAATAGGGAAATAGAGTTCTAGGCTGATGATGCGCAATAGTTAATTATGGAAGAATTAATAGAGCTCTCAATGAAACGAGAATAGTATCAAAAGAATTAACAATATTTCAGAAATTAAACAATTGCTTTAAAGACTTCAACAATACTACAAATGCTATTTAACAGGTAGAAACAAAGTAGATGAAACCGTAGCAAAAGCCATCGTTAGGATGCACTTACGAAGTAGTAGTCGCAGAAAACATCCGTAATGCCCCATTACTTTTTAAAATGACAGAGAAGATCTCAGAATGTCTACCTATATCAACATCAATCTACTGTTATCACTATACACTATAGCTTCATACTGTTTTCAAACTCTCTACTTAGCATTAATCCTGCTTTACATTAATCTTATGTCTCGGAAAAAAGTTGTAAAAACGCGTCTGCAAAATTGTAGATTCAAATGCTTTGTAGTACAACTTTTGATAGTGGGGTCTCACAATGAATGATCCGAGATATGAAGACACTGTCATGTCCGATGAGGCATTGACCGAAGATGAAGCCGATGCTATGCTCGACTTGCAGAAAGAATTTGAATTGCGGGCCCAGAAGCTAAAAGAGCAATTTGAAAAATCACGAAAGACCAAGAAACAAAACCACAGAATCCACGATGGTGCAAGTCAGCGTAAAGTCGAAGTTTCTGGAACACCTCCACCATCACCTAAAAGGAAGGAAGTAGTACGACCTACTGTCACAAGCTCAGTTTACATTGAAGATGGCAAGGAAGATATGGACAGTTACAGCAAGAAAGCCGCTAGCAAGCCACTAGTGCGACCCTCCAACTTCATAAAGAACCTAAACGACATGAGTTTCAATATGAGAGCGCAGCAGGTGCTCTCGGTTGATTATTCATTGAGAAAATTTGGTTTTGAAGATTATGACACAATCAAATCTGTTGGTGCAGACGTGAATGAAGTGGAACCGGTATCACAGATCAAGTTGAGGCGCAGACTAATAGCAGATACTACTTTGAAATCAGTATTAAGAAAAACGGATGCGGATATACGATTTCTTAAAGTAGCGAAATTGCTTGCCAAAGTGAACTCGCTGAACCACTACGCAGAGCCCGCATATAGCAATTGGTGCTTTGTAGGAATCATCCTCGGCAAATCGGATCCCATGATCCCTAAGGATAGAAACGGTGGCACCAATAAAACCAACCAGTCTGGCAAGTATATGAGATTAACGGTGGGAGACTTCCACCAGACAGTAGACGTCTATTTGTTCGGAAAGTCGTTTGAGCAGTACTGGAAGCTCAGCGTGGGTAGTCTTGTGTTTGTGTTGAATCCGATAGTTTTCAAAACAGAGGGCAATTTCAACAAAAAGAGCGGATTTCTACTAAAATTGGACGACAACTCGCTTAACAGCATCTTGGAGGTGGGTGCAGTTAAGGACTTTGGCTACTGTTCTCACGTCTACAACGACAAGAAGTGTCGGACCGTGATAGATACCTCGAAACAGGATCTCTGCGACTACCATAACGATGTAAAATACAAAAAGAATCTGAATAAGCGAATGGAGTTGAATGGCTCTATTCAGATGAAATCACCCCAGAAGGCAAAGCAGTCAGTCTACATGGGAAGACAAAATAATGAGCAGATGTTTCTAGTTGACCAGAAGCCATTGTATCAACAAGCAGTGGGAAAATTAGACAAGAGCCAATACTTCGAAGCCAATGTGTTGGATTTAAAGAATAAGAAGAGGAAGTATGATGATGACAGAGCGAACCGATCACTTGAGAAAAAGCTACAGAAATTGGGAGGAGGAAACTCCCAGATTGCAGACTTGAAACTTTTCAAGAATGCACCAGCAGCAAAACCAGAACTGGCGCCTCGCGAGATGGCGTTTTCCAATGTGATGATCCAGCAACTCGGATTCGATCCCACATACTCCGATACTACCAGAAGCAGTGGTAAAATACAACAACGCATGCAGGAGCTCAACCAAATCAGCTCGAACAAGTCGCAGAACCGGGTTCTAACGTCTTCTTCAGAGGACAAACAGGCCAAAGTACTGAAATGGAAAGAGAACATTGAAAACTTGAACGATTATAAGCAGAGCATGCACATCGCAGTTCCGAAAGTGGCGAAGCCGTATGTGATGTCTCCCAAAAGACACAAGCACAACCGTGTAGAAGATGACAGTAGCGATGACGACATTGATATTGATTTTGGTAGCGAGACTACCCGACAGGCTTACGAGCGCATCAAGGGAAAGACGTAACTAAGTGTGTGTATTCTTTGCATTCTATAGTAACGCTGATATTAATATACAAAGATTAAAAGAAAGTAAAAGAAGAAAGGAAGATTGACGGTAAAACCTGGTGCATCAAAAGTTGTCCTATATCTGCTAAGTGTCTGTCAGGATTAAAATGTCTCTTAAGATTGATTAGACTCATAGCTCCCTGAATATTTATGTCTCTATAGTAACCGTGAAGTCTGATAATGTCAGGATCATAAACACTAATTGGAATTGAAAATTCTCATTACATCAGATCACTCCACTCCGACCCAAATATCACCGTAAAACTTGAAAAGAGCCTGTTCCTGTTCGGAATACTCAACAAGAGTACCGTGCTCAGTATTATCACGCCCGTTTCGGGTCTTACCACCGATGCTGCTGTGGGCACACCAAACGTATCCATTGCAGAGATTTGTCTTGTCCCATCCCGAGGCTGGCTCGTGGTCCTGGTTGTCGTGTCTGATATCATCTCTCGACTTAAATGGTGGTACGATGGCGTGTGTGATCTGCATTGGGTTGGCATAGTACTGGTGCAACTCGTCCGGTGTCTGGAACGCACTGTACCGGATCTCATTACGGTCAAACTCGTCCTTGTAATTGACGTGATCGGCCTGCCCACAGAGCTTGAACCCAGAATTAATCCAGAGAAGCGTATGGTTATCCTCGCTGCTCACATGAGCAGGATGGGCGCTGCATAACTCCCGAGAGCGCTCAAACAGGCCATCGGACTTTTTGCGGGGTGGAGATAATACTCCCACGGATGCGGCTGGTAACTGGTTGAACATGAAGTTCTCGTCGCCGTTAATGACAAACGCCATCCAGAAAAGCTCCTTGTCACCCCACGACCTGTCACGCAATACATCCATAAAGTGGATTTCGGGCAAAAGCAACATGGACGACAAATGGCGACGGCGGTCGATGATGACTACACCAGACTCCATAAAGTGGTTCATGCCTTGGAAAAAGGAGAAATCGGTGGTTTTGGAGGTGATCATCTTGATGTCAAAAATGGAGTGATCGATGATGGAGGGTGTCATTTTCTTGACAAAGTACCCGTCGGAAACGGGTCTGAATTCCTGGGCCGTTCTATCCTTGAAAAAGTAGGCTCCTGTTTTCTGGTACCCGTCCAAGGAAAAATAGTACTCGGTTGGCTGCAACAACACGGTGTCGGCGTCTAGCAACATGAACTCGTCAAAAGAGTTGAAGAGCGTGGCCAAGAACTTGTTACCAAAGCTGGCGAACTTGCGTCGGTACTGTTCGTTGATGGTCGTGTACACGTTGACAAACCAGAGATCCTGCTTGGGCAATCCGTCTACCAAGTAATCTTCGGGGAATAGATGCTTGACCTTGTTGAAGGAATCAGGAAGCGTGAAGAAGTCCTCGCGTGCCGCGTTCACCACCTTCTGTTTCGATTCCTTGGACAAGCTGTCGTAGTACACAATCTCGATGGGCAACTGGTTGTTCAACGCACGCAACGAGTGGATCAAGTGGATGGTGTCGTCCACGTGACCGTCGTTGATGGAAAGCACGAGTCCGCGCCCGTTTGTCTTGCGCTTGAATTCGTTCAAAAAGCAGTTTGAGCGGCCACCCACAAAGTTGAACAAGTTCCAGCCCGGGGAACTGCCCAACTTGGGGGGCTCGATCAATATTTCTCCGTTCCAGCGCTCGTACACGGGGTAGTTGAACGAGAGCCAGGGATACAGCCGCTTCTCGAGGTTGTTGCAGTTCTCGAACATGTTCAAATTGGCAAGATTGTTCTCCAACTGGGTGCGGTGGAATTTGGGGATCTGGGACAGGTGGGCATTGTTGGAGTCGGCCTCCATGGAAGCCAACTTCTTGATGAATTTTATCTGGTCCGCGATGAAGCCGGAAACGGTTGTTTTGAACTGACTACCCCGGGGCGTGTCGCTATCGATAAAACAGCGGTTGAATATCCGCAAGTGGCTCAAGTAGTTCTGGGCGTGTTGCTCTGTCTTCATGGTGCGGTCCCAGAACTCCTTGTACATCTTGCGGGCGTAGTTTTCGAACTTTTCGTTCTCTTCAAACTGGTTCTCTTCCAACTTGTTCTCGTCCATGTACTTTTGTTTCAAGTCGTTGAAGCGGGTGCGGCGCCAGTCGTTGAACTTGAGGTCCTTGTAGTTTTCCAGCGAGAAGTGCTCGTTGGGGTTGATGAGCCAGTTGTAGTCGTGGAGGTACAAGTTCTCAAAGTAGAGCTGGCATCGCTGGGTGAAGTCGAGCGACGTGAGCACCGAATTGACGTCGTGGCTGGTGAATATCTGATCGTAGATGTTGGAGTGGACCGGGTCGATGTCCCGGATGTCGGACACTCCGGCCTGCTTGGCGTAGAGCTGGAACAGGATGTGTTCTTCCAACTGTTTGGCGATGTTGGGCGCGGCACCCAGCTTGCCGTCCTTGTTTTTGGGGTCGGATTCGGACTTATCCTGCTTGGCCTGTTCGCCGGCGGGATAGTACGGGTAGTCACTGCCTGTGATGGTGTATGTGTCTCGGGACGAGGCCATCTTGAAGTAGTTGTAGAGCCAGATGTGGATCACCAACAACCAGACGATACCGCCGCATATGACTACGAGCCTGTGTCTGGGACGGGCCATGGTGTGTGCAAGCGGGTAGCAGCGATGCTGTGTGGCGGGAGGGGTGTTGTTTGTGGAGGGACGTGGTGGAATTCGAGTGGTGGAGGAAAACGCTGGCTCGGTGTTTGCTTTAGTGGGCCACTGAAAAACTGGATCGAGATTTAGGCGGGCGAAAAAAGTGGCCGGCAGCGAGATCTGACGATGGGACACGGGAGATGCTTGGCGTTACAGCCGGGGTCGTGCGGCCTACAGGGTGTCTGGTTAGCGGGTCAAGCAGCAGACGGGGTGCAGAGGAGGACGCAGCGGTTGGTGGACGTAGTTAGTGCCACGGGTCCCAAAACAGGGCGAGGAGCGGTGCTAGGGACCCTGGTGAAACTGCCACTAATTTTTAGGGCATGCCGGTGCGTAGGGACAAAATATCGCAGCGGGCTCGGTATTTTTTGCACGGTTCGTAAACTGAAACGATCGCCACAGCAGTGATACGTGGCCCTTGTCGGGGCCAGGGAGAGGTGGTGGTGCTACGGGTGGGTGTGCCGGGGTACGTTTGTGTCGGTGCCCAGTGTATTTGATGTGGGGTGGTGTCACATTCGGTGTGTTAATTTTTATCTCACCCCGGTAGCGTAATTGGCGTAAGGGTGGTGGATTGGGGTGGTGAATTTTCTTGCGGTGTGTGGGGAAGCTGGATGTGGTAATGTGTGTATGGTGGTGTGTATGGTGCTATGTATATGCTACTGTGTGTATCTACTGTGTGTATCTACTGTGTGTATCTACTGTGTGTATCTACTGTGTGTATCTACTGTGTGTATCCTACTGTGTTCTGCCGGTAATTACACATTCTACCGGTCTACAGTGACACCCTGCTATCATACATTACTGGCTACGTCACATGTGGTGTGCTCTATCCTGTATGCTCTACTGCGCTCATGGGCCCACTACGCCGACCCGTCATAACCAGCCTGCATGTTGGATCGCGATCGAACGATGCATTGTTCTCCTCGTAAACCATCATTGTTACGAGACAATACGCCGCATTGCTTCTAGAAAACAGCGGCACCAAGAAATTACGGTCTTGTGCTGGATCTTGCCCTGCATACCGAGAAGTTTAAATGCCCGCTATTTTGGCCGCCGCTAACGTACCACTAATTTTAGGGCTACCGCAGCGGGGCTGGGGTGCCTGGAAATGGGCCGGTGGGTGGTGTGTTTATCTATAGTGGGTTCTGCAGTGGGTTCTGCAGTGCGATGTGTAGTGCGTTCTGTAGTGCGATGTGTATAAAGTGTTCCGTAGTGTTGCTATACAGTAGAGCAGAGACACCCGCCTGGGCTACGGCCTGGTGCTCTCTCCAGGGATATCGCAGCATATTCCCCAGTTCCTCTATACACATTACTTATTCGTGTCTCTCAAGCGTAGCACACTGCGTTTGAAGCTAGTGTTGGGATTGCCTGTAACAGCCGGTATATGCTCTTCCGACAATGTATGTTACTCTTACTATATACAGACACAGCCGCACACGATGTCATCCCAGTCGCATTCAGCCTCAGTCCGCACTGCTGTGTCTACAGCTCTTGTATACTTCTCATAGGTTAACTATATAGCGTAATTGGTAGGGGCCTGTCGTGCACATGATACCCTGTTGCTATGTTCCAACTTATGTGTCAGCCTATGTTGAAACTACTCCTCTTGGCGCCATTACTTACTATATAAGCACGTAATTCCTCTACTTTTACCCTTGCATCTCCTTTGTTTCACCAGAAGCCAGTAACATCTCAATATACAAGTATACCCTACCATCATAATTTTGCCTAGTCTCTTTACATATAACACTCATTGTCGAACCAACTGTTTTCGTTTACGCGATGTGCACTAGCAACCACAATCCTCTTCGACACCCTTCCTGAGCTTGGCAAACCGCTATAGAACTCTACTACAATGCTCACTGTCGCGTTATAATTGCTAACTTTGTTCACAGCCCGTTATAGGGGTATTGTTTGGTGTGCGGCTCTGTTTTTCCCAAAGCTCAGCCACACGGATTCAGCATTCCGCAACTGATATCATACATATATAAGCTGAAATTATAGGGGTATTGTTTGGCGTGCGGCTCTCTGTTTTTCTCAAAACTCAGCCACACGGATTCAACATTCCCCAAGCCATATATATATCATATATTATAAAACGTGTATCCGCCAACTGAATTCGTCTTGACGCTATCTGGACAAGCTAAATCAGAAACATCAGAATGACACAGTCGGTAAACGAACCAATTGCACAAAGAGATACGCTGTTATTCGCCACGGCACCTTTAAGAGGAGTCTCGTACAATTTCATTGCCATTTTCTTGTTACACACCGTATTGCTTATAGTCCAGGTGATATTGGTCGGGAGAAGAAGAAAATGCACCACCCTTACCAACAAAAAGATCAACCGGTACATTGGTCTTATGGTGCCATACGTGGTGGGTTGTGTCTTGGAGTGCATTGGATTTATTGGACGATTGTTATCGGCAACGTACCAAAACAACATCAGCGCCTACGTCATGCAATCGACCTGCCTTCTTATTGCCCCAACCTTATTTTCGGCCACCATTTATATGTGTTTGGGTGAGTTATTCAAATCGCTCAGACAGGAAAGATTATCAATCATTCTGCCCAAATACCTCACCAAGGTCTTTGTCGCGGGCGATGTCTTCTCCTTTTTGATGCAAGGAAGTGGTGGTGGCTTGTTCGCCACTGGCAACCCTTCCATCGGCAGAACCCTTGTGTTGGCCGGTATTTTCCTCCAGATATCATTCTTCGTAGTCTTCTGTTTGATCCAGACAGTGTTCTTTTTCAGAGTCAGAAGAAATGCTAACAACATCTGCACCGCTACAAGACAATCACCTTCCTCCTTGAGAAACTGGAGAACGTTTAGCGCTGCCCTCTTCCTGGTGTCGATTTTGATTTTGATCAGATCTGTCTATAGAGTTGTTGAGTTCTGGGGTGGATACGACGGACCGTTGGCCCAGAATCAGACCTTGTTGTACGTGTTTGATTCGACCATGATGAACTTCACCGCCATCATTGTCGTAGCATTCAACATTCCCAGCTTTTTGGTTGCGCTTGAATCCGAGGCCGTGAACTTCCAGGACCTGAACTCTTTAATTTTACAGGATAGCAAGGCGCAGGTTGGGAGACAAGTAGAGCTCGACCCCATGGCCGCCTAAGTATGGTGTTGTGGCTGGTGTTAGATAGAACGCTGTATACTTCTTTTTGGTAAATGTATGAGTATTCAGCCACACAGAGGCGTGTAACTTGATAAACTACATTTCGTACAGCCTATCCACGGCAGATATCGCGATTCAAAGTATGCATTAGCGAGAAAATGTATAAAAGACAACCAAGTGACAATAAATAGTAAGTACTAAACAGTAAATAAATAGTGTAATTAACAATAATAAATAATCGCAGCCGCAACTTCCATGCTATGCTGCACCCAACGCTCTATATATATGCACCAGCCGTGTGACAAAGAACCAGCTCCATCTTCCAGGCGCACTGTGCATGTCTCTGCACCGATATTACGATTTAGCAGCTAGGCTGCAAATCGGCTCGTATATTCTCTTGACACCAATGTAGTAGCACAAGTCAAAGAGAAATAGCAACACCAACGGCGTGATGATAAGAATCAACAAGTGGTACGACAAGTTGATCAACCAAGCCTCTACCAAGTTCACCGCCGCAAGCAACGAGTAAACGAGTGAAGCGCTAGAGTAGGAAAAGGCCGAATAGTTGGGCAACTGTGTCGAGCTGATCAAGAGCGAAATCATCCTCCGAGGCTGCCGACCTTATCAAACCCTGGCTGGCCACGTACAAGCCGGCTCCAGATCCCTGTTATTGCAAGAAAACGGTCCTCTTTATACCAACTGCAAAAACCCCATGGTGCCAATTATCCCCCTTATCCCTTTTTTGAGTCCGGGATTGTGGGGTTACCCGGAACACGTATTATTTAACCTTTCTGATTTATTTTTTCAGGATTTTCTTTGTTTTGCAAATTTGCATTTTTTATTACCACTGTTCTTTTCCGCCTGGTTAGTAGCTGCTAGGTATGTAAAGCTAGCAGTTAGTGTCTGCACCAGAGACGGTACTCCGGGTACTGGCTGGGTGGATAGGATCGCAGCAGAAGTGGTCGACTTTTTTTTGTTTTCATCTCTACACTACTGGTATGTATGGGCCCTTATACCTCAGATGTGGGTGGGATCTGCTATACAAAGTTTTGCTGTTTTAACCTTAGGCTTTTAGCCTATTGTTGGCACGTAATTATTTAGCGGTGGTTTGCCTTGAAAAATATTTCGTTTGCTATAGGAATAATGATGTTACACAATCTTTTAACTTATCTACATTACTTGATCACCATATGAAATAAAAGAGACACACGCCTGATCGTTCTACAGATAGCGCTGTTTTGGAGGCAAGCCACGTGACACCCCGTTCATCCCAAGCGTCGTTTACTAACCATTTGCAAGTCTGCTCAGATAAGACATTGTCCCCTCGTTTTTACTCCACTTTATGTGGTGCGCATGGGTGTAAAGTTGCTGTTTCTGCAAGCCCCCTTATTGCCTCAATTAGTCTTGATTATAACTACACACTGGGACTTATCGGCGAGATTACAGCAGTCCCATTGTGCTGGCTTTGTCACTTTTGCGGATCGCATGTAACTTTATCTTCAATCCGACTTGGTTACCCAATCCGGTTATGGTTGTTTTGAATGGGTTCGAGATCTAGATTGGCATCAAAAAAATATCCGATTATAATTACGTAACTACAAACACCGCTATAGATTGTTGTTCTGGGCTCTGTTTTATCTCTGGTGGTCTTTGGAGCTGCAACACTCACTTATCCCACGGTGGCCCCATAGTCATTTCTGTTATCGTGGCCGTCGCCTCCGATTCTGGAGTAGGTCTCACGGTAAGGGTACATGGAAATGATGTAATAGGAATGTAATAATCCGGGCAAGAACCCTAACACGCACAATAGGATGTTGATCCAGAAATCTGCCGACCGGATACCTCTCTTGATGAAAACAGGAATGGGTGGGACTGCATTCTGTTAGTATACCTTGTCAGCGCGAAACAGGCAGAAGTAACAACCGCCTCTCCTTTGCCAGAAATACGTACTGAAGAACCCGACCAACACTAAAAACCAGTCTTGGGCATGCATTATTTGTGACCGTATGCGATTTTCCGGAAATACTCTTCACAACTAAAACCTCAGGTAAACTCCGTGGTTTCCTTATGAAAGAGCACTGGTTTATATATCAGGAAACGCCTTTGCTGAACCCCTGGTGACTGTTTTGCATGATAGCAATCGTAAAGCTTAAATACCATCAATGTCGTGATAATCTTTAATCTGCGACATTTGGCTTTGTGATATACCCTGGTGCGACATCAACAGTGAGAGCCTAAAAATCTCGTAGTGGCAGACATGGCCCAAGAAGTGAAAAATTATCAGCACTGACCCAATTGACACGTGATGCGGCTCCTGTTGGTACCTTTTGTGGGTATAGCGTTAAGCTTATTGTCACTCATCTCTGCAGTGAGTTATGATGATGCGTTTAACAAGGAGTTGATCCACTATAACTACTACAAATTCAACACCAGTCTGGACTTCAAGGCTATTGATCCGACTAATGTCGTTGGATTCAACCGCTTGAATCAGTTTCTCAGCATCAATGCCCTTAATTCAAATATTAACTGGTTAGTGGAGAATACAGGCTATGAGAAATTTGAAGTGATTGGCAGCAACGTTTATTTGTACTCCAGCAATAAGGTTCAAATTCTCGAACTAGCTGGCGGTATTTTAGTCAAATCCCACACTTTCCAGGACAAAATAGTTGGTTTATATAACTTTTTTGGCAGGGGTGCCGTAGTTTTAAGTTCTGATGGATCTCTCCAACTTGTGAACCAATTTAAAACCATCCCACTTGACGCCACTGTCAAATCAAGTAAATTGTTCCACCAACAATCAAATGGTTTTTTCTATGTTATATCCGACACTGGATACTTGATCAAGATAAGTTCTGGATTCAAAGTCGTTTCAAAGTCTCAATTGCAAATCTCAAAGGTGCTGCAGTTCAAAGATACCGTGTTGGTTAGCGAGTCTGACCAGATCTTCAATTTGGTTGAGAAAAACAACGAATTCTCGTTAGTGCCTATCAAGAGTTCGACTTCTAATATCGTGGTAATAAATGCAGGTTATGTCTATTCTGCAGAGAATGATAAGGTAGTGATATACTCCACTAGCAACAACAAATTGGAGTTGGTCTGGGAAGGAAAATCTAGAAACCCAATCACCAGACACAATTTAATTTCGTTCGCTCTTAGTGACTATCTTGTCATTACAGATTTGACTGGTGCAAAATTAGTATTCGACTTTACTGATTTCTTAGTCACAGACGATCCCTTGGCGATAAAGGAGATAAAAATCAAATCAGACTTATTACCAGCTAATACGATCGACTCGATCAGTGCTGATAGTGATGATATCCAATTTGTCACGATAAACGAATCATTGGATGGAGCAATATATAGTATAAATGATGGCTCCATAATTGCAAGCTTGACAAACTCCGAAACTCAACACTTGCCTCAAGGGGGGGTATATTTAATAATTGATAAACCAAATTCTAAGAAGGCATTAGATGAAGTCAGCAACTTACTAGGCGCTTCTGCATCCGTATTAAAGAACTGGCTTGACAGATCCTACAGACATTTATCTGAGCTTGGTAGATACCTCGCCTCGTATGTTGCTCCTGTCAGTACTGACACTGAAGAATTAACTAATCTTGAAGACGATTTTGGTTTTGTGAAGTACGTCATATTTTACGATGAGATTTTAAGTCAGTTGATTGCTTTGAATTCACAGACCGGTGCGGTTGAGTGGAAATCGCCCATTGCTAAAGCACCAAATCAGTTATTATTGGTCAATGATAATATTGTCGCACTTACTGCAGAAGCTATATATTCGATTGACTCCATAGATGGTAGTCTCGTGACAATAGCACCTGTCAATAATGTCACCAAATTAGTCAAAGTCGTCGGATCTGGTGCCGTCTCGTTTGTAATAGAGACCGCTACAGATTTTGTAGCCGACACAACGTTCAGTGAAGATATTTATCTATTTAAATCTTCTAGCAGCAAACTTGAAGGTCATAAACTCATTAAAGGAACCACAAAATCAATTAAGACATGGAATTTTCTTCCTAAAGATGAAGAAATTGTATCCACTACTGCTAAGCACTATGATTCGGTAACTGCATCGGTAGGTATTCCATTAGCCAACAAATCAATATTATACAAATATTTAAACCCCAATGTGATAGCCACAGTGACAAAAACAGCAGATAATCAAATCAAGCTTTATATAATTGATGGAGTCACTGGTGCTGTACTTCAGATCTTTGAACACGATGCATCAGAAGTGATTGATTTTAGTTCTTTGAATTTGATCATTGATGATAATTGGGTCATATACAGTTACTTCATCAAGTCACCAAAACTTGAACAAAGGATCAATGTCATTGATTTATTTGATACTAACAAATCAGTGAAAACAAACTCTGATGGAGTCTCGACTTTCAATCACAATTCCACCATTGATTCTTATACTAAGAAGTCTTTTGCATTCCCAGAGCCAATTGTTAAGTTGTCTTCTACCAATTCAAAGTATGGTATCACTTTGAAGTCCATTATCGTGTTGACAAAATCAGGATATTTGATGGACATTCCAAAATATATTTTAAACAGTAGAAGAATCGATGACGCACCTTTGACTCAAGATGACTATTTGAGTGATTTTAAAGTGTCGCCATATGAACCTGTCATAAATATCAATACCCTTGCTGTTTTGAATCATAAACATAAATTATTGGTGGATGGTGCAGGAGAAATTCTCGTTAGTTCCACCCATTTTGAATCAACAGCGGTCATTTGTTACATCAATAAATTCAACCATTATTGTTCATTGATTCAACCATCTGCATCATTTGACATTTTGGGACATGGATTTGAAAGAATAAAGTTGTTGATTACAATCGTGGCATTATTGGCTGTTTATGTCATTACGAAGCCACTTGTTTCGAATAAAAAGTTGAATGACCAATGGCTACATAATTAATAGGTACGAACTGTTCTTCAAAAATATTGAAATATGCATTTAGTTTAATTAAAAATAGATTCGTTACTCTGAATATAATCTATAAAGTCATTGTTGGTAGGATCGATTCCGAAGACCCGCCAGTCTATATTCTTCTTGTATTGTTCGTCATTAGGATTTCTGTTTTCAAATTCATAGATGAGCCAAATCAACTCGTATCCCAAACTTGAGACCAAGTAACTTTTGAGTTTGTTAATCAAAAAGAAACTTGGTGTTGTTTCATTTATTGTCATTTTCGATATTATGAATGAGTTATCAACATTGTTGAACTTTTCAACCACTTTGAAAAACTTGGCATTCAAAAATTTCCAGTCTTGGTCGTTATTGGATAGTATAATATCCTTGTAAAATTGATTGAACTTCAGTTTGACTAACTTGTAGTCTTGTACCATATTCAACAATGGTGATTTGAATACTCTGAGCAAGATCATGGTGGATATTTCAATGGGGAATCTGTAATGAATGGGTAATTGGTTGAAAATCATTGGATTTCCGTCTGAAATATGGTCTTGGTACAAGGATAAAATCTTTATACAGCTGGTTATGATTTTGGAAATATAACCCTTGTATTCAAGCAACGTGATGTCCGATTTGGAAAATGAGCAGATGAATAGTTGGAGCTTTGAGAATTCAATTGAAATTTGAATCAAGTTGTTCAAAGTGGTTGAATTCTGATCATTGATCAAGACTTTGTACAAGTCTTCCAATATTATCTCGAACATGTTGAAGTTGATTAGTTTACAGGTGTTGATTTGGTTGGGGAGCAAAGTTGTCAAGTTGTCGTGGTTGTTTCCAATCAAGTCATTCATGTTTTCGTTGATTTTGGACTGGATCATGGAAATTTTCAACAAGGAGTTTATGAGTCTGTCGTTTTCACTGGTGCACTGTAATAGGTCCTTGTTAGACGCCTTGTTGATGATGTAATCCTGGGTGAAACCGTTATAGTTGTTATTAGACAACCCCAAGTTGATTAACCAGTAATTAGAGTTGATGTTAACAAACTTGTAGATTCTTTCTCTGATCAAGTTGTTGAGGTTCACTTCCAGACTGATGTTCATTTTCGTCTTGTGACTAAACTCGTCGATGAACTCAAGCTTGTGCATGCCGAACTGCAATGAGAGCGACTTCATGGTGGAGATGAACTTGATGGACAAATTGTCCGCGATCTTGCTGCTCAAGTTCGGCAATGGCCAGGTGGTGAGAATCAACAAGGACGATATCACGTAGACGGATCTAGGGGTCTGGAGCCAGCACTTTTCCACGACGAGCGACTTGACGTGCTCGGACAAGATCAAATACTTGGAAGACGACGCGTCGATGGGATCGCTGAGCAAAGACGTCAAGATGATGCACCAGAACAAAAGCTCGTTTTCCAACTTGAACGTCTCGAGATTCAAGGCGGAAAAGAAGCTGTCTGGGAATATGGGCAAGAACTTGTTGAAGTTGTTCTCGTAGTTGGCAAACAACTGGTATGCCTGGTCGTAGTTGAGGGATAAAGCCTGCTGGCTCGCGTTGGATGCTATGGTGAAGGTGTCAAACTTGTTGTACGACACGGCCTCGGCCAGAATCGGGTGGTCTTCCGGCGAGCTTATGCACGACTGGATAGACGTGACCGACGGCGTTATCGACACCGATCTGGGCCTCGGCACATGCGGCTGGCTGAGCGCTATGGCTTGCACGGACTTGCCGCGCTGGATCAACGCGTCCACTAGCCTGCTTTTGCGCGTTATTATGCTGTCGAGCACTCTGTGCAAGTCGTCGACCTCGCCGGCCAACTTCTCGATCAAGTCGACCGAGGACCGTTCCGGCATCTTGGTCATGAGCTCCAAGGTGCAGTTCAAGTTCTTTTTGGCGCAGTGAGAGCACGGCAACGGGTTGGTGTCCAAGGCATCGCACTTGGTCTTGTGCTTGCGGCAGCGGGTGCAGGTCTTCAACACCTTTCCGCCGCGGACCGCCGTCGGTATTATGAGTTTTAGTCTTTGTTTCAGATGCAGGGACATGGGTACGATCATCGGGGGTGGGGTGGGCAGCAGGAGTATGGGTACGGGGCAGGGAATGTAACAGGGAAAGGGCGCGGCAGCAGCAGATACACAGCAGAAAAGATATGTGCTACACCACCACAAATGGCTGTTAAATTCAAAGCAGGACTGGTAAATGGCACGCAGTTATAGTGCCGTTTTTGGAGCCAGGAGGATAACCCCGAGATTTGGAATGCGAGTCAGGACACCGCGAGCGGCGTAAGCTGGGTTGGCGCCCGTGTAATTGGTCTGGTGCAGGACGGGGTGCCAGAGCAGCGGGTGTGGTGCAAGCTTATCCCGCTTATCGGCATAGTCAGTGAGGTAGCATTAGTAATGGCAATTTTCCACGTCGCAATTGGTCCAAAACGGAATGTCCGAAATTCGGGCTGCGAAAAATGCGACACAAACAAATTGGGTGCGACACCACGCTGCAGAGGTGCGGATTGGGGCGCAGACGGCTCGTATCGCGGCCAATGGAGGGGGGGCCATTGCTAATGGCACAGTACCAGCGGTGGGGGACGGCGGGAGGGGCTGGATTTGCGAGGCGCTTTTTGTGTGCTAGGTAGGGCCCATTTCGCGTGCTTTGAGTGGTGCACCGTGCCCCTGGTGGAGGCAGCGGTGTGGTTGTCCGAGATGGCTTAATGCCTGGTGGTGGTGTGTGATTTGCAGCATTCCTGTGCAAGTAGCTGGTGGAAACAGATCTCGACTTTTGGGGCTATTTCGCCAGGAAACCACTCTATTTCATGCTTGCACAGTGCAAACCCCTATCATTTCATTTTCACTTCCATATCCATTTCCATTTCCATTTCCATTTCCTTTTTCTATTTCCTTTATCATATCATTTCTCATATGTTTGGCTCCAAAATCGCCCGGTCTAACTTCGGGCAGCCTCATCGGGTGCTGATACCCTCTGGATGCAATAGTTGCAAATAATCGTGTGCCGCGCACGACCCGCATCTACAAAATTTATCGCTATCACCTACCACTACTGCAACACCCGAAGACACCACTGCTAGCATGAGCAGCCTCACTACAAACCAGATCACGAGTCTCCATCTTTACGATGTGACTCACGCGGTGCCGTTCAGCCCGCTCAGCAGACAGTACACGCTACTTTTGCACAAGTTCAACCAGGACAAAGCCATAAATTTGCCGAACAATGCCGTTATAACCCACAGAATATGTCATTGCTGCGGAGCAGTCCTTGTCCACGGATTGACCTTGTCTGTGCGCATCAGATACAGGAATCACAAGAAGCGGAAATCCAGCACGTCTTCCGGGCATAATGTCGCAGCAGACGCTGAATCGAGCCGTAAACCCAAGCGGTATATGGAATACAAGTGCTTGCAATGCAAGAATAAGCAGTACGAGTACGATCTTATACAGCCAAAGGCCCAGCCAGCGGCACCGGAACAGGAAGTGCACAGCGAACCTGCTGTTCCCTTATCGTCGTCCCCCAGCATCTTATCACCGGCCATACTATCTCGGTCGCAGCTGCCCTCGGCCAGTTTCAAAGCCGAGTGGAAGCCCAGCAGTTCCAACCAGGTGAAGGCCAGCGTGAAAGCTAAAGAGAAGCCGAAGGACAATGATTCTAACAGCAAATCGAAAGAGCGGTCTAAAAAGCGTAAACAGAATAATCTCGCCAATCTCTTGCAGCAGAAGAAGCAGCAGAAACTAAACGAATCCAAGGGAATCGGCTCGTTGAGCTTGCTGGAGTTCTTGAAGTGACCCTGGATACACCCTTACGAATATTACGAAACCATACCTCATTTATATTTTGTTGTAGCGCACCCTGGTTGTGATCTGGAACGATCCATGTATGTACAAGATAAATATCACTCAGTCTTGTCTGCGAGGCTTCTGTTATCAATGCGGGTGCAGTTTCGGACCCAGCGCCTTCTTCTATAAACCTCCTTGAACCCAAACTGTGCTGTGTCGCTCTCAGCAATGTGATTGTCGTCCACATGCAAATCATACACCCACTTTTCATCGTCATCGACGTGGACCAAGTCCTCCACTAGCATGTTTTTGACCCATTTCTTGCAGTCAAGATCAAGCTCCCACTTGGACTCGGGTCTGTACCTCCAGTTGCTGGGCGCAAGGATTTCGTCGATGGACAGTTTCTTGTTCAACCTGATGTATAGGCTGTTGATCTCGTGGATGAGCTCCTCTCTGGACAAATGGCTGAACTGGGGGCCAATGCTCAACAAGGAAGCATTGAATTTCCTGGTGGCGGTGTTGATGGTGTAGATGTTGTTGGTGAAGCCGACCAGCTTCCATATCTTCGTTTTCTGGTTGAGTCTCTGGAGCTCAAAGATCTCCACCTGGCGAATGGAGCCGTTTTCGAGGCCCTGCGCCTCAGTAAGCATATGGGGGTCGTTTTCCGAGCTGATAAGGTAGCTGAGCATTCGGGCCTCCACGCGGTTGGTGAGCTGTAGTGCCGCCAACCGCGTGTCTTCGTCGTATAGCCACTCTGTGATCCTGGACTTGACGGTGGGGTGGAACCCGGCCGTAAACCCCCACACAAGCGCTATCATCATGAGCTGCACCAAGTACATGTTGCGGAGGAAGAACGGCACGATGCGCGGTAGCACCACCAAGTTGGTGGCGATTAGGGCCAAGAGCACAATGAGCACGGCCGAGGTGACGTTCTCGTCCTTGAAGTACAAGTAGTCGGTGGTGAGCCAGGTCAAAAAGTCGTATGTGGCGATGTGGATGATCTGGTGGTTCTGCATGTCTGTGAAGTTCATGACAAACTCGCGGGAGAACTCGGGAATCGGCTTGGGCACCTTGTAGTCGCCGAGCGGCACCTCGCTGGGGATGGGATTGGACCTGAAGTAGTCCGAGTTGTGCGACGTGTCTGGCGGGTAGATCGCCAAGTAATGCGGGATGATGGTCTGCACCACTAGCATGACCAAGGGAAACACCGAGAGCAAGTACGGGTTGAGAATGAGATGGGTGACGATGGACAAAACCCCCACCGTGTAGAATGGGTTGGTCCAGCTGAAGAATATGATGACGTTGTCGATGAAGATGAAGGTGCTGGAGAGCCGTTGCGACAACTGCCGCGAGTTTTTGGACATCACGTTGATGGAGAGCGGCGGGCGCAGTTTCTGGCACTCGACTCGGGCTCCGAGCACCTTGCTGGTGAGCGGGTCGTCCACGTTGAGCGGGAGCACCATCTCAATCACCTTTTCCACCAACTTATCCATGAGGATGGTGTTGGAGGAGGCGCCCGGCTTTTTGGAATCATCCGAGTTTCCGAGCAAGGCGTATTTCCAGAACGAGCCAAAGTCCAATTCCGAGCGTCGTTTCGGGTTGAGGTTGACGCTCGACGACGAGTCGCGTTTCGACCTCGGGCCGCCCGCATTGGTGGTGGTCACGTTCAACTCGACCGCTACCGGCTTGATGGGCGGGCTTTTGGTGGGTTCTGCGGCCTCCACCGTGAGGATGTTCTCGAAAAAACTCGATACCAGGTCCATAGCAGCGTGTCTGGGCCCGTGGAGTGCGGTGGCGGTGGTGTCTGTGGCAAGTCGGTGGCACTGGCGGCGGTTTTCTGTGGTTTCTGCACCTTGTTCTGCCACAGCAATATGCGCAGATGATGTATTTTTTTGGGGTAATTATGCGGCCCTAAATACGCAGTCGAAAATTGCAAATCCGGCACTACGGCAGGCAGTACGGATGCTACGGGCCGGTTCTGGGTGGGGCCGGTGGTGGCGGCGCTAGTGTACATTAAATGAGCGTGTTCGTCTATAGGGGCTACAGAAAAGAGGGGCTAACTTGGGGTAGAAATTCATGCAAAAGAAGTGAAGTGAGGAATCGTAAAGGCAGATGCTGGCGGGGCGGCGCTATGCCACCTCCTGCTTGATGCGGCAGGAGGACGAGCTGTAGGAGCGCGTGGTGGGGCCGGCCGTGAGGGCGAGCGGGGTGTTCTCTTCCTCTTTGAAGCTCGAGAGCGGGGTGGGGAGCTCGTATTTGGCCCGTTTCGCCGGCGCCTCGGAGATGTTGGTTGATTTCCGTTTCAAGGCAGGCCGCTTGCCCGGCTTGGTGGGCGTGGTGGGCGGCGTCAACACGTCGTCGCGCTCGCGCTTGAGGCCGGGCTCGGGCTTGGGCCGCGGCTTCTTGCCCTTCTCGCGCTTGACGGCCGGCACCGACTCCTTGATGTTGGAGTTCTTCAACTTCTTGGAGTCCAACTGCTCCTGGGTCAAGAACAAGTCCGGGATCTCGCGCTTGAGCACCTTGACGAAGTCGTCGCAGTCGCTCAACACCTCGTAGTCAAAGTGGGCCTGCCAGTGCTTGGCCAAGGCGGTCTTGTTGACAAAGATCACCTTGCCGCCCTTGCTGTGGATGGACGCGCTCAAGGACTTGACGAGCTTCTTGACGCCGTCCACCTTGAGCGAGGTGCCCATGACGATGAGCAAGTCGGGCCGCGCGCGCAAGTCCACGTTCAAGCCCTGGGCCAAGATGTCGGCCTGCGGGTGGTGCTCGCCGTACAAGACAATGTCGGGCCGCAAGATGCCGATGGTGCCCGTCAAGCGCTTGCCGCTGTAGAGCCGCTCCTCGTACTTCTGGTAGCAGCGCGCGCACTCCGGGTTCAACCCGTCCGCCAACTGGGCGCGGTACTTGTCGTTCCAGTCGTAGTTGGAGAAGCACTGCGTGCACGACAACTTGTGCAAGTTGCCGTGGAGCTGCACCACGTCCAAGTTCTTCCAGGACTCGGCAAACGACTTGGCGTCGGCAAACTCGCTGAGGTTGATGCCCGTGTTCAAGTCGATCGACTTCTCGAGGGCGTCGATGTTCTGGGTGTAGCACCGCAACAACTTGTGCTTTTCCTTGAGCAACTTGATGAACTTGTGGGTCTCGGTAGCGGTGGCCTGCAAGGACGAGCGGTAGAGCGACTCCATGAAGGTGCAGAAGAGCGAGAGCGACATCTCGTCCCGGAACAAGGAGATGTCGAACAAGTCCTGCCCGCGCACCACCGTCTTGGGGTACTTGGCCTTGACCAAGTTGTAGAGCCCGTCGGACGACCGGAAGTCGGGGATCCCGGCGTTGCACGAGATCCCGGCCCCGGTGAGCACCGTCGCCCGCTTGGCCTTGGAGATGTACTTGATGGCCTCGTTGAGCTTGATCGACTCGCTGCTGGCGAGCGGCCGGTGCGGCTCGTGCTCGAGCAAGTCTATGGTGATCATGTTGGGGGTATGTCTGTTTTGGTGGTGTTTTTGTTATGTTCCGGTGTGTTTTGGGGCTGTTCTGGCGTCTTTTGGTGGGTGCAATTGGCGCTCTGGCGGCCCGGAATGATGTAATTCAGTGAGTGACTGGGTGAGTTAACTATGGGGAACACAATTGGGGGAGGATGTGCGGGTGTTTGTGGTGGGGGACGGCTGCGAAATCGGTCGCTGCGTAAACGGGGGTGCCTGGGCCGCTATCTGGTCTGTCCACTACTGTAAGAAAGACACTGGGCGGTACGGTGGAGGCTGCTGGAAAGTTATATAGGGTGTTCTGGTTAGCAGGATCTATAGGAGGATTTTTTTTCGCAATGGGTGTGTGCAGGAACGTGCACAAAAGCCCATTTTCGGACATGTAATTGTTTACGTGAAAAGGGCAATTTTGCCTAATTAGGAAGGCGCCCATGGTGCCTGTACACGATATGTGATGCGCCATCCACGGACATGTATTACTGGAAACTGCCGTTTTGTAAATAGACCAATTCGTGTAGGTTTCCACTGCTTTCGGCGCAGCTGTGCTGCTGGCACTGGGGTCTGGAAATTACCGTGTGGGTAATCGCAGTACTGGGTCCGGTGCCGGTGGGTCGTGGTTGTGTTAATATGTGGTTATGTAATCTCGTGGTTGTGTTACCAACAGCGATCCATATGAAGACCGCAATTCCCAACTGCACGCCCGGGTCTCCTGGTCTCCTGGTCTCCTGGTCTCCTGGTCTCCTGGTCTCCTGGTCTCCTGGTCTCCTGGTCTTCTCTCTTTCTGGTAAAGTCGCCGCTGTAAACACTCCCACTCGCACTCTACACCCCTCCCTCTCTACAAATAACTGTGCAATCCCATACGTAACTATCTAAGCGCTCTGGCTGTTCACAGCCAATTCCATAATCAATCTCGTGGACAAATGCAAGAAGGGGTACGCCGAAAACGAACTGACTTCGTCCGCGTCCTGGCTCGAAAACTCGCTATTGTCATCGTCGGTAGTTTCCCACCCGTCAAACTTAAAGTCAACCAAGTAGTTGTTGGGCTCCAACTGGAAGAGCTGGATCTGCATCTTCATCAAGTTGGGCGCGTTCTCCACCTCGCAGATGTCGTACTTCCATCTCACGCGGATGGTCCACAACTCCTCTTCCGTGGGCTTGGCCCACTCGGCCCCCAAGTTCTTCAACGCCCGGTATATTTCGCCCATCACGTCCAACGGATACGACCTCGACCGTATCCCAAAATGCCATCTTGTCTTCAGCTTCTTGGACGACACCGGGTTGATGGCGGCCTGGCTGTTGGCTTCCATCATGAACGCCCGGTGGATGCTGGGCAATGACGAGGGCAATATGGCGATGGTGGAGTTGGGCAAGGTCGACAAGTCCGGCACCGTGGCCAAGGTCTGGTACGTCAAAGACTGCTGCACACCAGGAGCAGAGCTGGTCGAATTGGACGTGAAGGACGGAGGCGGCGATCTCGACAAAAACGAGTCGATCTTGTCGGCCTTGGACTTCTTCAAGTCCTTGACCAACGTGTGGTTTTCCTTCATCAACAAGTAGGCGTCGAGAATCTCGTTGTTCTGCTGCAGAGGCACGCTGCTCTTGTTGCACCGCTCGATCACGCTTATTATTTCGTCGCGGTCGTAGCCCATGGCCAACGTCAAGGCGTTTATCACGTCCTCGTCAATGTCAATCTTGTTGTGCTTGGTCTTGGACAAGTCGGGCGGCAACAAGTAGTCCTCCATGCCCTGCTTGAACCACTCGTCCTCCATGATCTCGTGGATGGTGATACGGTTCAACGGGTTCACCACCAACATCCGCGTCAACAAGTGCTTGGCCCCGGCGCTCAAGTAGTTGGGGAGCGTGTACACCCCGTTGCTGATCTTCTTGAACAACGCCGGAATGAACTCGTCGTCAAAGGGCAAGCGCCCACAGAGCATCACGTAGAGAATGACCCCGGACGACCACACGTCGACCTCGGGCCCGGCGTACAACTTACCACTGATGACCTCGGGAGCGGCGTAGTTGGGCGACCCACAGCTCGTCTTCAAAAAGTTCCCGTCCGTCATGATGTTGGACAAGCCAAAGTCGGCGATTTTCACGTTCAACTGGTCGTCCAACAACAAGTTCTCCGGCTTCAAGTCACGATGCACAATCTTGTGCCTGTGGCAGTACTCGACCGCGGCAATGATCTGCTGGAAGAAGCGTCTGGCCTCGTCCTCGGGCATTTTCCCGCGCTGGACAATGTAATCGAACAACTCCTTACCGGCAAACTCGATCACCATGATGATCTCCTCCTTGGACTTGATCACATCGTACAATTTGATGATGTGTGGGTGTCTCAACAAGCGCAAGTACGAGATTTCGCGCTCGACCCGGCCCTGCATGTCCGACTTGGCGAGGGTTTTCCGGTTGATGATCTTGAGCGCCACTCTTTGCCCGGTCACCAAATGCTGCGCCAATTTGACCTTGCCAAACGACCCTTCCCCGAGCGTTTTTATAACCTGGTATTTGCCGATTCTGTTTGCTGGGTTGGCGTTGGGGTCGATGGGGATGGCGGGCTGCTGCGCCTGCTCATGGTGGTGGTGATGGTGGTGGTGGTGGTGGTGGTGCTCACTGGGCGGCTCGGCAGTGGACATCGTTAGCAATAGCGTGTGTGTGTGTGTATTGCGGGTGCTATCTGGAGGAGGAGGCTAGAAAAGTGAGATAGTTGTCTTTTCCGTGATCGAGCGGAGGTTTCGGTGCGCGCACGACGGCGCTGTGGCTAAACAGCACCGTGGCTGCCAACGGCGGCGCTACGGGCCTACCAAAGCTATACACGATGGGTGGCACCATGGTGGTGCCCTGTGCTGGTGTAGAACCAGCGGGTGTTACTATACAGTCAGCGCCGGGTGGAGTTGTGGGGGCGCTCTCTGCTGCGACTCCTGTCTCTGTCTCTATCAGTGTCCCTGTTTCTGTCTCTATCTGTCTGTCTGTCTCTACGGTCTCTACGGTTGTACGAGCCACTGCCTTCGTACCGGCTGTGTTGATACCCAGCATCGGCCTCCTGGGACAGCTCTGGCTGCGCCGCACTACGGTTGTAATTGGTCCTCTTGGGGCTTGCCCGCGGTACCGCCACCTCCGCCAACCGCCGCTTCATGTCGGCCTGGAACTTGTCGATTTCCTGCTGCTGCTTCTGTCTTTCGTCCAAGATCTGCTGCGGAATACCCTGGGCGTTGTCCTGGGCGCTTATGAGCAACTTCCAGAGCTGCTCGCAGAACCGCCGGGCCTCGTCCACGCCGAGAAAGTCCTCCACCTGCGCCTGTATCGACCGGATATCGGGGCTGGAGTCGCCGGCCTGTAGCAACTCGTATATGTACTCTATAACTATATCATCGTCCGGCAACTGCTGGCTGATGGTGGTGTGTATCCACGTTTTTACCGCCGCAAGATCGACTTTGGCGATGTCCACCGCTGTCTGGTAGCACCGGGGATCCTTTTTGGAGCGGGCGCCTTTTGCCGCGTGTGTTCTCGCCTCGTCGCCGTCCACCGGCTGCAACCGATACGACATGTCCCTGCTGCTTTTGCTGGTTGCCGCTGGTCTAGGCTGGTCCTAGTGGTATACTGTGAAAACTGGGTGCTTTTGCATGTTGGCGGCTGTGTTTTGCGGGTTAAGGTGTTGCAAAAAAAATGTGGTAGAAAAGGAGGAGTACCACTTGGCTTTCTCTATAAAGGTGCTGGATATCCACCAGAAACCACTCTGTTTTGTATATTTCTGTAGCGTAGATACTAGTTTGTGGTACTGTGGTATTCCTGATACTGTTGCTGCCATTGCCGCCGTTTTCCGCCATGTTCGGCAGCCCCGTTTCTCTGGAAATGTACTCCAACTCAGAGTACTCCGATACCTACTCGTCCTCCCTGGCCCGTTCCGATACCACAACCCTAAACTACACCGTATCACCCATCTCTCTCAACAAGTACTGCACGCCCAGAACCTTGCTGACTTTGGAGTCCATCGAGCTGGAGCTAGACCTCCTTTTGGCCTTGCCCCACCAATCCCAAGCCAGCATCTGGTCGGCTTCATACGACACCGATGGGCGGGACAATGTGTTTTCCCCATTTGGTGACACTCCACTAATGGCTTCTCCGGCCTACCATATGGGCGGTGCGGATTCCAGCTACAGAGATAGGGCCTATTCGGGCGCGGATCCCGCCTCCCCCCTATTCAGCCACACGCAGATCAGCTATGTGGCGGCGGCGAGACAGGGCTTGTCGGTTATGTCGCGCCCCACGCACGAGATTATCCATCCTACGGGCTACTTGACATTCCGCAACTATAAGGGGGCCATTTTCACTGTCCCCAAGAGTTCGCGGTTCTTTGTCATCAAGTCGTACAACATTTTGGACGTCACGTCTTCCTTTACCCACAACATCTGGACCTCGACAGAGTTGGGCAACAGAAGATTGGACCGGGCGTTCTCCGAGTTGAATGCCGATGCCAACGGCGATCCCGATGGAAAAATCTTCTTGCTATTTCTGGTCAACTCTTCTGGCAAATTCTGCGGAGTTGCCGAGATGAAGGAGAAGATCGACTTTGAGCGCAGCAGCGATATCTGGGTCGAGCAAACAAGATGGAAAGGAATATTTCCTGTGGAATGGCTCTTGATTAAAGACGTCCCCAACAGATACTTCCAGCATTTGAAAGTCCCGGCCAACGAGTTCAAGCCAGTAACCAATTCGAAGGATACTCAGGAGGTGCCCTTTGAAGTGGGTGTCTCTATGTTGAAGATTATGTGTTCCTTCCGAACTAACTCGCGATAATTCGCAGCCCACTTTTTTAGTGTTTCTTAGCCAAATTGGCAAAATAATGGGAATTGGCTATTACTTGCTTCTCTGTCGGAAGAATTTAGATTTCTAGAATTTACCTATACCTTAACCCAACCAATGCATATCTGGCATGTTTACTTAATAACGAGTTCTAGCAGTTACTGACCTGGTGCTAGTTTGCATTGCGAGCAACACTATACGAGTAGCAGCACTAAGAAAAAACGAGAAAACCGAAAAATGGTGCCATATAAATTGAACATACATCTACGTGAGAATTGCCTAAATCCCTAACTGCCTATTACCATCTGAATATAGCCAGCATGATAGCGGGCAAGTGTGCTACCAAGAAATTGGTTCAGAATCCAGCAGCATTTGCCAGGAGCTTCAGTACGACTGGGATAGTCTCGCAGAAGAAAACCAGAAGCAAGGGCAAGGACGATACGAAAGAAAAATTGGCAAAGAAGTACCACGGTGACAATGTCGAATACGGCCAATTATCCAAAGCGCAAAAGGCGTTTCTTGACCGGGTGATTCGGGTGGACCAGGCGGGCGAGTTAGGCGCCAATTATATCTACATGGGCCAGTACTTTGTGTTGGCTACCAAGTACCCCCATTTGAAGCCCATTTTGAAGCATATGTGGGAACAGGAGATCCATCACCACAACACCTTTAACAAGTTGCAAACACAGAGAAGAGTCAGACCCTCTTTGATAACACCGTTGTGGAAAGTAGGCGCTGTTGCCATGGGCGTAGGCACGGCCGCCATCAGTAAAGAAGCTGCTATGGCGTGCACTGTAGCTGTAGAAACCGTGATTGGTGGCCATTACAACCAGCAGTTGCGGGTATTGATGAACCAGTACGATACCGCCGTGTATGACAAAGAAACTGGCGCTGCGTTGGCTGAATCAGATATCCACAGCGACATCAGAACGTCTCCGGAAATTGACAGCCTAAAGCAAACCATCAGGCAGTTCAGAGATGATGAATTGGAGCATTTGGACACTGCCATAGAGCATGATGCAGAAAAGGCGGTGCCATATATATTGTTGACGGAGGGGATAAAGTTGATCTGCCGCGCTGCGATCTGGACCGCCGAGAGAGTGTGAGAGCATGGGCGACAGGTTAGACGATGGCCCTAAATGGTATGTACATAGACGAGAATATATTCGGAACTCAAGTGTGGTATATTACGTAGCAGATGTGTAGCAACTGTGTCGGTATGGATCGTGCACGTGACCAGACATTTTTTTTTGTGTCACGGCCATGTTTACATTTTGCGAAATACAAAATACAGGTTATACACTGTTTATCACCGCCAACAGCAGAACCAGCCAGTAAGGCAGCAAATGTCACGTCGAAGCACCATATACCGAACCGGGGTGCTGAGCAACCGCCGGACCACGCCCATGCTGCAGCAGCAGGATGCATTTCCGTTGTTGGACCTGAAAGAAATCACCATTTGTTTACAAAGTTGTGATTTCATGGCATCGGAGGAATTGGTATCGAAACCGACCAGTCTATTCATAAAATCGTTGTTTGAGCAGTTCTTGGATACCTTTATGGGGTTGCCAGCGGAAACTCTCGAAAAAAAGGTCAAGAGCTTGGAGAAAGTGGGTGTTTCAGCGGCAGATGCCCCGAAACTGAACGGAACATCCAGCAATGGAAATGGCGTGCACAGCACGGGAAGTGAAGCAGAAACGCCGGAAAACGCCGACAGTGAACTCGGTGACGATAATGACGACATATCCCCCGCATTGCATTTGATAGTGCTCCACCGAGCCGCGTACAAGTTTCTCCAGGGATGCGGCATATACGATTTGACACTCATGGACATAACAAGACCGGAGCCGGTGAAAATACGGCGGATCTTGAGCGCGGTGGTTAATTTCGCTCGGTTCCGCGAACAGCATTCGCAGGAATGCGAGCAATTGGTGTTGGAGAGCGAGTCCAGCTTGGAGAATGTGCGGAAAGTGCAACTGGAAAATGATCGGATCGTCAACCAGATCCAGAACATAAAACGCCGAATCGAACAGGACTCGACGCAGCCGGAAAAGAAGGCCACTTTGAGCCAGGTGAATAACTTCAATAGCAAATTGGAGTCGGAGTTGAAGAAGTTGAAGAAGCAGCAGGAAATCGTGACGTTGGAGCATAAGCAGTACAAGGATGAAAAGTCACGCTTGATAGAGAAGTTGGACGATGTGCAGTATTTGTATTTGGAGTCTTCCAAGGAGCTTGAGCGGCTCAAGGCGTACTCCGAAACAGATATAGATGTGCTCAATAAGATATTAGAGGATTTGCGGGCACAGCTACTGGAGTTGCAAGAAAACTACGAAGACGCCGAAAAACGAGACCAGAACTTGACCATCACTATAGACTCGTTACAAACAGTGGAAGGTGAGTTGAAGAACCTATTCCGCATCCTAGAAGAAATCTCGAATGATATCAGCAAAGAAAGAGCCTCGCAGATCAGACTCACCGAGAGCAAGGAGTACTTGGAACAACTCAACTTACAGACAAACGACCTCGCGCGGCAGATACACCAAGTGGAAAGACAATTGACCAACATGCAAGATAAGACAGACAAGTTGAAAGTGCAGGCAGACGAGAGAGTAGCCAAGAACCAGCAACAACTAAGCAAATACCGTGAGGATTATACCAAGTTGATAGAACAGAGAAACGTGAAGGAAGAAGAGTACAACAAGAAAAAGGAGTTGATCAACGAGATTGAAAACAATATAAACAAGAAGAAGGCCGAGCACCAGCTTGAGATACGAAACACCGAGTTGAAGGTGACACGATTGAACGCACAGATCAAGTTGTACTTGGACGAAGTGGGCAAGAAGATCTTGAACAACTGAAGCCTGTTTCTCTCTATTAAAAATTATGTATATTAGTGTAATATCGCAGAGTGCCCTGTATAGTGTATAAATGTATTATGTTAGAGGTAGCATCTAGTTGTTTTGCGTTTCGATGTCTTCATCGTTAGACACGCGGTTTTGGACTTTTTCATCGTCATCGTACGAATCCACTTCCTGATATTCCTCTTTAGCTTCTTCTGGTGCAGAATCTGCCTTGACTTCATCCTTATTCTTGATATCGGAATGTTTTGGAATCATCTTGTTGGTACTGAAAATGGCACAAAACAAAGTACACGAGCCAAGAGCAATACCCAAGTAGAAAACATTCTTAATAGCCTTCATAAACTCATCCAAAACCAAATCCCTGGTGGTAGGAGGTAACAGGTTGATAAGACTAGGTGTAGACAAAAGACTAGCTGGATCGACTGAACTTAAAGCCTGGAAGTCGGTAGAAGAAGAATCCAATCTTTTTAACAATTGGCTGATGTAACGAGAACCACTGGTTCTAAAAATCAATTGCGCCACGGTAACAGAAATGGAAGCTCCAGAGGATCTGACAAAGTTCAAGAAAATGGTGGTCAAAATAATGGATCCTTCCACATCTTTTGGTGCCTCTAACTGACATGCTAACATGGAACTCTGGAACTGCAATCCAATGGAGATACCACTAAGAATCAACAACCCAACTCTCATACCGACAGAAGAGTGCTTACCCAACAACAACAACAATGAACATCCAATAGGAGATAAAATACCAGAGGCAATCATGGTAATCTTGACTCTTCTGGTGAGTCGGATAAAGAAACCGTTGGAAACGGAGGACATAGCAACCGAAACCACCATAGGAATCAAGTCCACACCCGATTTCCAAGCAGAGGCATTAAAGATGACCTGGAAGTAAATGGCTAAGTACATAATGTTCGACATGAAGAATGCAAATGTGAATGTACCACAGAGCACAGCAGCCAATATTTTGTAGTTGGAGATGATTTTGTACACGATAATAGGATTCTTGGAAATCTTAAAGTTGTAGTAGCAGAAAACCGCTAAGACAGCACCACCAATGACAAAGCAACAGATCACGGCTGCTGACTTCCATGGGAAGTCTACACCACCAAAAGTTAAACCTAACAAAAGTAAAACCAAACTGGTGGTCATTAAGAAAGTACCAATGTAATCGATTTTAGCCAATTTCTGTTTCAAATTACCTGTTGGTTTAGGAGGATTGAAACCAAACACCAATAAGGTCAAGGCTAATCCACCAATAGGTAAGTTGATGTAGAAACACCATCTCCAACTGACCTTTGTAGCAAAGGCTCCACCGATAAATGGCCCCAATACAGACGCCACAGAAAAAGTGACACCTAACAATATGAAGGATAACGATCTTCTTGAGATAGGCACTGATTCAGTTAGAATGACAATAACCATAGATTGAATACAACCGCCACCGATACCTTGAATGACTCTTCCTCCGATCAACATATCCATGGATCTAGATAACCCGGAGATCAACGAGCCTAGCTCGAAAATGATGATACCCACTATAAGTGTATTCTTTCTACCAAACGCAATTGAAACCTTTCCGTAAGAGGGAGCCAAAGTGGCCATTGGTAACAAAAAACCCGAAGTCAACCAACCAATCTTCTGGAATTCCTGGAATTTATTACCCACTTGAGTTAAAATGGTAGTGACGATCGTTTGATCTAATGCAACTAAGAACAAACTTGCTACACAACTAATCAAAGTCACAACCAATCTGAAACCAGTAACATATTGATCTGACGCTTTGGTACCATCACCAGCATTACTTTCGTAATACTTCTCTTCTTTCTTGGTAGGCTCGATGCTATTGGATACTACTATATCTGAACTGGACTTAGACATAGTTTGTGTGTAAAGCGTAGTTTTTATGAGATGATGGGTATGAATGACTAATGTAACAAGGGGCTCCTATAATATTTGAATGCTTTTGCTATTAATTGTGAACTCAGCAATCATATAAATTGTGGATACAGATTGAAGCGAAATTTTTCACCTGGAGAACTGCAAAGAAAACCGAACGAGAATATATAACGACAGAAGGTTATAACAGACTATATATTTGCTTGAACAGCTTTGAAAATGAAGTCCGTGTACGGTAAACGATATATTCTTCCTAAAGAAGGAGTTAACTATCGCAGAGCTTGGGAATCTTTCAAGTGAGCCTTATACGGTGACATCTTTTTGTCTGAAATAATTTTTTAACACTTTGTTAGGAGATAATTGAAATGTACCTAAATGGTAATAAACTCCGCATATTTCTTAGTCAGCAATGATGTCCGAGAGTACTTTTTTCAAATAACTGGTAGGAATTCAACCGGACAGAAAAATACGCAGGCCCGGGCCGTAGATTTAGCGATGGGCGCACTTTCCTGATTCGGACACTCCACTGATCAAAAAGATTATTTCTATGTGCGTCTATTTTGCTATTAATCTTGAATTAAATACTACAAAACGTATATAATAAATTACGATTTGGGCCCCTTCTTAAGGAACTCAAGGAAATCCATTTCCTCATCCTCATCCTCTTTCTGGGATGGTAATTCGTCTATGTTGGTAGAAGAGGAGAATGATGTTCCTATATGGAAACCATTACTGGTGGGTGACAACTTTTTGTTTGAGAATGGTGAACCTGCTGACGATGACGATGTGGAGGAATTTTTCTTGGTGGATACTGAGTTGGACTTGATTTCTAGATAGTTGCTACCTGAGTCTGATAAGTTACGGATATTGAAGCTAGGCTTACGACCGCCGTTGCTGAAGGATTGTCTTTGCAAGTATGGTGCAACATCGCTGTCTGCAATCGTCTCTCGTGGGTGTAAATTCATAGACCTCTGCAGGACAGAATTCTTCTTTGTTGTATTATTCTTCTCACTGAAAGAGAAGTTACCCAACGAGTTAGTGAACTCCGACTCGCCTAAATCTCCACTCAAGATGTTTGAAAAGTCGTGCGCATTTTGGGTTTTAGTAATGCCTGCATTACCGTAGTAGTCATTCTTGTAGTTAGTGCCCCTATTATTGGTATTGGCTTGGGGGCTGAACCTGTTTTGAGAATCATTCTGATGTGCGCCATGGTGCTTGCTGGAATTCTTTATCCTTTTAGTAATATATTCGGTCTGGAATTTTTCGATGTTTTCTTCAGTGGGCAAATGGAAGAAGGGCAACTCCAACCAGTTTAGTATATGTCTCCATCGAGGGAATACGCGATCAGACATCATACTGGCACTTAGAGAGTTCTTTGCCATTCTTGAACTGGTCGCAATTGAGTCATCGGTATTGGCCGCATCATGGTTGATTTTCTCTTGGTTCACATTCAAGAACATATCCAATTTGGCTTTATGCTCTTTTTCATAATTTTTCATGATGGTGTACTCCCAGGGTCTCTCTCTGTAAAAAAACACCAAGGTATCGACAAATCCGTTAAATGGCTGCATGAACGCACCCATACAGTTGATCCAGTAGATAGGACCATGTCGCTCCTCGTAGTTGATTTGAGTTACATGCAAGATAAATGGGAAAACCCAAACAAAGATATAAGCAAATGGATAGATAAAGATGGATTTCATCTGTTTTTCAATGATTCTCTGTCTCTTTCTGAAATTGGCTAAGTTGGCCGCATGAATTTCCGGGTCAACTGGCATGTTTTCGTGGTCCTGGGCAGAAGTGTGCACTTGGTTCAAGGTAGGCAATTGCCGCAAGTCGGTGTTTTCTTCATCTTCCTCATATTCATCATCGACTTCTTCAACGTCTGAACCGTCTGGTTTGTAATTTTGTTCGTTATGATTCTCTTCTTGTTGTTTACTGTGCAAATGCATTGATCTTTCGGGCAAGGTCAATCTGAGGAAACATCGGTCCCTCAAAGATATTGCAAAGTACTTGATAGACAGCCAGAAACCCAAGTTTTCATTATTGGAAATCCCATGGCCATGAGTCTTAGCGTTGTGCAACGTAGTGAAGACACCCCCTAACGTTCTAAATTCCCGTATAACGTGGTAGTAGATCAATCCGTAGAAAGTGAAGATGATGATAACTATGCAGTATCTGGGAACCCAACTCAACACAAACCGGTACCAAAGAGGCCTTTCTGGCAAGTAACACCAGCAAACCAAAGACACGTAACCAGTACCGTTGATAAATGCTAAACTGGCGAGAATGATGGGAATGAAGAAGGACATCGCGTACACGTAGAACCTGTATTTATATAGCCCTCCCTCAGTTCTTGTAGAGTTCTTGACTCTTGTGGTCAAGCTGGGTTTGAATATAAGGAGATATGTGTGCACGGCAAACGATAAAATGGCGATGTCTGCTCCTTCTATAGCGGTGGCAGTGAAGAAACCAACCACCTGACAGAAGTTTTCGTTATAATATGAAGACGAGTGCGTCAACACTCTGGTTGGGTACAACAACAAGATGACTGCCTTCAATAAATCAAAGCAGAGCAAGAAGAAAATCAACTGGTGCCGGAAAATGAGCCGCTTGGGGTCTATACTGAAAAACATGTACATGCCACACAAACACATCAGGATGGCCGCGCAAGATGAACTGGTGGCAAGGATTCTCTGCACTAGAGCCTGTCTATCAGTGAATTCTTCGATTTGGTTGTGAGCATCCAGGATGAGTCTTTTGATGAGGAAAGTTACCGTATCTATAACCTGTGAAGCACGAGGCGGGGATAGCACGGCTGTAGCGGCTGAATACAGCGCTAGAGGCTGCGATAGCGAGGGTTCTATCTGTGATAGTACCATTATGAAGATAGTTCAGTAGCTACTGGTACTGGCTCTTATGGATATTGTGTTATATAGCTGGCAGAATAGTGAGCTCCATGTGCCGCAGTGGATTGTAGTTATTAAAAGTAAAAAGCTGGAATACACGCAGTTTCAGTATCGACAACTGCTGATAGCGATAACTATGTGTTATAGTGACTGACACTGCTCGGGGATATGTACTGAGCAATATGGGGGAACGTGGAATTGGCCCAACGTGAAACTTACGCAACAAGATAGACTAGTGGGTGGTGGAACTTGGACCCCACACTTTAAGTAGCAATACTATGAGACTCTACACACAGAAATATGTGTATAATATAAAGAGAACAGAGAATGAAGTGGTGGATGCTTGCCAAACAGCCTCTCTGTAAGTAGCATTTGCAAGGAAAATGTCGCGTCCTGCACACAGCTCCGGTATGTCGCATCCAACGTATAACCATTTACGAACGCCCCAATAGTCACCCAACAAGCAAGCGGTCACTTTTGAAAGTTGCGGTGCTTAGAACAAGCAGGGGACATGCAGGTGGCAGCAGAGGGGCACTGACATTGGTAGATCCGTACACCGAGTATCGCCGCACCGGGTCATGGTTTGGGATGACATAGCGAGATAATAAACTGGCTGGTTAGAAAAATGTCGCAGAGCTTAGCAGCTCCACTGGCACTACTGACAGCCATTATGTCAGGCATTGTAGAGATGGGCTGAAATGTCGTGACTATGTCCGAGGAGGACCCATGCATACTAACAAAGATCCTTTTCTCACAATACTGTCTCATCATAATCGGATGTGTAGCTGCGTATCTGCGGCATCTCATTGAGAGCTTTTGTACTAAATTTCAGTCTCGGTAATTTATACGCGGTTATCCGGTGTTCCACAGCATCTTATGTGCCTGATATTTTTTGCTTTCAGAGTAGCCTTATTGTCGCAACAGGTGTTGAATGCTATAGGAGCTGATGGAGTACGTATTGGTGTTTGAACAGAGGGTTCGCCGGCTGTACGGTCGAGAACCGAGTCAGGCATTAAAATCCGACCCCGTCCGACACCGATGGTCACGTCGCTTAGAAATTGTAAATGTGAGCCGGAGTTCTCCTCCCCACCGAGTTTATTAGATGATCGTTGCGTATGTACATGCTACAATATGCCCGACAGACGAACTTTTAATATATGCTACAGTAAATTGGATAATAGTCCAAAACAAATAGTTGACTTTATTAAATGATACAGTAAATTATATAATAGATTAAAAACAAATAGTTGGTGTCTAAATTAGGGTGCAAAAACGAAACAATGGCACCTAAAGCAAGAGAGCAGCAGCAGCCAACACCACAGCACCATTGGCCAAGCTATTGGCTGCACCACCAGCAATGTAGGAGGAAGTGGCGTTATGGACGGGCGTCTTAGTGATAGACGATGTCTGCAAACTGTAAGATGTGCTGTTGCTATAATATATGCTACTTAAATCTGGGGCAGAAGTTGGCACAGCAGGTTCAGAAACCACAGGAGCAGTGGTAGACTCAGTGGTTTGCTCAATGGTTGGTTCAGTGGTTGGTTCAGTGGTTGGCTCAGTGGTTGGCTCAGTGGTTGGCACTATTTCAGAACTTTCTTGTGGTGGTTGGCTGGTAGTGGTGGTAGTAATGTCTGCTTGACCAGAAACGTCACCAGCATAAATCTGCACCAAAGTACAACCAGAAGCAGCAAAGCTGTATAAGGTGTAACCAGTATCAGCAGGACAGGCGTAGAAGTTTGTGTTATCAGAAGCAGCATTGAAACGTAATTGGTTATTGTTGACTAAACCCCAATCCTTAGAAGCAGTGCTTTGAGAGCCAGTTAATTCAATTCCATTTGGAGTAGCTGCCACATATTGACCATTCACAGTCAAGAATCCGGATGGCTCTTGTAACGTAAATGTACCGACTTGACCATTGTTCAAAGTCAAGGCAGAGCCAGCAAAAGTCACTGGAGTGTTGATACCTTGACCTTGGGCAGTCAACTGGAACGTCTGGTCAGCAACGACCAAGTAAGCGGAGATGACCAACAAAGTAAATGAGTTGAATAATTGCATAGCGAATGTGAAGTTGTGTGAAATATTTAATGAATGAGTACAAGAAACTGCAAAATCTGAAATACCGAGGCGATATACCTTATATTTATACCCCGGGACAGGGACTACCACTTCAGTTTAGCTCTTTCGGAATACTAAATATAGAAAACACAAACATATGCCAGCCTTCTGACATACTACGAGGTACGACAAGAAAATAAAGAGAATAAGCTAATACTTTGGCAGTCAAATGGAGTGGTTGCATTTTTCACAACTCTAAAATGCGCCCTGCTGAATTGTCCAGCAGAATGCTAAAGTTTCTTTTGTCATTTCCTTTTACTTTTCTTGGAACAGCGTGATATTTCTATTTTTAACAGTACTTGTGCATCTATTAGTTGTTTTTCTGTTATGGTCAGCATCATACATATGCTAGGCATGGTATCTCCAAGACAGCGACAGCTACACTGCCCTCAAACTCGATAATAACTCGTTCAGATTGCTTACCAATGCAACAAGACTTTAGACTATAAGCTAGTAATCTTTTTTTTAACAAGCCCACAGTAGTCACCTACCTTTTACATAATGTATGATTACCGAAATAGAAGAAATGCAACACGAAAATGGAGTTTGACATCATGCAAATAATATATCCGCAAATTCATGCCTAAAACGAGGCGGATTTCTTTGCTAAAATCTCGTCTGCGCATCTGGTGAGCAAAAAGGCGCAGGGAGGAGCGTAGAAAAATCTCGCTATGCATGATGAAGTCACTTAAAGGAAAATATTGAACTTAGAAGTTGCATATGCTCCATAACGCATTATAACCTACCTCATTAGGTTCTTACAGCATTACGTGAGATGAGGTGTCGTAACAGTTTTTTTGCGCTAGCTGAGTTAGGCAGTCGAGTTGCGCACCATTTTCCCCACGTTGCGCAGCCAGAATTCCTTGCAGAATAGATCTTCTGGGGCATCCTGCGTACATAATATCCACAATAGGCAAATGAATTAGATAAACGAGATGTATTGTTTACCAAACTGGGATTTAAGTATTGTGTTAGTCAATAGCTTTTTCTTACTGCTTGCTGAATGGAGCCAATATAGACATTAAGAATTGGAATGTAGCAGTGTCTAGCCTTCGAGACATATTCGACAGAAAAAAGTGCTCCTTAAACTTCGAGTTATTATTACCATTACGATTATTATTATTACGATTATTATTATAATTATTATTATTATTATTATTATTACTACTATTACCATTATCAAATTAAGCATTATGTAATTAGGATGAAACTCATAAAAATCAAGCAAAGGAAATTAAAACCAACCATTTATAGAAATAAAGCTCGGTCTATCGCAAATACGAACCGTGACACCTAATCTAGAAATGGGACTGAAATAAAATTGGATTAGTATTAAAATGGATTTTTTTGCAGTAATTCATGAGTAATATGCGCTGGAGCAATTTTGAAACCCCTGAGATGTAAAATAAATAAGTATGATATCCATTACCAGTATCATGAGCACGCTGTTATGTTTTCTTATATGTACATTTTAGAACCCCTAACGATTCTTCTTGGTCGACGAGGAAGCGAAATTGACCGAAGACTCCAAATCATCCAACGAGGTTGTAGAGGTGGTGGAACTGATCTGATGCACGTGATCGTCTTCAAAGACAGAAGGTGTAGCGCTATTTTCCAACGACGAGTTATCCTCGACATTGCTATTAGACTCTTCCTTCTGCTCTTCCTCTTCCTCGTGGCTTGGCAAATTCAAGGAGCTGCCACGATTCAATGTACCGATAAAGCTTCTAGAAGACTGTCTTGATCTGGGTATAGAAATAGACGACATTTCAAACTCTTCCTCGACTGATTGAGCCTGTTGCAGCGATTGCTGCTGCAAGTATGGGTAGTTGACAAATCTAGAGACGCTGTCATCTACCAATTGCTGTGGCTGACTTTCAAGATCGGTGCCAATGTTAATGTAGTTAGTCGATAATGGATCAATGGCCTGGATATCGATCTTGGACACTTCCACATATGACCATCGGCAGAATCTGGACTGGTCCACAACGGGCAAGTGGTTGTATTTTGTATACTCAAATACCACCAAACTCAACACAGCACCTCCAATCAAGTCAATAAAGTAGTGGTGGGTCAAATACATGGTACTCCACCAAAGGTAGGTACCGTATGTCCACCACACGTATTTGAGCCTAGGAAATAACCAGCACAAGAACAAGACATCCATAATGGCACATCCACTGTGCAAGGAGGGAAAAGCGCCGAAAATGACGGGCGAGTTAGAGAACGCAGTCGTGTACATGTCGAAACCCAACAAATCGTCAATTCTGCCCAATCCACCCGGAGAGCCCTTCATGGTGTAGTTGGCGGGCTGCAAATCGTACAAGTTTTTGTACCAAGGAGCAGCAGCGGGAAACAAGATCTGGGTCAAAACACCGATCAAGTTCATGTAGCCAAAGGCAAAGCCGAACGATCTCAATGAGGTAGGAGGTCCAAACAAAAAGATGAATGCAGCCACCACAAATGGCGCACTAAAGTGTAAGATTCCGTACGGAATCCATGCAAAGATGTCCAAAACCGGGTTCGTGATGGTGGCCAACACATTGGACAAGTTATCCCCATAAAGGATAGTCTCCATGGCCGGAAGCACCTTCACGCTGATAGCGGGCTTCCACTCAGTGGGAATCTTTCCCGCACTGAAGAACAAGGCCAACCACGTGAAAATCGGCAAGGCATGCACAAAAAACTGCGACGTCAAGGGAACCAAGAAGCATAGCACGAAGGATGCGAGAATGGGGATTTTGATGAGGAAAGATGCTGGGAATATTATGAAGACAAAAAAGATGATGGAGGACAAGAATCCGTAGTGGCACACCTCATTGATGGTCCATGTGTGGTTCTTGAACTTGTTGATGGACACCGAGATGTCAGTGTCGAACTGCAAGTCTGGGAGGGTGGTCTGGGGCGCCTTTTCGTTGAGAAAGTAGTAGTGGAACAACTGGTAAGGCTTGTGGACCACTCTGGATCTTAATATGACGGACGACACGGACATGTTTGTGTCGAAATCGGGGGGCAAAAGGGGTCTAGTCTAGGGTGGGAGTGTGTAATGGTGGTGATCGGAATATGCTATTGTTTTGCTCTGCGGGAAAGGGGCTATCAGTGTGGTTTCTGGCAGGCTGACGCTGCGGAAACAGAGCGGGATGGGGAGTGTGGGGCACGCAGAAACAGAATCCGAAGCTCCTGGGTGAAAATGGCTCGAGAGGGCGTGGTGGTGGGTCCGTAGATGGTAATTATAAATAAAACCAAAGCCGGAAAATGGTCAAAGGTGAGATGTTTTATAAAAAATGGCTGCTGGGCTGTGTGCAGGACAGACAATCACCCATTGTGGGCCGGGCGACATTTCGCATCTCCTATTTGGCTAGCTACTGCGGCACGGATGTCGGCCCTGGCGCAATGTCGCGCTGGACCAGCTGGAGCCGAGCGGCCGATGCCGGCCCACCGGCGCGCCGGCAGAGATGTCGTACCCACTTTCGGCCACGGCGCGTGCGGTGGTGGCATCGTCCCGCCCGCATGGCGTACCCATTGCGTCTGTCGCTGCGGTGACACACGCTGTAGGTGGGTGATGTAAGCAGGGTAGTCATCGTAGGCACCGCGCGACATTTCGCCGGCAGGAAAAAAGAAATTCACGGCAGTTTCTTTTTAGCCGACCCATCCTGATCCGGGTGCTGGCCCACTAGTTGCAAAATTCTTCACCTGGCTACCGGGGGTCACGATAATGGTTGGCAGCAGCACGAGATGAGCAGCCATTGTGCGCCCTGTGGACATTGTGGGCCTGGTGGGCTTTGTGTGTCCCTTTTTGGCACCGGTAGCAGGGTCGGATGCGGCTTTGTTTGCAGCAGGGTCGGGGCATAGCAGCCGTAGTAGCGCAGGGCCGCCGGAGCAGTAGCCATCCGCTCCAGGTTCGTAGGACTACTCTGACAGGGCGATAGTGAGCCGCAGGCACCCGATAGGGCTCCCAGTCCGGCACATAGGCGCGATTACGTAAGCACCGCACCTTGTTGTGTGCAGGACCGGCCATGGGGCATAAACGTTGGTGGGTCTGTACTGGACGTTTGCTGTTGCACCACCAGCCACCACACACACAATGCCAATTGAAGAGACAGAAACACAAGTGATTGTATCCTTGCCCGCCGACCCCGCCACCAAAGTGACCATTTTGAAATACGGTGCCACCGTCATTTCGTGGTTGGACAAGGGCGCAGAGCAATTGTGGGTCAGTGAAGGTGCGTTTTTGGACGGATCCAAGCCGGTTAGAGGAGGGATCCCGTTGGTTTTCCCGGTGTTCGGAAAGCAGAAGGATGAATCCCACCCCACATTCCCGTTGCCCCAGCACGGATTTGCCAGAAACTCGACCTGGGAGTTCTTGGGCCAGACCCTGGCCAACCCGCCCACGGTTCAGTTTGGGTTGGGTCCGGAGCAGGTGAGCCCGGAATCGTTGCAGTTGTGGGACAAAGGGTCCAACGACTTCACGTTGATTTTGACGGTCAAATTGGAGCCAGGCAAGTTGACCACGTTGATAGACGTGGAAAACACGGGCTCCAAGCCGTTTGAGTTCAACTGGTTGTTCCACACTTATTTCAAGGTGCCCGACATCACCGACACCTTGATCAACAACTTCATTGACCAGAAGTGCTACGACCAGTTGTTGAAGGAGGAGTATGTCGAAAAGTCGCCCATCATCAGCTTCCACGAGGAGTTTGACCGCGTGTACAAGAAGATCCCGCTCGACAAGATCTTCCAGATCATCGAGTTCGGCAAGGTTTTGTTCAACGTGCAGCGGCTCAACTTGAACGACACCGTGGTGTGGAATCCCTGGATCAAAAAGTCCGAGGCCACCGCCGATTTCTTCCCCAAGACCGGCTATTTGAACATGGTGTGTGTGGAGGCGGGCGATGTGTCTGAGTTTGTCAAGTTGGGCGCGGGCGAGAAGTGGCTGGGGGGCCAGGAATTGACGCTTGGCGGCGAGATCAAGGTCCAGACCAACATATACTAGGCTGTTATAGACATTGCCAGGACGGTTGGCGTTATATATTCAGAATTCAGAATGTACGAGCAGAGTATTGCGAAGGGAATGCTGGTGTAGTGGCTGGTTCCAGGGTGTTGTAGGCCTATTTGCGTAAAGTACTGAATCAATACTAGAGGGCTGGAATCCAGCAGGAGCCTCTACAACAGTGCTGGAATCCACTAGTAAAATACTGGAAACAAGTACCAGACCGACATCAGTAAAATACCGAAATAAGGTCCAGAATCTAGATTAGAGTAACGCATTGGAAATAAGTATGAGACTATACCAACTGTTGTTCCCATGTTAACAAGCAAACCAGTACGTAGTGGGCACTCCCCCCACGTAACCGCTACGCACACCATTCAGGATGCAAACTAATATATATTATGCTATACAGCTATTAAGTGTTCAAACAGGGTGTCATTAGTGGAATTGTTGCTTAAAGCGCTCGAATTTCGAAAGCGACTTCTGCGACGACGAAATCGTGGGTTTATCGTAAAGTGATTTCTGCGAAGAAGCAAGGGTGGGTTTATCGTAAAGGGATTTCTGGGACGAGGAGATGGTGGGTTTGTCGTAGAGCGAAAACGGCTGGGGAATGGTGACTTTCAGGTTGTACGACACAGACGACTTGAGATGCGGCTGTTCGTTGAATTTGGTCGATCTCGATAGCACCTTTGTGTTGGCGGTGATGGATCGGGAGGAGGTGCTGGAGGAGACTCGGGAGGACACACTTGGTGCTGGAGGCTTGTGATGTAGCAGTGTGAGGGAGGTCTTGTGCTGTAGTTGCGGCACAGACGGTTTGTGCTGTAGTTGCGGGATGGACAGTTTCTTCTGCAATTGCGGTATGGAGGGCTTCTTCTGTAGTTGTGGTATGGATGGCTTCTTCTGTAGTTGTGGTATAGACAGTTTCTTCTGTAGTTGCGGTATGGACGGCTTTTTCTGTAGCTGTGGTACCGACGGCTTCTTCTGCAACTGCGGTATGGAGCTCTTCCTGGCCAAAACCGGCCCGTTGACGCCCGCCATCTCCAACGACGACGGCCGCATCTTACTGCTGGGCGGATACGGCTTGAGAAACTTGTCCTTGTTGGGCGACCCGTTCAACACATCCGCCTCGGAAGGCTCGCCGGTTCCGGTCAACAATGCGTTCAAGTTCATGAACTTCTTCGACGGCGATATTTTCCGGAGCGGACTCGAGCCGGGCGCGGCGGCGGGACCGGCTACGAGTTCCGGCACCTTGGCCGGTTTATGCAACTTCGGCGCGGCGGTCTCGGCCGGCGTGAAGGTCGGAATGTACCGCAAAACCTCGTCCGGCCCGTTGAGCGTGCGGCGTCTTTTGGTGCTGGTCTCCTGGTCGGAAGTGTCGATGTGCGGCTCCGGCGATACCGGCATGGCGCTGGCGGCCGCCGCCACGGAGTAATGGCTCGATATGGACTCCATGCCGCTGTGCAAGCCGCGGTGGATGCCGCTGTAGCGCTTCCGGTTGCGGGCCGAGCTCAATTTGGCCGAGTTTTTGGCGGAAACCGCCGACGGCGGAGATAGCATCGTGCCGGAGAGCTGGCTGGCCCGCATGCTTAGCTCCGATAGCACGTTGTTGGCGAGCTTCTGCGAGTAGCCCTTGCCGGACATGATGGCGGTCACGTTTGCGGGCGGAGACACGACAATGTCGTCCATGCGGGGGTAGCTCGGGGACGAGTCCAAGGCCGGCGACTGGAACGGCGAGTGGAGCGTCAACTGGCTGATTTTCTTGATGGGGGTGTTTAGCGAGATGGGCCTGGAAACCGGGGTCTGTCTCGGAGAAGACGACATGGACACGGAAGGGGGGGCCATGGAAAGGCGGAAGCGGCGCGTGCGGGGCCTGGACCGGAGTTGCTGGGGTGCTCGATATCCGTACCTGACAGACAGCAGCACTGGTACACCTAACCGGAAGGGTAGTTGTTGGTGGTGGATGTTATTTTTCACAGTGTGTGAGGCAGAAGCATCGTGTCCGCCCGATCGGGCCGCAATGTCAACAGACGGATATCCTGCATGTGGGGTCACGTGCGCGGCACGTGACGTCCTGTCTCGCTAAGGGTGCCCTTTTTTGCGTCACCCGGCTTTTTCCTGGCGCCATTATGTATGGCTATAGTTTTAGCCAGGCGTGGTGGTGAGATTGTCCGAAGGTGGACTGAGATATCGGAGGTTGTGATCGTCCGGCGTGGCCAATCACCGCCGGCTGAGTCGCAGCCAGGGGGGAGACGGTCCTCAGCTGTCTTCTGATTTTTGGCGGTCGTGGTGGCGGAAGCGGAGTACCGGTCGGTGGCAGAGTCAATCACAGCCGGCCAGAGTCACGGTCGGACCCCGATGCTGCTGGAGGGCTGGCCCAGCACGCGCCAGAAGGAAACGAAGAGATGGAGCCCGGGGAAAAGGATGTCCTGCACACGGCCACCATCTGCGCACCCGTCGCACCAGGACCGGTAGTCACACGAACCCTCTCCTAACCCGAGTCCGAGCAGCCACTGTCAGAGTCAGCCCGTGGTGTAGTGTGATGGTACGCAAAGTGTGCTGCCGTTACGGTGCCAGGGGGGACGGTATCACCCTGGTTGGGTGCTGCTCCTGCCCGCAGCACCCGTAAACGCCACTGACACTACTGCTAAATGAGGAGACTTGGAGTGGAGTTTAGACGGTGAGTCAGGCTGTAGTTAAGCACGCAGGGTGACTGTTGGTTTATCACCGCGGAATCAGCCATATATGGCTCGCCTCGGCCACCCACCGTGAAAGTGGTGTGTCTACGGAGTAACGGACTGTGGGATGAGGAGAAGCCGTATGGGTCGCCCAGCTAGCCATGGCTCATAGTTAGCAGCCAAAGAGGAGTAGTGAGGGGAGGAGAGGGGATGCTGTGTGCAGGCGTCCTGCATACGCGTAGGAGTCCTGCATGCAGCCACCGTAGATGGCAACAGAAAGTCGAGGCAGTGTCGTGTGTGATGGCCCGCTGCTGGTCCAGCACGATGCCCTGTTTCGGTGGCACGGTGGTGGAGGCGCACTAGTAGCTGGCGGTGAGTGGTGGTGTAGTGTGGTCCGATTTGCGCTAAAGCATACCATAAATGGGCGCGGTAGACTGCACATTGGGCGAGGACTGTATAGTGGGTTCTAGACCATCGTGTGCCCGCCAGTGGCACCCGACTTTTTCCGCCGGAAAATTGTGGGCCTTCCTGTCTTATCAGGACGACTCATTTCTCATCCCGAGGACTTCCTCAACGTCTGGTGCTTAAAAAGAAATAAAGAGGAGAATACACCGTATTGCGCTGGCGTAAATCTGGGTCTGCCGCCAGTAACTGTGGTACTAGCACACCGTCCGCCGTGGCAGGCCCACCGTAGCGCTGCATCCGCGGTGGTTCCAGCCATCCGGCCCCTCTGCCTGCCACTCCGGAATATGTCGCGGAACCCAGCCAGTGAGCATATCTTACAAAATCAACTTCGGAGTATTACCGGACTTTGGCTGGGAGGTTTTTTTTTTTTTGTGCTTCCCCTCTCGTACCAGGAACCCCAGACAATTGCAAATTTTCACAGCTAAAACTTATATAAGGAAGGAAAACTCCTTTTGCTACCAAAGTGTGCTTGACTCATCATGCTGGTGCGTGTTCGTTATCGTGCTCTAGTTTCTGTATTTTTTTATCCTGTCCCAGTCGCTTAGTCTGCATACTTTGCCATAATCAAGCGAAATACGCCATGTCGCACGACTTGTTAAACTACTCCATAATGCACAACCACACCAAAAACCACTACTACACCCAAACAGTGGCCCTACCACCCCTCACCCCCATCATCCGACAGCTCTCCAAATTGCCCGCCGTCGTTTTGCCGCCTCTCACAACATTATCGTGCAACTACAGCCATGTGAGTCCCCCCGCGACATTGTCTAACTCCTCCACCGGGGCTTCAACTCCTACCAAACTCACCGAACACAACTTGCTTCACTTGAGCGACACATACCGCAGCAGCGGCTCCGAGACCGGTTCCGAATCCGGCTTGGGTTTATTGTCGTCCGCCGTGTCGTCGCTCCAGCTGCTCCCCCACTACGACATACACTTGAAACAGGTGCCAAAGTCCAACCCTCCATCGTTGACCTCGGCTAGCTCCGAGGCCTCGTTATCACCAGTAACATCACCCGCTATGAGCGCGGTCAGTTTGGCCGATCCCGCTAAGAATAAGCCCGCTTCTAAGAGAAGACAGCGGTTGGGTCCATCGTGTGACTCATGTCGCGTGCGCAAGGTTAAGTGCAACGCTGAGATCACCATCATCGCCAAGGCCGTGAGCGACATTGCCGCCAACGAGGCTGTAGCACAGTACGGTGTGTCATCGGATGACATTTCCGCTTTGCAGGCTGGCGAGAAGTTACGCAAAACGGATGCCGATTCCGTGGAGGTGCATTTGGTCTTGGCCAACCAGAAGTTGATCAAGTACCGGTTCTGTACCAGCTGTCGCTCCAAAGGCTTGGACTGTTGTTTCTCCAAGGGGTTCACCAAAGAGGACATCATGATCAACAACAAAAAATCGGGAACTATTTCCGTATCAGGTGCCGGCCCTGTTTCCAGAAAGGAGAAGCCGGTCAAAATCGCCAAAAAAGTCCCATCTCCCACATTGTATCCCAAGACCATATCGTCGTTGACAGCTGCACTTTCCAGGTCGTTATCTGAGCCTTCTACCACGGTGGTAGTTGCGCCAGTAATTGTGGAAAATGCCCCAGAAAAACTCCCGGCTGTGTCTTCTAATACCCCTTCCATCCAGTCCATGTTGACTGATACGACGCTTCCTCCGTTGTCGATCTCCAACAACAGCGGTACCAGGAAGTCGTCTTGTATCAGCTGCAGAAAGAGAAAGGTCAAATGCGTGTACAGCTCCGTTTTGAGCAAATGTGAGGGATGCTTCAAGAAAAACCACGAGTGTAAGTTTGATGTCAATGTCAAACCACTCAACTAGCCATTGTACTATTAATTCCTGGTACTGTTTTTGCTTTAATAATGTTTAATTCTTTAATACTGTTTAGAGGGCGTGTGCCCGTTGATTTCTTTAATTTGGGTTTTTATAGGTTAAAAGTACTAATACATAATGCTATAGAATTGGGTGTAGATGATGGCAGGTGCTCAGAGACATATTCTCCCTAAGCTTCGTTATATTAGAGACCATTTGTGATGCACTTCAGACCATCTATGGATGTATGAAGCAATACTCTAGATAGAATCTGTTCACCAGAGCACATATAAAATATCAAAAAGTCGCACTAAGCCCAGAAGTCGGGTGATGAAAGTCTCACGCTATACACACGCTATACAAGTAGCTGCTACTAATACTAGTACCGATACTACCAAAGAGGTATATCCGCGCTGCCACCTTCTTCTTACCTCATCTCCGTAGTTGCCATTCGGTCTTTCATATGAAATGCGAAGTTGCAACTATTTCATCCTCGGCGCATGTGTTCCGAAATGAGAGGCCTCGGGCTCGGAATAGTAGTCCGAGGTTCGCGACATTTTTAGCGGCAAAAATGTCGCCATGGCGAATCTCGGAATGTAGTTCCACAACCATAAAGAATGTGGAAATACTCGGGAGAAATGCTGTTAGAATGTGCCGGGGTAGTGCCTTGCGTTGCTAACGCCAGCCATCTGTGAGTGGCTGTAGCTTGTACTGCAGTTGTTAGTCAGTAGTTGAAACGACTATATCGCGAAAGTGGCTGATTGAATTCCGATTTAGTCTCTGCGAGAATACTGTAAAGTCTCTGTAGCGTATGGTCCTCAGAACAGTGTGCCAAATTGCCAAATGGCTGGTGCGTCGGCTGTACTTGTTCAGCTGTTAACTTGTTTAGCAGGAGTTGAAACGACGTCACACATGTTCCGGCGCGTGATGATTCTAAAGTGGTATACCTGTAACGGCCAGACCACTGCTCTGCTACCACTAGAAGTGAATCTGGTATTCAATTTAATAGTACAGTAGCACAATGACCCAATCTATCCATTACTCAGTTTAGACATGGTTGACATCATACTGCAACATAACCTACAAAGCACTGTTTCTATATGCTTCTCTACTGTCTTTCTTTGCGATATATCGTTAATTTTCAATGCTGTCACTTTTAGTTTAATACCTGTCAGTTTTAGTGCCTATACATGCTACAACTTTTGCTTACTCGTACTTGTTACAACTCATAACTCTCCTACAACTTCGGTTAGTCTACTTCTCCATAACGTTCACGTAGTTCCTTCTGGATCCTCTCTTCACTCTCCTGCTGCCTGCTGCGGACGAATTACCACCCAAAGACAACAAGTCGTCCAAACCAGCATTGGCCAAACTAGGAGTGCTGCTAGAAACTGACTTGATGGCTGGAGGAGCGGGTGTACTGCCCGATGTCGGAGGCAAGGATGCAGCTACAGGAGGATTACCGTCTTTCGCTGGGTTTGGAGCTGTTGGTGGTAAGCCTGGTGGAGCGGAACCCGATGCAGGAGGCGCACCGGTTACAGCAATTTTCGGCTTCTTTGCTGCTGGTGGCGGAGGTGGTGCCACAGCCTGCGTCTGCTCTTCGATTGGTCTAGACTTATCGATCCACCGCTTCAACTTTTCGTCGTAGTAGAACGGATTCAGGGCCTTTCCCATTTTTGCACGGATCGGTTTGGGTTTGCCGTCGTCTTTGCCGAGCCAGCCAAACCAGCCACTGTTGTGCCCATTCTCGCCGGGACCGGGTTGTCTTTTCGCAGCCGATTCCTTTGATTTCTTCTTCGCTTCCTCCGAAGCCAACCGGGCTGCCTTCTCCGCTTCCGCCTTCCGTTTCAGGACATCTCCGTCCTCTTCATCCTCTTCGTCTTCTTCTATCATGGCGACATAATCACGCACCGTATCGTCTTCCACTTCGTACTGTTGATACAACACCGACTGGTGCGATTGGGAAAGTCGCAGCGAGAATAATCCCAGCTGCCCAACCACAGAGTTCGCACGCGTCGTGTAGTCGGGAGAACCTGGGATCGGGAAGTCTAGCCCGAACTTAGGTCCGCTACTACTACCGGCATCGGCCTGGTAAGGGTTGAAAAGTGCCTCCTTCTCAGAGTGCCGGTTCTCGGCATTAAGAAGCAATGGCTTTTTCAGAGCCGGAGTCCGTTCATACTCAGCATCATCGTTGGATATGTCCTGGTCAAAACTGTCGTCAATATTAGGTACATTTCGGGTGGGGCGATAAGGAGGTGCAAAGTGAGGAGGTTCTGGAATTGGTTCTGGGTTTGGTTCCAAGACCTTTTGGAGGTGTTGTTCTGGTTCTGGCACCGGTTCCGGTTCCCGTACTGGTTGCGGTTCTGGGGCAATTTCCTGTTTAGGCAACGCCGTTTCAGCTGCATACCCCCCAAAACTGTACATATCCACACCATTCCCGGTAGATAATTCTGGCGCCGGTTTCGCAGCAGATGCAGGAACAGCATACTTTGCCACATTAGACGAGCCAGCAGCCGGTCCGTACTTACTCTTTCTGGAAACAGTAGCTCTAGCCGCTCCTGGTGCATATGGATTAGCTTTAACCGCGGGTTTCCGGGTTGGACCTGCTTTCGGTGGTGGCGGAGCTACCGCTACCAGATCCTGAGCCAAATTAGGCGGCAAATCCTCAATCGTGGCCTCGCTAATAAGTTCGGCCGAACCAGAAAGTTTCTGTGGTCCAGAACTCTTCAACTCTGGCGATTCGTTTATAGTAGGTACATCCTTCCTATCTGGAGACAGTGCCACAACAATGTCTTCACCGAAACCCCTCCTGGGCGTCGACTTGAACTCCTGCGGATAATCGAGCGAAATATCACTCTGCACCGACGGAGATACATTCCCGGTGCGGCGCAACTCATCCACGTGATCAGCGTGCGGATGACCGAAATACTCGGCGGACAACACGCTAGTGACAGATGGCCGTTTAGCGTAGTTGGTTGGCGTGTGACTAGCAGAAGCCGGACCCGACTGGATCGGAACTTGAGAGCCGATTGACGACAGCGAAATGTGGCCTCCTGCATGCAAGTACGGGTAGTTTGCTGCCGGAACCGGTGGCTGCGGCGGAACCAATGCAGCCGCCGCCAGGGGTACGATACGGCTCGGGCCGACTCCAGTTGTTGGACCGACTCCAGTTGCCGGGCCAACGCCAGGTGTGTACCGCCCCGATGTGCGTTTCGCAGCCGGCGTCGATACAGCGGATATGCCAGAGCCGGAAACAGGCGGCGGTGCCAGAAAATCGGCGGTCGATGTCGTGCGTGACACGGAAGGACTGAATTTACTGAAAACGCCGGTTTCAGCTGCTCTCGGCTTTTCCTCACCACCGATGAACTTGTCGAGCTGGAACCACAACTTGTCAAGATTGACTTTGCTGATTTTGGAGTTGAACCACGACAGGTCTTCAGCGGACGTTTCAGAGAGACGAACTATGAGCGCCTCAAACTCGTGCGCTACGCCTTCGGTGATGTATGGCAGTCTGGCACCCACGGACTTAACAATGCTATTGATGGCGTCGGCGTACCTCTGAGCTGGCCCAAAACAGCCGAGATCAGCAAGAAGCGCTGCGTGCCGAACCTTTGCTGGAAGCAAGTGTGGCCAGCCGGCGCCAAGCGCAAACTCGTACACCTCAGAGTATATCTCCGAACCGGTGGTTGAGCCCAAGTAGGTAAAAGCCGCGCCAGGAGCTAATGGAACTCCAGCCATGGCGAGACAGATTTCGGCGGTTGCAACATCGCCGGTGCTGGCCATGTACCGACCGAACTCGGCCAAGAACTCAGACCGGTTGTTTGGTCCCGAAACCAATATAGCTGCCACAAGCTCACACCAGTGCACGTGCACATATTCAGCCTCGGAGGCTACTGCCAAATCGGCAATAGCACCACGCACATTCCCGGAGCACACCTTAAGCAACAACGGCATTACGTGCTGCGCCTTGCTGTTAGATTTCTGGAACGGGAAAGTAGCCCGGGCGAAATCTCCGGCCACCTTACCGAACTTCTCCGGCCCAACCAGGTACGCAAGCACAAGCGCAAGCGCCCAGTCGCCACGTGACACACAGTACTCGGCAGCGGCCTCCGTTTTGCCGGCCTGGACCATGCCGAAAACAGCATTAACGCCAGCGGTATCGAGCCGCACTGTGCTTGGGGTTAGCATCGTTGGTGCCGGCCACTCAGGTCCGGAAAAGTCGGCTCCAGGGTTGAGAGCTTTCGCCAACTCGGTCCGAAGCGACATCGACGTAATGTCGCCCTCGTGTCGCATCAACACCAAAAGCACCCGGTTCAAAAGCGCTTCGGCAGAGTCACCGGGCAACCGCTCAGCATTGGTCTCCAACCAGCGCTCGACGTCTTTGCGCTTGGTGCGGCCCTTGACGAGTGGTCCGGGGAATGTCGCGTAAACGTCGTGTTGCTTACCAAGCACAGCAGCGCCAGGCAAGACACGCACGGCCGCGTCTGTCCGCTCTACTGGAATGAGAACCGCGACATTCAGTGCTTGACTCCACCGGAAAATGGGGAACTGACGCTGGTTGAGGGTTTCGGGGTTAACCACTTTTGCAGCCGGTACCGGCTTGGTGTAGATGCTGCTGCGCGACCCACCGCGGACCCTGCCCGGAGTCACATGCACTGGAATTGGAACTGGACCTGCAGCGACGGGTGCGTAAGGATTCAGCTCTTTGTTCTTAACACCGACAAGCGAGCTGGCACGTGAGTGTGTCTGGTGCAGCTGGGGACCGTACGGTCCAGCGTTAGGCACGTACTGCCGAGCAGGAGGCGGCATCAACCCAGAAGTGGTTGCCGGGGCGTAACGGGCCGGTTGCACTGCGGACGGTGCTGCGCTCGGACTGACATTTGGTTTGTACGGGTTTACCGGTGGAGGCTTTACCGGTTGGGATTGCAACATGGCTGGCGATTTCTGGATGTGCGGCACGTGTAAAGCCTTTACCGGTGCTGCGCGAGCAGCTGGCTTGGGCATTTCGATGGGCAACTCTTCGAAAAAGGACTTTTTCGGGGTGGTTCCCTCTGCGACTTTCGGTGCCGGAGCTGCCTGTTTGGGAAGTGCCGGAACCGGTCCTGGTATGACAGGAACGGGCACCGGTACCGGAGCTGCGGCTGGAGGAGTAGGTGCTGGTGCCGGTGCCGATGCCGTGTACTTGTTAGAGAAGTGTCGTGGAGCCGGCTTTATGTTAGTGGGAATCATACCGCCGGGAAAGTCGTAAGCGTCATGTTTGCGTTTACTCGACTCGAGTTGCCGGAGGTAAGTGTTCTGGTCAGGCTGCACTTGTGGCTTTGGGGGCTCGTACACATGACTAGCGGGTTTGGCCGGCTGCGATTGGGGCAAAATGTCATCGTCAAGCAAGTCATCATCCAAATCGAGCAGCGCAAATTTGTCCTCGAGACTTTCTTGTTTGGTTGTCTGGGGTTGGGCAACAATATCGGCGAGAAAGTCGGTATCATCAGCGAATAAGTCGTCCAAACTGCTGTGTTTTGGTTCCGGCTGCAGCGGTGCTTCCGGTTCCGGTACTTCCTGTTCCGTCTGCTGCTGCCAGTACGAGTCATTGTTCAACTCAACTTTGTCGTTGTTGATGTGTGCAAAAAAGTCGTCTTGCAACACTTCCTCTGCAGTAGGCGGTACGTGATCATCAAGAGCAGCAGCATTTTCGGGCTGGCTTGGCGGATATGTCACGTGTCCTGGTTCCGAGTTTTGTTGCAGGAGCTGCGAAAAGAAATCGGCGTGTCCATCCTCTCCGTTTACGGTGTTTTCTCCATTTTCGGCAATTTCTCCATTCTCTTCATGCTGTTTGTCTTTAACGTTATTTTCTTCGGCGTACTCTTCCACTAGTACATCTTGTCCTTGTCCGTTTTGCAACTGGCTGAAAAAGTCGCTTGGTTCGGTTTCTTGTCCCGGTGTCTCTTCCCACGGAAGTGGGGTTTGGGACTGCGCTTGTGGTTCTTCCCACGGAAGTTGAGTTTGGGGCTGTTCTTGCGGCTCTTCCCACGGAAGTTGAGTTTGGGGCTGCTCTTGCGGCTCTTCCCACGGAAGTTGAGTTTGGGGCTGCTCTTGCGGCTCTTCCCACGGAAGTTGAGTTTGGGGCTGCGCTTGCAGTTGTTCCCAGGGAAGAACGTCATCTACAGCCTCGTCTGCATTAGTTGCCTCGTAATTAGCCTCCTCTGCATACTGGTGCAAATGATCCGTATGGTCGCCTTCCATGAGAGTGACGGAATTCTGCTGTAAACCTTCGTCAAAAGCGGGAGAGTCGTCCGTTTCAGTATGAGTCACGTGGTTCTCAGTGGTTACCGGCTGCTCTTCGTCGTAATAGGCCGGTTGCGGCTCGTACGGCTCCGATTCCGGTACAATCCGCTGCACAAACGCATCTATAGATGATACGCGGTTGTGGCCATTAGCGGCGGCACCCGAGACTGTGGCTCCTGATTCGGCGTCGGCAGAATACTGCGATGCATATACCGGAGTTTGAGCCGGTTCCGTGTCTAACGTGTCGTTGGTGTCGTGCTTTTGTAGCCGGTAGTGTGCACTTGGCAAAAAATGGGCTGCTGGATCGGCAGTTGCGTGTTCCGAGGCAAAACCGGTATTGTTGTGATCGTAATCGGTGTGCCGATCTGGATCCGGAATGGCTGCACCTGTCTCGGCGTGTTCAGGCACACTTTCCACGGGCGGAAAGTCGTAGTTGTACAGTTCAGACATGTGGAGATTTGGCCACGTGATTTCGGGCGCTAGCGCTGTCCAATGGGTTCAGAAAGGGTGCCAGGGGAAAGCGCGGCCGCTGAAAAGGGTATGTACGTACTACCAGGCACAAAGAATGTGTGGTAGGATGATTTGTGGATGGGCCAAGTGTGAGAGGAGTTTTCAGTTGATCTGGACGGTGTGGAAATGTGTGCGCGGTGGCGCTACCATGTGGGCGTAAAAGCCAACAGTGTACACATGTTTAGTAGGGGATGTTGTATTTGATTTAAGTTCAAGCAGCGAAAAGATGTAGTTTTTACAGGTGTGAAGAGGCTGGTGTGTAGTGAAGTGGAGACCTAAGAGGATTTGATAGTGTATAAGTTGTAGTTGTGTCGGTTGTGTTTATAGTGCTTGTTAGCGTCGCATAGCACACTAGTATTAAATAGAGATGTGTAACACGGCTTAGCGACATAGGCGTTCAAAATTCTGTTTCTGCTACAAGACAGAGTAGGGAAGAGAACGCAGATGTCTCAATAGAATAGAAAATAGTAGGCGGTGGTTTTGGCTTCTATGTTCGTATACCGCAGTAGTGTTTAAGGCGTGTGTTGTGTGTTTCTGCGCTGTATAGCAAACAATGTTGAAGACTGTATGTGTCAGCTAATCAGCAACATTCACGTATCACCCATTCACTAGTTTAATAGACAGCACTATTTAGAGATAGATTTATACTGTGAGTAATCACGACTACATAGTTGCTATAGTACGATCAGTTAGCAGCTGGTATTATTGCAAACGCTGTTCTATACGAGCACTCAGTAACGCCATTTGTGCTATGAACAAAGCACCTTCCACCCTATTCCTGCTCTTACCATACACACATGCAATTGATACTAGGAAGCAATTGGAAATCCTCATGGCCATTTCCGCTTTTATTCACACCAATTCTTTGTAAATTCACACCAAGCGCCGTTTACACAACAGGAACCAAACATATCCCACCACAAATACCCATCATCAACTACAACTACAAACTTTATACTCTACACTAAACCCTAACTCTAACCCATACACAATAAACAGTGACTAATAGAGGGCGAACACTAAACGCAAAACACTAAAAGCTCAACACTAAACGCTGAATATTCTCCACTTGCGAAATGCTGGCTATCCTGCACATAAAAAGTACACCATCACCAGCAAGTACACCAACAATTACACCAACACCACTCAAAACCACCCGCCCACTGTCTGAATTGCCGTAAAAACGCGTTCACCCTGCCACCCATCCCATACAAGCACTTGTGCCGAGTGTCAGCCCATATCCGCCACGGATAGCCCACATCCATCCACCCAAACCCATCTCCCCCACCTTAAAAAATAACCTCGCTAACTGTCCAGCAAATTTAGTACACTACACTGGCATTTATTGATCACCATATCTGCTGCTATTGCTGCTACACACAAACATTCAGCTGCTGAGACAGTCGCTGAAACATTTGCCATGACAAACACCGGCCCAGAGGCTGCTTTCCGGGCCGAGACGCCTGTTTCTGAGCCGGTTCCAGAATTCGGCTCACAGCCACGTTCTCCGGTGAAACCGGCCCAAAACGCCGGTTACGGCGCTGCTGAGTCCGACCCCACCACATTCAGCACCGCGGAGTTGACCAGAAGAAGCAAAAGCCCCGAAAATAGGCCGCTTCGCATCACAATTCCGTCCTCCAGTGAACTGTTGGGGTATATCGCAGCCGCACCGGATCCGGCACCAAATACCGACCCGCCGACCCGCAAATTGGGCGAACCGCTCACATTTTCACCGGTCTCATCTTCGGCGTCTCCGTCCACCGCCTCTTTCGACCGCATTACGCACGTACCGACACCGGTGCTTCCAAATGGCTCATTCTCCAACGATTCCGGCCAATTCGGTGGCTTATCGGCATCGCCGACGGAGACTTTTGCGCCACCGGCTTTGTCGGTGAATAAGATGCGGAGCCCCAACCGGCCCGATTCTGTGGCGTCTCCGAATAGAACATTCTCAGAATACCGGCCCGTGACCGGCGTGGGCCGCAAAAACCTGCTTCTCGACTATGTCGGCCCGCTCTCGGCGCCGAAGAGAGTCAACTCCAACCCGATCAGAACACCACCGTCAACCCCGCCGGTACCGGCCCCCGTGACCACCGGCCACTATTCCGGGAAGGCGTTTTTCCTGCCCGCTACCGATACGACATTCCGGTACGTGCGGGACCTCGGCTCCGGAAACTTCAGCACGGTGGTGCTAGCATGTGACACTGACAGCGACAAATACGTCGCCATCAAAGTCGTGCACTTTCCGACCGAAGACGCCCGCCACGTACCCAACTTCCGGCTGTTTCTCCGGCGGGAGCTCGTGATCCTTCGTCACGTGTCGCAGCATCCGTGCATCACGCGGCTTTTGGACTACAGCACGACGTTTGACGTGCGGGACATCGACGACATCAACGACATTGACGACATCGACAACGACATCAACGACATGAACGACATGAGCAGCTTCACGGCTGCCTCCACCTCGGACCAGCTCATATTCCTCAATTACTGCCCCGGCGGCAACTTGCTTCAGTTCTGCATGGACCACAAGCAATCCAGCGACATCTCCGACTTGCTCTATTGGGTGGTGGTGAAGCGCATCACGTGCGAGCTAATAGCCACCGTGTGCTACTTGCATCTGGTCAACGTCGTGCACAGAGACATCAAGTTGGAGAACGTGCTCCTCAACTACAGCTACAGCGAGATGCGGCAAATGGTGACGTGCGCCGGCGACATGCCCTCTTTCATCAACGTGTCTGATTTCGGCTTGTCGAAGAAGTTGGTAGCGCACGACCAGCTCTTGACCACCCGGTGCGGCTCCCAGGACTATGTTTCCCCGGAGATCCTCATGGGATTGAAGTACAGTGGTCAATTAACCGATAGCTGGTCTGTGGGGGTGTTGATATATGCCGTTTTGGAGGGCCGGTTGCCGTTTGATTTGCCATCATTAGAAGCGTTGACCGCTTCTGGTATATCTCCATCGGTTATAAAGCGGAGACGGTCGAAAAATAGCAGTGCCCACCGCATTGCTATGATCGACTGGGACTGGTACCGAGTAGCAGAAGACTTCAGCAGTATTGATGATGACGTGAAGCACATCATCCTGCAGTTGAAGTCGGTGGTGCAGGTGCTCCTAGTAAGAAAGGACAGGCGAATGACGGTTACGGAGATCTTGCAAAGTGGTGACTACGGCTGGATCCGCGAATTTTTGCCAGATCTGTTGTACGAGGATCTCGTATAAACAGTAGAGTGTAACAGTAATGTATTATCTGAGTAGAGCAATATGTATTAATTGAATAATAATAATAGTAAAAGTAATAATAATTCTAATAAAAATAATAATATCATATAATGCAATAGAGTCTGTTACAGCATCACTATCTACATATTCTTCTTAATAGTCATTCGCAACCGATCGCAGCCGCATATGTGCGCTACCATTTTGCAACCGTTGTAAGGCTTACTGTAATATAAATCACATTCGTAAACTTCACCTAACTAATTGAAGAATGCTCTAACTAGAGGTCATATTCTGCCTCCGCACACTGGTAGAGATTTCGTATTTTTGAAGCCAGAGATTCTTGCACATGCGTGTCGTATTTCCACTCCAGCAGTTGTGGCTACAATGTTCTCATTTAAATGCTGTCAGCGAGTCATTATTTCTGCACATATATAGAAAGTTCCGAAGTTGGCTTGTTGAAACTACCACTCCTAGACAGTTTCAGGCTGCCATAGTAGGTACCCTGCTAGTAACACTTGGTTCTGGCGACAGTAGTTGTACCATTGAATTGAAGAAGACGCGCTACCATGAAATGTCGCAAATGTGCGACACGCGACACACACCCACTTTTTCCAACTGGCTATACTCGGTATATATCAGTTTCCGTTAAAGGCAAGCATAACCCCCCAGCAGCCAGCCCGTCAGCTCCGCAACAGCTTGTATCCACGGATTCGTGCCGGTGCAGTCGTTTACACTCATTTTCTGCCCAAGCATCCTGCGAAAAGTTTGTGAATTTGGGCACATCACGTAACAGTCATAGAGAGCATAGTCTCCTCCATCTGTTCCAGCACTACCACCGCTGCAAAAGCTTCATTTTTCTCCTCGGAATCAACTTCCACAGCCCCAAAAATCACACGGAGCTGATATTGTTTGGTGTTATTGGAGCCACTGTCTGCGTTATCCACCACTCGCAATTCCACCTTTAGCCCACTAAAAGCACATCCAACCACACATAAATAATACCAAGACTATCCAATCACCACACACATCCATGTCAGAACTCATAGAATCCGCCGACAAACCAAACGGGCACGCAAATGGCACGCATGCCCCCAACGGAATCCCCTCTGTTCCACCCGAAATTCCCCACATCCTGAACAACATCGTGCCTCTATCAAATATCCTCAAGTTCTACACCCAGGAGGCGTTCAAACAGCTAAGCACCGTCATAGAGAGTCTTTCTGCCACGCATGACTCGCAGAACGATTCTGCCCGCAAAAAGCGGTTTCTAGAGACCATCATCTCGCTCAGACACGACTTTGTCAAGATATACACCTTAGTCAAGTGGTCTGCGTCGTCCAAAGACGTATCCAAGTTGATTGACTTGCTAAACTGGTGCAGAATGCAAGAATTCCACTTTGACCAGATGGCAGTGCAGCTCAGCGGATTGACCGGTTACGGAGGAGCCAAATTACCGAACTCCGATCTCATCACCAGTTTAGAGGTTTTCTACAAGAAAAGACCGCAATTGCCCTCCTACAACTTTATCCCTACTCCCAAAGTCAGTGCTGAGAAAACACTCGAGGTTTTGGGAGATTTGAACTTGATTCTCACCACACGACTCGCTTTGATCGATATACCGAAGAGACTCAGCAACAATTACACAATCAAAGACGGAAGAGTGTATTTCTCGGTTCCCAACGAGTTTGAAGTGTCTGTGACCGTAGCAAACGACTTGATTATCGACAATGACGAAGAGTACCAGAAGTCACCATTCTACTTTATCGACTTCAAGTTTTTGTTTGGAATAAACCCCGAAACCTCACTCATAACACACACAGACAACAGGATCGTGACCAAGTTACCGCCAACGTCGCACGAAAAGCTCGAGAAAACGGTTAACAACATCCTCTTGAACCAGGGCTTGCACGGATTGTATGACGTTTTGCACAAGTACGCTATTCTGTTCAAGTTGTACTTAATAGCAAAACAGCTCAAGGAGTTGTTGATCAACAGCAGATGGCGCAACAACTTGCAAGTTAACTACCAGACAGGCAAGTCATTAGTGATCGTTAACTACTGGGCCACCCATTACTTGTCACGTGGCTGGAAAGCCTTCTTGGAGTTGGGCATAGACCGCAGCTACCACTTGAATTTCCGCTGGTTCAGCAACGGGGCATACAACCATAATGATGAGTTGACTGCTGTATTGTCTGCGCAGCTCGGTGCCAGCGCTGTAAGCAGTGTGCGTGACCCAGCAGCAAACAATGAAGACGTCATTGAAAACAACGAGGATCTGGATCAACCAGCTGATGAATCAGTGGATGAGCCAGAAGACTTAAATGTGGACCTATTGCTCAACCTCCTTGTCAACAAACATTCTGCTTTAATCATGGAGCAGGTATACGACAGTTTGGCAAAAAGACTCAACACCCCCCAAGATCCAGACCAGGTATCGTATTTGAGTCCCCAGCAATTGCTACTCAAACTTTCGCCCACGAAATCAACCATTTTCTGTATCAACCCGCTTACAGGCTTTTTCTACTTTATAGACCCCAGTCCGCTTCAGAACAACCTTACTAAACGCATAAATATGCCACCGGCATCGGCAAAAAATAAAGAGTTTGTTAGTGAGGCAGACATGGTGGTGCACGTAACCGATGTTTTGGTCCAGTTGCGGCTCGAGGTGCTCAACAAGGAGGTAACCAACAAGCTTTTGGCTACCGAGTGGATCAGCAATGACATTGTCGTGTTAGGCGAGTTGGAGGTCAGCAAAATGTCACGGCTGTTAAGTACCAGCGTAAATGTGACTAAGGGCGTACACAGTGTGCGCTTCTACCGCAGGAAAAACTGGCCATCCAGTTGGTTTTTGATCAGTTTGGTCAGTGGTGTGTCTTCCACCACGCATTGGTGGGTTTCGCGGTTGAAATCAATCAGTGGAGAATGGAAGATACAGTGGATTGAGAAGCTCAAATTCAAAAGTGAAGATTCACATGGTGATGGAGTTTTGCCGGAGGCATTCAACTATGAGTTTTTCAGCAGTTTGTCGACGTTGTGCTCCAATTTAATCATTGATCACATGATTTTAGAAGAGCTACATGCAAGAAACATAAGATTTGTCAAAACCGATCAAGTTAAGAACGTTTTGAAGAAGTTTGGCATCGATATCCATGACGATGACGATAATAAAATTGTGGAAGAGGTGAAGACAGAAGAAGAGCGCAAACCTTTGGTGTACGAATCTATCATTCTCGTGTACAACAACGATCTTCTCCCTATATATAACTCGTCGAGCTGCTTATTCCTCAAAATCAAGCTCGTTAATCAGAACAATGTTACGCTGATGCAGTTGAAACTTTTTGGCAACCTTCGTAACTTGCTGATTAAAAACTCACCCGAAAGCTTCTTACAGTTGCATTTAAAGATAGACGAAAGTAAAAATTACTTTGAAATTGACGATGTGATCAACTTGTCCAGTCGGTTGAATGACAGTGGTGACACAGTTACGAAGAGCGGGTTGTTAGACAGTGTATTCAACTCGTTGAACAAGTTGAACAAGCTCATCAAAATCCTTGATCAACTCCACAAAGGTTCCATCCACGTGGTGGAACATACTGTCAATGACATCACCATTAATTTACATGATAATTTGAGTAACTTGGTGATAAAGTTGCCGGAAAAAGCGGATCAGAATATCCAGATTGTTCAGCAGCAACAGAAGGGCGAAAACCCCGAGTTTCAGCTTGTGCTCACTTACTTGAATCGTTATTTGAGTTCTAGACTGAAGAGCGACGAAGGGATTTCCAGTGAAGATTCAGACAACTCTTCCGTGATTGGAATAATTAGCTGTGTGAAAGAATTAGATCCTGTGCTCCAGTCCATCTCCAAGATCAGAATGGAGATAGCAAAGTATGAAAGCACGCTCAAAATGGCCAATGGGTTGCTGAAACTCACATTTGATGTGAAGATGGCCAGTCTCAGCACCGTACAGTATGTTTTCCACTTGTACTATCTGACTGTCAATACCGCCAAGAAAATTTTCAAAGATAAGTTAGTGATCAATCTTAGTTTCCGAAGAAACAAGTTTGATGTAGTGCAGCGCAACTTGGTGAAACTCTCATTGAAAGACAATCTCAACCTGAAGAACATCAAGCACAAGAAGTTGTTTGAGTTGATCTTCAAGTCTATCAACGATTACGACTTGGAGTATCAGTCCCGCGAAGGGCAGGTCCAAACACCATCGTCAATGGTTGCAGGAAATGGTGAGAGTAATTCACGGTTGTTGATCAAATTAAATTACGACTTTTTGGTTAGCTCCAATGTAGTTGAGGAGCTCATGGCGAGAATAGGACATTGCTTTGTACAGTACTTGCAGGCAGAAAAGTAAGTAGATAGAAAATTAGCCTAGGAATGACAAATGTACTATAACACATCTTGTGATCTGCGTAGAGTATTGAATAATTTTTTTGGCTGCAAAATCATCACTGAACATGCATATGACCCACACAAATGATCAATTATTGTAGCACTCTCCGCTCTGGTATATTGTATTAGGCAGCGACCTCATAGCAATTGTTTAATAAAAGGGTCAAAAGTAGATATTCTGCTGCAAACAAATGTGCATTACACTACATAAAACCCTCCAACACCCGCAAGGCCTTCTCAAGACGCTCTATTCCAACATCGTAACGATCTTTATCGATGACCATGTCCAGGGTCAATCTCGACAACGAGTCCACAATCTTCTCTATCAACTGTTTTTCCTTGATAGGCAAATTCAACTGGCTGAATTCCTCTCCGATAATCGTACCATTCATGCTCTCAAGCAAGTTGATCAATGTGTGGTACGAAAATGGCTTCAATTCTACACTTCCTGATGACTTCTTTTTCTTCCGAAGGGTCTTTGCTTTTTTGTCATGATTGTGGTGTTTTGTAGATTCCTTTACCGACTTCACTCGGGAGGGACGATGCACCAACTCGGGACGCCCTATGTCGTAGTAATCGTCATCAATGTCATTGGACTGGTGTGGTGGGGGTGGTGGTGGATGCGACTCATCGTATAGATCCTCCGCTGACTGCTTTTGGACCGTTTCGGACACTTCTCGGGCCCGGAGTAAGCTCTCCGTGGATGGCCGGGGAGGCATGCTCCTGGACTTGGGCAAATCCTTTGTTTGCCCCACCGAGACAATTGACTCGGAGTCATCGTTAGTAGCCTGGGGTACAGGCTCCTGATGTGCTGTTCTAGACTCGTGTGTGTGGATGGAACGGGTGTCTACAGCATCGGAATCGTGCGCCGCGCCGTCGGAAAACGATGCCGACTCTCGCCGGAGACTTTTCATGAGCTTGTCTAAATCATCGGATAACTGGGCCGAGTCCCGTTTGTTATGGCTTACTTTCTTCTTGCCGAACTCGCCCAACTCCCGAGATAGCTCCTGCTGCTGTATAGCGGAAAGAACTTCCGATTTGGGTCTGCGGGGCGACCGCGGAGGCACCGAGCCCTCAATTGTGGTGTTGTAGCTCACATCCGGCATCAACTTCAGCAGGTCGCTGCGAGGACTCGATTTGGTAGAAGTGCTGGGGCCCCGGATAGTGGGAAGTTTCCCGAGCTTGATGGTCTCGGAATCATGTTCCGATACCTCGCTGTGCGACTGGCTGGCCGATTTCTGGAGTGCCGGAGCCGCAGCTGGGCCGGTTTCGGACTCCGGTGCGATGTACACCAACTTGCTCTGCTCTCTCTCGCTGTCGTGGCGGGTCACGGTGACCGGAATCGCCGCATCGGTGGGTACTCCGGAGTACTCAGAGATGTGCGACATATACGACTCGCGGTAGTCTGCCGGTAAGCGGGGTGCCTGGAAACCTGCGTGGTCGGGAGACGACCGGCTGGACTCCTGCGACGAACCGGTGCCTATTGGCTCGAGATCCGGTTTCTCGACCGCATTCGTGCTGGCGGAACCCAAAACGGCCAGTTCCAAGTTGCGCTTGGCTTCTTCTATGGGCAAACGCGACATTTGTTCCGATTTGACATACGAAAACTCGGACGCCATATCATCGTTGTCGTGCGACACTTCCATGGCTGCTGTATACGCACTTTGGCAAAGAAGGGGCCTGTAGGAGAAGAGTTGGTGGTGAAGATGTGATTGAGCAGGATGATAAAGCCTTGTTGTGGAACAGGCCCGATTAGGAAGTAATTAAGGTGCACCTGCACACAGCCCGCGTCTTGTGTGCAGGATGTAATTACCCTCACGTATGTGCAGGATGGCCCGATTTGGGCTTGTGTGCAGGATCCTACTCCAGGCCAGTTAGCTGCTACGATATACCCCGGGATTACTCCATATCCCAGTTTGTACTTTGTGTATCCGTGAACGCGAGACCGCCAGCATTTAGGTGGACCGCCCGTGACTGCGCGGAACCAGTCACAGCAGTTATTCTGGTCGCTAGTGCATTCTGGACCGAGGATGAGGCTCTCTGTGCCATACCACCTACCCTACACCGCCAAAAACTACTTCAGCCAGCCGCCGCTCAACTACGAGGTGTATCTCAAGCGCATCCGCAAGTACCCCCAGCTTTTCAAGCCAGCAGTGGCGTCCCAGGACAAGGAACGTCACGTGGTGGATGAAGCCCTCCTCAACGCCATAAAGGCCAACAGAACCCTCCAGAACAACAACAACGCATTGCCGCACGAGTACCGGCACACGCACGATTACTTCATCAATGACGAGGTCTTGCATTTGAAGCTCAGTCCCTCCAACAACAAGCTCGAGCTGATGCTCTGGAACTTTTTGTACCAGAACCTGGTGAACAAGGCGTATTTCGTCACCAACGCAGCCACGGTGAAGAGCTACTTGAATCTCAAGCCGGTGCCCAGCAACCCCAAGCGGTTGTTTGATGTTGCCCTTCTGAATTTCGAGGCCATCTTGCCCAAAAAGTTCTCGCTCTTGCGGCCCATAAAAAGAATCGACAAGTCTGTCGTATACTCGGTTATGCAATTGTTGCTAGAGAAAAAGGACTACTACAGTGCTATCAAGTTGGTGGATATGACGTTCAATTCAGCACCATACTTGCGCTATTTGCTGACAAAATTCAGGCACTCCGTCGTGTACTTGTCGCTTGTGGTCGTATCGGTTACGGCAGTGCAGTCGGTGTTTCTTCCTCTTCTATCGCCGTACTGGTGGTTGCTTATAAACGTAGCGACATTCTCCAGCTTGTTCTACGGCCTATTCAAACTCAAAGTCGTCAAGCTGGTCGGCAGACTCAGCTGGAGACCGTACAACTCGGTGTACTACAACTATCTCCACAACGACGAAATCATCAGCATCAACAAAATCATCACCCACTTGGAGGAACACAACGAAATCAATATCAAAAACTACCACCACAGCAAGGTGAGGAAGCTATCGAGTCTTCAGGTGTTTGAGCTGAACGAATACATCCTAGAATTGCCGGGGCATCCCCACGAAGCCCATTCTCCCCAGGGGGCTGGTATAGACAGAGAGTTGAGCCAGTTGCAGCAGTTTTTCCGGCAGGAACTAAACAAAAGAAAAATAACGTTGAATGACTTGCCCGAGGAGTTGGACTTTCTTCAGTTCTGGCTCAACCACGGCGAGAACTTTGAGTGGATCGAGCCCGACCAGGATCCGGCCGAGATGGTGCAGCTAAACATCAAAAACCGGCCCCAGCAGAGCTAGACTACCAGTGGCCTTATTTATTCGTATTTATTATATTGCCAGCCTATTTATGTATTAGTGTACCTGTAGGGGGACCGGTCGTATATATCGGATCACGTGACGTGAGACATGATTATATGCAGGATCCAGCATAACCATCACCTTTTTATGGAGAAACGGGTGATGCAACCGACCACACGTTGTTTCCCATTACTCGCCCAATTCGTGTTCAAATCAGCCGAAACTTCGCAGCCAGCTAGCTCCAGTGTGTGCCAACCACCATGTCGAGTAACACCAAATTTGTGCCATTATTGACACCTGCAAACCTCGATATTGTATCGCAGGTCAAGTTCCCCACCACTCCGCTGAACACCAACTCCACCCAGCCGTTGCTCGTGTCGTCGTGGAACAACGAAATTATGCAGTACAACTGCTCCAGAATCGCACAATACGCCAGCAACCCGCCGCGTGTATCGCCGAGTCGGGTTCTCATGCTAGACGACACTCCGCTCAGCTTAGTGTACCCCACAGAGCAGGTGGCCTACGTGGGGCTCCTAGACGGAACTGTGCGTCGGATTGACTTCAACAGCACCAGCATGTTTAGCAGCAACTTGGGGATCGGAGTCAACGAGAATGAGATAGGCAACGGAGTCAATAATCTCATCCAGACCCGGTACGACCCCCATCTTCTCACCGCCAGCACGTTCAGCGGGCAGTTGCAGCTCATTGACACCCGGGGCGGAAACGCCGTCCGGATCGCGGAAAATGCCCCCCGCCGCAAGGTCTTCACCATGGACCTGAGCGCACAGTACTTGGCGGTGGGGCTGAGCGCCAACAGCATAGAGATCTACGATTTCCGCAATCTCCACCAGGCGTTTGAAACCAGACAGGTGGGGCTCAACTACCAGATCCGCGACCTCAAGTGCTTCCCCAATAACGAGGGCTTTGCACTAGCCACCATCGACGGCCGGGTGTCTATCGAATATTTTGACTCTTCGCCGGAAGTGCAGGCTACCAAGCGATTCACGTTCAAATGCCACCGGTCATACGATAAGCTCACAGACACCGACGTGGTGTACCCCGTGAACACGGTGGGGTTTTCGCGCGATAACACGCTCTTCACCGGTGGCTCCGATGGGTATCTCTGTCTCTGGGACCTTGGCAAGAGAAAGCGGATGAGAGCGTACCCCAAGTTTGTTAGCGAGGATGAAAACGAAGTGACAGAGAGCATTGCCAAGATCGATGTGTCCCATACGGACCAGCAGCTCATCGCGGTGGCTACCAGCGACGACACATACAAAAGAAGAAGGCGTTTGTCGGAAAGCGAAGGCAAAACCGCACCCAGTCGGGTGTATATTCGGGTGCTAGGCGAAGGTGAAACGGCCCCGAAATCGTAACCATAGGAATAATGGTGGCATTCCTGGTCCACACGCAAAAACTACTTCTATGTATGGAAACATGTAGAATCGCCGTCGGATATATGACAGTGATGCCTGTTTCGTCTCACCCGTTATGATAGTCCTGTTCCGCTCCCATATGCTACTAACTAACTAACTAGACCCTCTGAGTTGAAAATGCACATTGTGGCACAATTCCGGAAGCTTAAACCTTAAGTGGCTGATTTTCAAAGCGGTGACCGGTTCCATCTCGTATATGCGGACTCTTTGGTCTGGCCACCTGCCGCTTCACACCGGCTTCCTCACGTGCAGTCGGTGGTTCGACAGTGTGTTCGGGTATAGGAGTAGGAATGGTGCAAACCAGTGACACAAAGCCGTAGCAGCAAAAAAAATTGTACCCTATGAATGTCACTACTTTTTCAGTTCAGATATCCGGTATTTTCACCGTAGCAGTCTGTTGCCGGACCACTTCCAGGATATATAACTGATTTGACCCGGAGTTGAGGTTGTGTGCTGTTGTTATTCTGCGAATTTTGTGTTTGTTTTGACGGATTTCATTCCCATTTTGGTCAAGCACGGCTCCACCACCAGCCCACTATGCCTTTATTTACTATGGGAACTGTCAAGTTCACCAACTGGTTGAACGCTCACGACATCACCATATCTCCGAAAGTGCTCATTGCTGACTTGCGAAATAGCGATCAAGGTAGGGGTGTTGTTGCATTGGAAGATATCAAAAAGGACGAAGTGCTATTTTCTATTCCTCGCAACTCCATCTTGAACGTTGGAAACTGCTCCTTGATAGAGGACTATGCTGATATCAAGGATAAGCTCTTGCGCTTAACACACTGGGAATCGTTGATTATCATTTTGTTCTACGAGTTGTTGGTAAAGGGCGAAAGCAGCAAGTGGAATGACTACCTCCAGGTATTACCACTCAAGATGTCTGAGGAGTACAATTTGAACCAGCTCATGTACTGGAACGAAGACGAGCTTCTGATGCTCAAACCTTCTTTAATTGTAGACCGAGTTGGTAAGGACATGGCTGTTTCGATGTACAACAAGTTGTATCCTAGCGTCATCATAGACGAATTGGGTATAAAGGAACTCAAAGACAAGGTGTCCTTGGAAATGTACTTCACGGTCGCATCCACTATTATGTCATATTCGTTTGATGTTGAGAGACTGGACTATGTGTCGGAAGAAGAAGATGAGGATGAGGACGATGAGGAGGATGAAGACGAAGATGAAGATGAAGAAGAGGAACAAAATACTACTGAGAAAAGCAAGTCTCAGAATGGCATGAAACCAAGAAGCATTCTCATGGATGGATACTACAAGTCGATGGTGCCACTAGCAGATACTCTCAATGCAGATACAAACCTCCATAATGCATCCTTGACATACACCGATGATGACTTGGTGATGAAGAGCTTGAAACCTATCAAAAAGGGTGACCAGATATATAATACTTACTCCGATCATCCCAATAGTGAGATTCTCAGGCGGTACGGATATGTGGAGACCACTGGTTCCAAGTACGATTTTGGAGAAATACCGTTAGAGTTGATTACTCAGCACTTCCTGGAGACCACTAGCCTCTCAAAAGAGTCAATTGATCACTTAATCAAGCTCTTGAATCAGATCGTAATGGAAGAGCACGAGCTAGATGATAATCTCATTGATATTGTGATTGACTCCTATGATTGTTTCAAGTCAAGCGATGTCATCTTGGAGCTTATTTTCCTTATTCAAATCTTGACTATTATAGCAGCAATTGACGCTATCCTGTCAATCAGCAACTTGGAAGAAGAACCGAAGTATCAGTTGATGAACAGAATATTCAAAAAATGCTACCAATTAATAGAATCCAAGAAATTGACCAATCAATTCATAAAAAACTATGAGGCCATTCTTAATCTGAGGCTCGAACAATATCCAGCAGTAGCTGCAGAGCCCTTTGAGCAGAAAATTCCGTTCACCAGGCCAAAAATGGCAGAAGTCGTACTTAAATCGGAATATCAGTCTTTGAAGAATTGTCTTGATATAGATAAAACATTCAAAAAGAATCAAGACTTGGGACCATTCAAGTTCATTGACGATGACAAGTTGATCCGGAATATAATTAAAAAGAGATTTCTGGAAGACTCTCTGCTCGAAGATGAATCTTCGTCCAAAAGGATAAAGTCCAGTTAATCCATTGTATTTTTTATGTACGTGACGAAGTTTATAGAGATAGAGCTAATGAACATATTAATTTTTCCTTTTCAATTGCTAATAACGACTACAATATAGCATACAGCGGATAAATCCATTGATTTTCATAAATTAATGCCAAACAGGCACTTTATCCCTATCCTAAGTTGTTATAAAAGTTAGTAAATGAAGAAATGAAATGTTCTTCACCCGTTATTAGTTACTGCTAGAATCTTTTGTGATTCCACTGCTGACATGTACGAAGAGGTTGATGAACGAGGTGATGCAGGTGGGTATGGTGATATCAAAGTTGTGGGGGATTCTTTCTCATCTTCCAGGACTTGACATTTCTGGTTAGCCTGGGCATTTATTTCCTCGATAGTCCTGACTACCAATTTTCTTGGCCTCGATACATGAAATCCTGTTTCCGCTGGCTGCCTCGTTTTAGAATTCTTTCTCCATAACGATCTAAATGATTTTAATATCAGCTCATGATTGTAATTTGGTTGTTGCACCGGCATTTGCGGTTGGGCTACTTGTATTGGTGATGGGTGTGAGCCACCATGTGTTGTGTCACGCCAGTTGTTTCTGGATTCCCAAAGCGCCTTGATTTCAGGGTCAATTTCATCATCTATAAAATACTTTTTATAGATATTGTCACCCTCCCGAACTCTGTAATCAGTTCTTTGTTTTCTCAAGTTAGAGAACTTCTCCTGTCTACGGAAGGACAACATATCAGAATCACCTTCAAACGAATATCTGTCACTATTGTTATCGCTAAGCTTCAAGGGACTTCTTTCTGGACCAATCTGGTTTATATTCTCGTTGGATAATGTCAAATCTGAGTTGTCCCGATTGAGTCTGTCATGCGAATCCTTTTCCACAATATTGCTGTACACATGGACAAGACGAAGGTTGCGCTTATCCATAGCTGTTCCTCTGAAATAGTAATTCTCATCATCAATTTCATCGTTTATATTTGGTGCAATGGTGATCTTATCAGTATCATAGGCAAAATGGTTATTTTTAAGGCCTGGTGATGCCAACGCAGAGACAGGAATAGGCAGTAACACTGTATCAATCCTGTTAAATTGGTTGACAGGCGTGTAATCGAACTCGCGATTGAAATCGTCATTGCTATTCAAATTTCCGTTCTTGTTGCTGTACTTTTTGTACTGCAATCTTTCTTGGTGACCCTTCACAATTGATACAATTGTCCTGGTGAAACTGTAAAACAACTGGATAATAAAAATGATAGCAACAATGCAATGAATTAGCAATTGTACATACGCGACATAGGTCCTAGCAGCTTCACTCAAATCCAATTGTGGAATGTACGGGACACATAGTACTGTTACCAAAAATCTAGCCACCGGGAGTATCCATCTGGATGAAATCCAACTGAATTTGACAAAATACGGATCGAACAGAAACAAGAATACTAAGTCTGCAAACTCTAGTATAATCAAGCAGGCAACCTGTATAGAACCGTACGACTGCAACAAGCCAATCACCAACAGTTTGACAAACAAGGAGAATATATCAAATATCACGTACGACACTCTGGTGGGTTTGTAATGATTGTAAAAGAAGGCCCACAACAATATCGTTTTCATTGATGTGTATAGCCTCGAAATCTTTCTGTTTCTATTTAACCGGAAACCCTTCAAAGAGATCAAGTAGTTGAAAATGAAAAACACCGCGAGCCCCACCCACACAGCAAACAAAACAGACCCTATCGCTATAGATACATTTGGCATTCTGTGATGGTGTGGCATTCTATGCATGGAAAAGTTCGTGAGATTGGAAAATTGTGGGAAGGTACCATTGCTTATGCTGGAGAAATTGAAACTTTGGAAAGAGTTGTAGGGTGTTGAATTCAATTTAATCATGTGCATCATCGATGTGTCGTTTAGTGGTAGTGGAAGAAATAAGTCTTCGTAGGAACTGGTACAAGAAAATGCATCTTTCAGAAGAACCGCCAAATTAGGAAACGGATGAAATCCACGTCTTTTGATATCAGTAGCACTGGAAAGCATATACGTCGTAAGCACTAAAAATGGCACACCAAATATAAGTAAAAATGCCTCTAGTGCTTGGCCTAGCATCAAAAACATATACTTTTTGAACGAAAACTCTGATTGTTGAAGCAAGTAATCGGGATTCTTCTCAAACATCGAAAAAGACGATTTATTTTCATGCGTAGTCAATGTAGTTTTAGATCTAGTACACTCAACAATCTTGACAAACACAACTCTTAGCAAAATGAGCACTTGTTGAAGCACAATCACGATTCCTATCACGATCACAAGAGTCAAGATGAAATTGGGCCAGTTGGCCACAATAGACTCTTCGCTGGAGAACAATGTGAGAGATCGCAAACCACTCACATTGATGGTAGTATAGATATTGTCCTGACTGGTGAGACGCTGGTGCACTCCTGAGGACTTATTGATAATTGAAACACCTACCAATGCACACCACCGGATCTGGCCGATCAACGGCTGGTAGAATCCGGGGTACTGCAAGTTCAAACCGCCTATGAAGAGCGCAAACTGCAAGTAGATAATAATACGCGGCACAGACGCGTCTAATTGCCGCAATAACTCCTCATTACATATGGTCGAAGCCCGAAACAATAATACATTACTCGATTCCTGGTACGATGAGTACACAACAATCAAGATATTAATGACGGCAGTAATGAGAAGCAATACCAAGATCCCAAGCAATAGGATGTTGGACACCGATTCCGGCTGCACCGGGGTAATGTATGCCCGGTTACATCCTATCACCTGACTACTTTCGTCATTTGCTACTACTGAGAATCGAACCAGGTACGATCCTAGCCGGTGGAAGTGCTGACTGATGTCTGCTTCGTAGTAGAGCATGATGGAATCGTTATTGTACAAGGGACACTGGATCAACTCACCGGTTGAATTGTTGAATATGGTCTCTATAGTGCTGTTTGAGTTGGCAAAGTCTGTTCGGCTCGTGTCAAAGAGGTACTGTCTCTTTTTCTTGGAATTGACTCCGGTTGCGTTATACTTGTTGGGATCCAGTCCCGGGTGCATGGTTGCTAGTGGAGAAAGGGAGGATGTGGTGGACTCCAAAAGCGGGTCATTTTGGGGGAATCTCGGACTATCGAGATACTGGGAGTTGTTTTTCACAGCGAGGATATCACAGAAACGCTTGTTTTCGGTGATGAATGTTTTCCCCATGAAATCTATCTCAATGTGGAGGGTGGTGTATCTGTTTGTTGTGTAATTCACATCACTGATTTGGATGGAGGTGTCGGTCCAGTCGTAGGACACAACCTGCGAGTTGAGAAGAAACTTGAGTTTCTGGCTGGATTCGTCCAATGCGGCGTCTATTACGAATTCTGCTAGTTTGAACCCGGTTTCTATGATATTGCACGATTGACTCTCCACAAATGCGGCTTGAGCGATATCCACAAACACCGATAGCAGTAGTAGGAGGGCTATACTAAGGGTGATATTCATTGTGAGTAGTTGCGTGATTTTTGGGGCGAGTCTGAGGGTAACCAAACGCCAGTAAATGAGCGTCAAAAGCTGTCAAATAAAGCAGAGCGATTGTGTCTCTCCGCACGCGGTAGATGGATGCGTTTTTCAGGCTGAACCAGCAATAAGGAGTGAAACAAAGCTGCTGCTACGCACCAGTTCACTGATAATGAATGTGTGTCTGTTGCCACAGAAGCAGCGCTGATAAGGAAAACGGGCGCAAAATTATAGCAAAGAATACAGAACAGTGCTGGCAACCACTACCATGAATCCGTGTCTATCAGTGGTCTGGGTGCCAATGTGATGCACACAGCTGAGTCTTGCAACGAAGGAACGACTAACACGCCACGGTCTGGACGCAGTGGGGGCGGCAAAAGATCCAGTTTTGCAACGGATATGGTTCGGGGCAGAATCGGAGTGTGTATTCCGCTGTTCAGAAGGGGGTTTTTGCGGTGTGGTGGTGGGTTTCTGGCTCCTCGTGTATGAATCTGAGGTGTTTCTGGTTTGAGCCAGAGATTCTGGTAGATTGTGACACAAAAAAAATTTTATCGGAGCGCTACCACGTGAACCCCGGTACCGGGTGAGGGGAAGCACTGGTAGCGGTGCTGGCACCGTAATTGTCTAGCTGGGAGTGGGTGGAAGTGTGTAAGTGGAGAGGTAACAGCGATGAGCACCTTTTGCGGTGGTTTGGCGTAATCTGCTGTGTGTAATTGGCGAATTGTGTAGTCCCCGGTGTGTGTAGCAGTAGATTAATCGCAGTTGCTTCTACTGTTACAATTGCCGGTGTAGCAGCATACAAGTACATAGAGGCTGCTGCTGGCAATTTAGACCGGCCAGATCTTGCCTGTTCAGGATATACGGGCTTTATATAGAGTAGAGTAGTAGCATCTACAATGTAGGTTGCACAATAGCACCTGCCACACACATATTGGGAGCAATACCCCCATACAAAGTATCTTCGCGCCGCCCAGCACTACGAGATGCGGCCTTCTCCCGGCCATTTGGCGGTGTTCCAGTTTCCTCTGCCACATGGACTGTGAAAATCGACACTGGTCCGGTCACCATACACCGTGTACTGTATGCAGGATGGAGCTATACCACCGCTAACACACCAAATCCGGTAGCACTACACGTGACAAGTATGAATTACGGAGATATATATATATTGTAAAACGACCCAGAACTAAATAGACAAATGATGAATGAAATGAAGTGCGTGTGTCTGGCGCACTGTAGCAGATATTATGTACAATGGGATGGTGGGGGAGCCGATTCCTCCCGAATTCGGAGAATCCCGCTTAGCGGACATACGCCCAACGGCTCAGTAGTGTGCACGCTACGGCAAAGACCGTAGGGAGATGTTGCAGAATGGCAAAGCAAATATGTACAGGCAAACAGCACACGAAACCTAATCGTTAACCTTTCCTCTCAACTTAGGATACAATCTTTGCGCGTGGTAGTTGATGGTGCTGATCTTGTCGGCCTCGGGCTTGTACACCTCCATGCACGTCTTCAAATCGTGCTCGAAACTGGCACACTGGGCGGAACCTTCCCCATTGGAAGCCCAGCAGTTCAATAGCGAAGACATCAACACAAAACACTGGTTGGTGCTCTTGGACAAAACCGGCTTTCTGATCTTGAGCCGGGGCAAGGGAGGCAAGTTCTTGGGCGGTGGGCCCACTTTCTTATAAGCCATGGCGGGGTGCTGTGTGCTTGGACAAGAATCAAGTACTGGCCGGATGGTGAAAAGTTCTGAAAAAAATGGCCAAAAAAAAATTATGTCGCGCGCAGAAATGTCGCGTGTCGCGGGCTCCACAAATGCAATCGCTATATTGGGCTACTTAGTGCCATCATAAATAAATACTTAACGAGAGGGTCCTAGTACTCGATGAGGTTGTCGAACTTCTTGTGCTCGACACGCATGGCGCACTTGGTGTCCGGCCTGTTTTTGCTGCTGAGCCGGGTGTGCAACCGCTTTCTTCTCTGATTCAACCAGTACATGCGCTGGTACGGCACGCTGTTATTCAAGTAGGGACTGTAGAGCAAGCTGTCGTACAAATCGATGTCTGCCTTGACCTCGCTGATGGGCCGGAACAACTTCAACAACCGGATGGAGATCACGTTGCCGATGGTCTTGAGCAATCTCTCCATGAACCGGTTCATGTCTCTGTCGTTCAAGTACTTGATGCGGAACAAAAGATCAATCTGGTCGTCCAAGTTGATGAGGAAGAGCTTGTACAAGTGGTTGCGGAGCTGGTTGAGCTGTTTCTTGGAGTGGAGCACGAGCGAGTAGTTGGGCAACATGGGGAAGTCCTTGAAGTTGTAGTTGATGATGATGATGCTCGAGTTCTTGGACGACTTGCTGGAGCTCGAGTCGAACAACTTGAACTGGTTGGCTTTGATCACCAGGTTCTCGTTCAAGTACAACTTGGAGAAGTTCAAGTTGGACTTGAGGAAGCTTTCGATCTCGATCTGCAACGTGCGCTTGATCAACAAGATCTCGTTTTCGATGCGCTTGTTGATTTCCTTCCTCAACTCCAACGTCTGGTAATTGTCTATCTGGTCTATCTGGATCGAGTAGTGCGGCGCCTTCTCGATGTTGTCCATGAACTTGTCCAAAAACTCGTCAATCTGCTCGAGTTTCGACTTGGTGGCCGCCTCGGGCTGGTGGCTGGCCCCGATGCCGGTGGCCCCGGGATTGATGTTGACCGAGTCGTCGTCGGTCTCCACAAAGTCAAGGTCACGTTTGTGGACCGGGATTTTGCTGCGGAACATCTGCAAGTCCTCTATAAACTCCTGCGGGTAGCACTTGTCGAGCTCGTTCTTGCCGCTGCGCAACGGCAACCCGCTGATGCTTCGGTCGAACCCAATCACGTTGTAGGGCAAGTTGAAGAGATTCTCGTTGTACAAATACGACCCCAACGACAAGGACAAGTTGTCGATCTCGCGCCGCCGGAGCAACTTGAACTTCTTGGAGATGCCGTTGAAGTCCTGGATGAGGGTGACGATGGGGTCGTCGTACTTCTTCAAGTACCGCTTGTAGTACTTCAACTGCACGCTTCTGTCCTCGTCCAACATCTCCAACTTGCGGTAGATGTCGTCGATGTCGTCCAAGTCCTTCCTGCTGAACAAGTCTATCTCGTCCGGCAAGTCCCGGATGATCTGCTTGCGGTTGAGGAAATGGTCCGAGTCGAACGAAAAGAGCAGTCGTTTGCCGTCAAAGTTCACCTGGATCACAATGTCGTCGGGCGACATGTGCGAGGTTGTTTCGTATGCGTCGTTGAGAAGAGTGATCATGTCGTCGTTAGCGGCTGGCGCGGCGCTGCTGCTGCCCGCGTTGCTGGGGGGTTCGTTGCCCGATTGGGCCGGGGTGGGTTCGTTATTCGTGTGGGGCTCGGGGGCCGGCGCAGGCCGCGGCCCGTCGCCGGAACCGGCCGATTTGGCCGCTATGGATGCGTTTTGTGTGCTGCCGGCGGCGGGGGCCGTTTGCGGAGCCGGCGGCGTGTCTAGGCCCTCGTTTAACACCGAATCCGGCAGATAGTGTTTCTCCGAGGGCTCCTTCTGTATCGCCGACATATTGGCCGGGGCCGAGGTCTTTTCGAGCGCATCCTTCTGCTGCTCGTGTTCGGGCTGGGACGGCTCGTTTTCCTCGGGGGACGTGGTGGACGCAGACACGGGCGACAGAGACGGCTTCAAGTTGCCTTTCTGGAGCGACATGCCCAAGTTCTTTAGCATCTGCTTGGATTTCTCATCCTTTAGCAAGGGGGGGTGCAGGGAAAACTGCCTTAGTGGGACAGCATAGTTGCGGTTGGTGACTGTTGCTAGGGGCGCAACTAGCGTGCGGTTTAGTCTGGAAACGACCCTCATTCTGGCAGTGAGGGGTGGCGGTGGTGCGGCAGATGACTCTGGACGACTCTGGCACGAAATATGGGGGTTGGTGCTGGGTTGGTGCTGTGGTGGTGGCTAGTAGATAACGGTATAAAATTAGCATTTCCTGGCTCACAAATCAGAGTGGGAGGTTGAAACCTCCGTGCCGCGGTCGGCGGGCGCTACCATGTGCGGCTGGTGGCGCTACCATGTGGCTCCGGCGTCGGGGCGCAGTGGCCGATTGCGGCGCCGCTCGACAGGCCAGACAGCCGACAGCCGTGGTGGGGACGGGCGTGCGGAACTGTTGGCAACCTGCGCATGCAGTTTGCCTGTGCTGAATACGTGTCGGTACAGGAGTGCTTCTGTAGTACGATATCGGCTTTGTCACCGCACACGACTGCTGCTTGCCGGGCTTTGGTTCTGCAGCGATAAGGCCCGATTTGCGGCCAGGATGGTGGGATACGGCTGTCTCGACGGTATATATGTATTAGGGACTCGCTGAACAGCATGCTGGGTGAATTTGGGCCCATGATGTTTTTGGCGCAATTTGGCGAATTTTGGCACTTTATCGTTCCGAAATCGGTCTGTATATGTATCGTGACTCACCAAAAAGAAGCTGCAAAATCCAGAGATGCTATATACCACCGAAAGATACCTTTCAGTCGTCCACTGTCAGTTTACGGCTCTCGTTTACTGTCTACGTAGATGGGTCATCACAGTAGTACCGCCTCCTGCGACCACCCAACTCCCAGTTCCAGACCCTACCCACAGCCATTTTCGGTGACACAGGGCTATTCTACAAGGCTGACTCGGCGTTAGTCGGTGACACGAAGTCCCGGCCTTGTTGCATTGTTCTCGGGTGTTTGTTTTGGCATTGCGAATGTTGCTAGCGAAGGAGCTCCCCATCCCTTTGAACGGTGTGGACGCGACTTTGTGACACCCTGGTTTTGCACCCCCTTCGGCTATGCATTTGCATTTATTACACCAGATCCAGATCAGCACTAAATGCTTGTATATTATTAGAACGCCGTTAATTAGAAAGTGTATGTAAAAATATAACTTGAGAATTGAAAGTAAAGAATGTGCATGTGTAAATGTCAAACCGTAAGACCCAATAGAAAAAGAGTGTATAATGTGTAAACCATGGTGAACGAAGTGTGTTTTTAGTAATTGTAGCCTACTGTTTGCTGGTATTGGTGTTGGCTGGGCTGCTGCTTGTTCTGGAAGCATTGGTTACCGCTGGTGGCAGCAGATGTAGAAGTGTTTTGGTTCAATTTTCTCAATAACCTGTTCAACTCGATCTCTTCCTTTAATGCAGTTAACTCGATAATTGGATCGATACCAGACGCGGAACTTCCCTTGACTGGTGAAGCCGAAATGGATGAAGCGGTAGAGCATTGTGAGTACACCGACTGATTGTCCATGACCGACGAAGCGCTCGAGGCAACAGACGAAACAGACGATGTAGACCCTTGTCTGTAGTGGTTAGCCGAGGCAGCGCTGGAAACAGACGAGGTAGAAGAAGATCTGGAGTAGGTGTAATGAGGGTTTTGGTGACCGACTGGAGATTTGGTTGGCGATCTGGATGCAGACAATGGAGAGTTATCCAACGAGAATGGACTGGTAGGACCAGAAGAAACAGCCTCGGCAAATGCCAACTTCTCTTCCGCCTGTTTTCTTTGGTTGGACAAGAATTTTCTCATCTTGGAAGACTTGATCAAATCGAACTTGATTGGTTCCAAGAAGCTGCTTAATGCCTGGCACATCTCTTCATTGGACACTCTCAAGTCCCAGTTCAACAAGTACAACAACTGTCTTTCCATCAAGTTGATATCGTTGGAGTTGAATAAGCCGTCGGTGTACTTGGACCAGTGCTTGTTCTTGGGAGAGGAGTCGTTATGGAACTTGGATGACAAGATGAGACAACTCAACAAAATTCTGTGTCTGGTGCACGACAAACCCTGTGCGTTCTTGGGCAATTTGGTCTTCAACTTGTTCAAGTAAACCAAGGTGGCCATTAACGTGCCCGTGTACACGTTGGTGTATCTGACGAGTCTGGTCAAAAAAGTCATCAAGGATGGCAACGGCTTCTCGACACTTTCGCTGCCATCCTTGGACTGGTATTTAGCGGTTTTGGAGTCCTTGCATGGCAACACTTGCAAGGTTGCAACAACAATCTTGTGGATCATATCATGGTTGACTGGGGTGCTGAGAAAGATGTTCAAGGCCTTCAAGTCGACTGCAGAAACCATCGTGAATGTGATATGAAAATGGGGTGTGGGGGGGCTATTGGCAATCTATGTCAATGACACTGGAGAATCTGAAAAATGGTAAATAACCCACTTCGACATCTTTGTCGATATATATATATATATATATATATTGCAACCGGCCCCAGATACACCGGGCACTGGTAAATAATAATAACTCCATAAAACGCCAAATTTTGCTGTGCGTCTATGGCGGCTGCGTAATATTCTCCATTGGGAATAAATTGGACAAAGGTTTTTCGCGTCTATTTCACTTTGTGGCGACAACCGTTTTACAATGAAACTCCCAAGGAGGCCTGCTCACCTTTGGTAGGAGTGTTCCTGCCTGGGCGGTACGCGAGGAAGGGCGGGCTGACGACATGGGTATGTACCGTGTTTGCAGGAGATTTTGTCTTTAATGTTTATTTACATATTATTTTCTGGTGTCATGGCGTATTTTTTCTGCAGTTTAGGGTACTTTGGGTGCCAAAGGAGGCCTATGTACTTAATCTAAGTCGCCTCCTTTCTCAGTAGCAGTGAGCCTGAATAGGAGTCGGTGGCACAGCACGACTTCACACCGCAACTATTAATGCCTCATTTGCCTGTGGATCTAGGTACGTTCCACCTCATTTCTGGATGTTGCAAAATCGGCACCGCGCACAGCAGGCCGGCACCCTAGCACCATCCCGTAATGTCCCTCCCAGTTTCATGTCACTGGATAGTGGCAATAATAATGGGCTGCTGCGGTTTGTTCCCAGAAACTCTCCAGTTCGTAAATTCGCAGTGCAGACTTCTGTTGTAGACTTCTCCAGCATGATATCGCAGCACTCGCCCGTACTACTTGACTACACACTGATCTCGAGCACATTTCTAATAACCGTAAGTTGCTGTGATAATTGCTCAATTTCACATTATCCATTTCATAGAGATGAATGCTCTACGGTCTACGCGTCACACAATAGCAGTATGACAAAAATCGTCACCGCTGTTTTTGCTTAGACATGGCTGGTTTGTCTTCATAATGGCCATTAATAGGAGACTCAACCCTTGCAATGATTCACACAATTAATAACCGTAGTGAGAGAGTTTTGTGTGGCTTCTGCTATCTTTCCTTTACTTTCCCCAATTAATCCGCAGGTGTTGCTCCGTTGTCATTGAGCTACCAGCATGAAGTATTTTTCACCAGTCACGTAAAGCACTATTTTCTGAAGTAGAGTAATACTTCAACACGCGCAATCATAGCGTGTAGCAAGTGATCTTCAGACGACAACATCGGCCCATATGTTACCTCTTTGTGACGTGCAATTATGCTTCACAAGACTGCAATTAATTCTGAAAGCAGCAATAAAATAACCCGCTTTTCGCAATGATTCTTAACGCGTTCAATTTACGATATGCAATTTAACTCAATTGGGGTAATTGCGTTATAGTCGTTTAGACCAAATAAATTGTCAACAATGCCATTATGCCTGTTCTTCGATTCTAGACGCATAATCAACATAATTATAGCTCCTACTCGCATCACTTTTCGTGTTTCAACAATCAGAAATGATGTAAGCTAATGCAAGGGGTCAAACAATCAGAGACATCCACCTACTAAAACACACACACATTACGATGGTGACTAGCACCAACCCACGTTCACTGACCTCCTTCCTAGTTAAGCTTAAAGGGCGACACTCATAAAAACAGAAATAACAATTAATAGAGATTTTCACTTTCTTAATGAAGTTAAAAGCACAACACAATGGCCAGCATAATGATTCTTATCAGAAATTTGGGTATACTATGGTCTTTCATGTATTGAGTACATCAGACTGGTGCACAGCTTTTTGTCGTCATTTAGAATCATTACACTTAGCTATACATTATGCTTTTCATTTCACTTCGAACGTGATGATGTAATTAGATTCCAATGATAGTCTACCATGAACCAACAATAAGGGAGATTTTGCCATATTCCTAGTTCACTGGTCCATGGTATATATAACATTAGAATTCTATGCTGAACATCATAACACCTAAAGATCAGTTAAAGTCATCACTTGGTAAGAAGAAGAATGTGAACAACTGAAAAATTTTCTGGATCGCACTATTTAAATGAGGGCAAAAAAAATATCGTCGCTTACCCGGACATGCTACTTCTACGGGGTTTATGATGGATGCAAAATTGTACTTTGTGGTCAATTATCAAATTATGAATTAAATCTATCTATCGTGTATAACAATTACCAATTCACTTCGTCGCCATTTCTAAGACCGAAGATCTGGTCTATTGGCAAGTTATTAAATACATCAAGGTTGTACATGTCAATCAAAGGATCGACGTATTTCTCCCCGTTATTTCCACTGTTATTATTACCGGTGCCATTATTAATTTGTGGATTACTCATACTCTCCGGACTTAAAGGGTTTATCAGCGGCGTCGCGATAGAGATATTAACAAAATCTCCATTTTGACCGATGCTATCAACCGCACTATTACGATGAGATGCGGTAGAATAATCTTCATTAGATATAATGCCAGTGCCATTAGTTCCATTGTTTGTATTGTTACCGTTGTTTCCATTGTTATTGTTGCTCGAATACTTCATACTGGCCATCTGGTACCACAACTTATCAATTTCAGCATTTTCGAGGAACTGAATATCGTCCAATTCTGAGTTGTTATTCGAGTCCACGGACGATGGGATACTCTGGTGACTGAAAGGTGTTGTCAGCTGGTGAGAAGACTTAGAACTGCTTATAGAACCATTTGTATGGGTAGAAGGTCCGTCAACATCATTTGTGATGTTATTGACAGTAGGTACTGTTACCGATGGGGATCCGTCATCTCTGTATCTTGTGCTTGGATGGCTTATATCAAGTTCTTCATTGTATTCATCAATGAGTTCAGAACTTGCATGGCCAATCTTTGACTTGCCAAATTTCTTTACAGAACTTTCCAATATAAATATCAATTCGTTCAACTGGTCAGTGGAAAGATTCAAAAAGAAAATATTTTCATAATTCTTCTTATGAGCGTACAATTCTTCACCTACTATCAACTTGAGTAAGAAAGAATACGCCTTAGTAACTCTCCAAGCATAGTAGTATCTTTGACTCAACCTGGACAATGCTGCAATACAGTATTTAGTAATGAATTCCAATATCTTTGATATTTTAGTCAACTTAGCAAATCTGAATTTGTAGCCGAAGTTATTTCTCAAATTCAAAACATGGTTTACATCCTGCTTCATTCTATAGATTGTAGCGTTGATTCTGACCAAAATTGCAAAATTCATCTGACTCGTCTTGTGGATCATACTTTCGATAGATGGATTTAGGATCAAATCGGCAGCTTCACCAAAATTTGCATAATTGTCACCAATCAAACTAAAGAAGGCTGGAATAAGTTCACCTGCACTGACAGTGAAAATCTTTTTCAAGTAAAAGTATGAAAAGTCAACTTTCTTGTTTTGCTCATAGAACAAATAAAGATGAAAAAACAAAGACAACAAGAAACCCTTCATATTGATGTAATTCTTACACTTCATAGTCTTAACGAACGGATACGGAAATGTATCATCCTGGAAAGGCACAATAAATTTGTTCAACGTCCCGTAATGCTCCAGTAAATGGATCTCAAAGTCACTTATCAAGTTAGTAAGATGTGAAAGTTTGGTGAATTTCCTGATATCCAAACAGACATCCAAAATGGCCAGCAATTTATAGTAATACTTATTGAAATAAGCAAACGTACTTATAACGTTCTTTTCCATCTCAATATCTAGTATATTTTCGTTACCATTCTTGTAGTACGGCAAATTAGTATCAAAATATTTCTCATTGATACTCAATGGGTTACCATATTGATATGCCTGAATCAAATCGGATATCATAAGAAAAAACCAGATCTTACGGCCCAAATTATTGACTTTATCATCATTACAGATATCGTCGAAATTATCCGGCTCACGATTTATACCCATGGAATATGCCATCTGCACCAACATACCATTAAAGATTTGTGAATCACCACCGTCACCACCGTCACCATCCTCAGGTGAAAACATATGGTATAATCTCATAAAAAATGCACATTGCAAAACTACCAAACTCGTCTTCCTCAATAACTCAAACTGATCAAGGCACAATTGAGCCATTGAAATCAAATCAATATTAATTGGATTCAATAAGAGATATTTCAATTCTTGTGCTTTGGGGGATGGATCACTTGAGTTCAAATTGTTTTCATTCACACCATTTCTATTCGAGAATAAGGATAAGTAAGTGAATCTAAGAATCAACAACAAAATACCAATATTAGCAAAATCCAATCTCTTCTCTACTTTCAATTTCTGAATTGGTTCATCAGCGTAACCTTCGGGACCTAAAATATTAGCCATTTCCTGTTTGAAATAGATTTCATCTATGAATGGCATATAAGGATAGACATGCAAAAAGAATTTGTTGATCAAGGTCCAAATCACCTTTTGCTTTGGTAGCAAAACTTGTATCTTTTCAATTAACTGCAACTCCTGGTCAATCTTACCTTCGAAGACTGTTAAGCCTAGTGAAATGGCGTGCTTATTCATTAACACTCTTTCATTATCCACTTTGTCATCTTTGGCTTTCTTCTTGGCTGCCTCTTCATCCTCTTCTTCAACTACCACACCCTTGATGCCGCTCCTTGTATAGCTTACTGATTTCAGCACATTGCCATATAATCTTAAATCATTGTATCCATCTCTATCAATAGCCTTTTCTCTAAATACAACTTCCAGATCGATCTTTTCAGTGGCAGCTTCAACTGGCTTGCCACTTGGAGTGTTTTTAGCTTTGAAGTTTGAATTGTCAGCAAAACTTGGCAATTGTTCACCTTCAGGAATTTTGTCGGCACGAGTGGTTTTCTTTATAACTTCTACCTTCGTGCTCTTCTTTTCGGCCATGAACATCCACAATGCTTTCAATCCTGGATCTTTTTTCATGATAGATAACCACGAGAATGGACCATAGTTTGATCTTCTTGAAGTGTCTCTAATATGTAATGGTGTATAACCGACGTAAAAGTTGATAGACTCATCATTCGACTCAAATGGATTGATTCCCACAAAGGTTGGATTTGAGTCTTGCTTATACTTGAAATCTTCCCAGTTAAAATCATGCTTATGTTCTACTGGCGGCAAGTAGTGTTGGAACTGAGTCTTGTTTGGATCCCAATGAATAGGTGGTAGTTTTATCGGTATGTCTGACTGGGACTGTTGTGAATTTGGAGAGTGGTACTGCTGATATAACGGACGAGGATGGTTTACCAAGGGGGGCGGAGAAGCAGTACTCTGTGGTTGTTGCTGTGGCTGTGGTTGCGGTTGTTGATGAAATTGGTGCTGGTGTTGGTGCTGGCTATGATGGTGGTGATGATGTTGATGGTTTTGGCGCTTTAACTGACCAGTGCCGTTGGATTCGATTTGAAATTGGATTTGAGGTTGGGGTGCTGCCTGTAGTCCTTGGTCGGATTTTTTGTCTAGAGAAGCTTCTATCAATCTGATCTTATTCTTGAGTACCTCTAATTCTGAATGTACTCCTGTGGGCTCTGGAGATAGAATAGAGGTGAACAGGCTGCCATTATTAACCACTGGCTTTGGCGGTACTGCCGTTGGAACATGAAATGTCGTTTGTGAGCCCATATTATTAGTTGTCACCGGCAGCAGGGGATGAAAGCGTTGAACTGAAAATGCGGACATGACTCCTTGACCATTTGCAACAGCGGTACCGTTTTCCTCTCCATTCCCCTGGATAATCGCAGGCTCAGACCAGATAGGGTCCGGATAATCGCATAAATGGCCAACATTGTAACGCAGGCAGCTGGAACAGGGTCTTCCTCTGTCACATTTGACTTTTCTTCGCTTACAATAGTTGCAACTCAAAGATAGCCTATTTCTCTTCTTATTCTTGGGGTCGTCTTGTATGATTTGCATCTCTGATAGGGTCTATTTGTATAGTTCAGCAAATAAAGGAGGTGTAAAATTGCAACGGCCGTTGGCTGACAGGTGACAATTTTTGATGGCAATATATTATCTAGTTACAGATGACGTTATCAAATGCTTCTAATAGCAGTTTGTGATCCTATAATTACTGCAGTTGTAACACTATGATGAAGTAGTTGTACAAACGGCACTACTTTTCTAATACATTTTTTCAGAGACCTGTGGCGACTTCAGGAAATATCTCCGTTCGGTGATTGCGCCACAAACGGTCGAGACCACTCACACGGTATGTCGCGCATGCGAACGACATTTTGAAACCTGTTCACGACTTTTCTTGTACATTTAATCATACATACATTACTGATACAAAGACGCTAGGGCTAAAACTCCTTGTCGAGATCACCATAAATGGCGAAAAGTTTCATAATGTCCTCACCACCGAGATTTGGCTGTTCAAACACATCGTAGCTAAAAGTATCGAGTGATGCTCCTTGATCCCGAACCGCGTCCAATGCTATACTGCTACTAGCTGTACTTATGTTAGCAGCCTCAGCTATGCCTTGCGAGCTCATATCTATTCCGCTTAACGAAGATGCGATATCTAGCGTAGAAGGAGTATTTGGTGATCCAAGCGGGCTGTCAGAACGATAAGGCACCAGACCGGGCGATCTGCCATTCTCTCTCTTCCACTTTGCAGCTGAGCCTGCTGCCTGACTATCCGAAGATTTTGCAACCTTTGACAAATTGCCAGCTTTCTTGACTGTAGCCGAATCAGGGATTTTTAATTGTGCAACTTTTGCATTCTTTTGTTTATTCTGCTCCTCTTTTGCTGATCTGAAATCTTCCACTAACTTACACAAATAATTCAATTCCGAAATAGTGAAAAATTCAAGCATGTTAGTACCCTTGTGGAAGAAACGAGGATACTGGATACTTGTTTGGAAAAATACACTTGGGTTTTCCATACATTGCATTAACACGAAATATGTCATGACATATAACTTGTATGAGTTGATGTATGTTCGACTAAGCTTCCTGAAATTCCCTACAAATAACTCTGCTTCGATTAATACCATTGAAAATAAATTGTCCGTTACTTCCAATCTTGGCATTATAGAAGGATCATTTCTGACAGATAATGATAATTCCATCTTATAGTGCAATAATCTTGCAAAAAAGGAAGTCAAAAAGCTGTGTGTCTTTATCATGCATCTCTCGTTGTTGGCAGTTAAATAATAGTCGTAGCCCTTGCCAAATAATTCGACCGAATTGTCTAAAACATAAGACATAATGTAGACCAATTGAACCACAGATTTTATATATATCTTGAATAGTTCTATACCCGCAGTCATCGAAGGAGTTATTGATTCGTTATACTCATTCTCATAATGTATAGCAATCATGTAATACATACAAGACAAATTCGTTCTGAGTTGTATAAATGTACAGAATTTGATGACCTTAATATAACTGCTTTCATGTTCCACACTATTAGATTCATAGCTTGAACCATTTTCAGGGACTTTTGCCGGCTTACAGATGAAGTCTTTGAAAAAATCTTTGCCAAAGAAATCAAAGAATATCTTTTCTAGATGATTGGCCTCTAAAAGAATATCAATGACTTTAGGTTTGTTATGAACGTCATTAATCTTGGTTACAATCTTTCTGTAGGATTCACATATAACCAGGATCTTCTTAATCATTTCATTGAATTCTCCAGTCTTATCATCGTCCAGTTGTGGTAATTCAACATCTGATAAATTCATGTTTGAAATTTTTAAAGGTGAACCCGAATGCATAGAGGTTATGGCATCTGTAGCAATCAAATAATTCCACAAGCTCCTCCATGATTTAATTAGTGGCTCTCTTTTAATAATTGTATCATGTGCAACATAGAATAGCGGATCTCGATTTAAACCAATCGACATTGCATGATGCATTATTACCCCAAATAATATATTAGAATCTGCACCACCTAATCCATGACAGTCATCAGGAGCGACTTGTCGGTAGAAATAAACCAAAGTCAATTGCTGAACCAATCTGAAAGATGATTTTACAGCGATCAACTCATCGGTAAAACAAAGGTTTAGCACTGTAGTAAAAGTTTCTGAGTTGACTCTTTTCATGTCCATTATCATGGACTTTTCATCATCGCTGTAAATATTGTTGATCTCGTCATTATGAATGAGACTCATGTAACCTATTCTCAATATCACTAATAGCATCCCGACGATATTCAAATCATTTTCGTTTTCAATTGAGATGTTAGAATAGTAATCTCTTGTAAAATTTGGGAAATTATCCAATAGAGAGTTTAAGTCCACCAATAATGAACTTTCATCTAAGATAGGAATAAATGGATGGCAATACTTAAAAAACCGACAGTATAGCATAAACATATTGAGTTTACTGGGTAACATAGCAATTATTATCTTTTGTATGACCTTGAAATATTCCCCTTTACCTTTTTTGCCAGAAAACAACGACTTCCTTAAATTGGGTAGCATACTCAAAATGCTAGTATCTGTCTGACTAACCTTATCCTTATGATGTCCCACAGGATTTAATTTCTTCATTTTTTCCCTATTGGTAATGTTCTTATGCATTTGATCCTTTTTCAATTCTTCCTTACTGGAATCATTACCATTGGTTTTTTCACTACTTTCTTCCTCCTCCTCTTCATCCTCTTCTTCATCATCTGAATTTACTTTTATCTTAGTCACAATCATCTCATCGGCTTCCACAAGATCTTCTGGATTATGTTGATTACCCTCTACATTTTCAACCTCGTTGGAGACTGAGCTAGGAGAGGGGCCTAAAGAATTACCATCCAATGAATCAACTTTGGGCCGTTTTGGAGAACTCTCCATACTTCTTGCCGGTGAGTTAATACTTGCACTACCAACGGTGGAGCGTTTTCTGCGACTCACAGACTCTGTTTTGATGAACTTCGTCATTTCACCTGACTTGAATAGAAGAATTGCATAATTTCTGAGCACTTTGATGAACGGATCACTTTTAGTCAAGCCGACATATGATAATGTACCTTGCACTTGCCACAAAGGCCCCTCTAGATTTAACGAGAAACTTGCATTATTGAAAATAGTCATCTGATCGTCAGGGTTCACTTGCAAATTAGAGTTGGGACCCAAAGGAATAGACACGAGATTAGATGATGAAACTGATATGGGTCCGTGGGGCGAATTTGACAGTGGTTGTGTGTTGGTGTGTGATGTCTGACTGTGAATACTAGGGCTACGATTACTGCCAGGAGATCTGAAGGCGTACTGGGAACCAGTAGTCCTGGATGAGTCTATGCTGATGCTGTTATTTTTATCACTATTATTGTTACTGGTGGTTGTGTTCAAGGAGCTACCAGTCAGTTCTACAGGTGGGAAGTTAGCTGGAGGGATATTTGCAGCATTAAATTGCGGTTGTGGAGGCTGGTTAGATGGATGCTGAAGTTGCTGATTTGGCTGGAGTTGCGACTGCTGAACTGTTGGTCGCTGGGGAAATACAGTTCCATTATCACCAGAACTTCCCTTGTAACCTGGATGTGTCTGTGAGGGAACATATGGTTTGTTCCCATCGGGAGCAGCAAACTGGGAATAAGGCTGTTGCTGGGGTTGGGGTTGAGGGTGCGGTTGCGTTTGGGGCTGGAGATGATTGGGTACCATCGATAGTTGGTTTGGAGCCGGCTGAGTTGCTACTAAATTAGGCCCAGGAGCCTGCACCGGGTAGTACTGGGGCTGGATGTGATCGGGGCCCATCTGCATCTGCTGCTGCGGGACCGGAAGCGGGATTAGCTCGTTGAAAGCTACAGTACTGGACTCAGCATTTTTGCCCTCTCCTTCGTAGTAGCACAAGTGGGCAATGGACTTCTTCTTGCAGGTACCACACACTGGCTTGACTCGGTCACACTTGGACTTTCTCTTTCTGCACACCGAGCAGGAAGCCGGCACTCTGTGCCGTCTCTTTTGCGAGAAGTCCATGGCCAGGTATCGGTAGTGGACGTAGTGTGGTGTAGAAACAGGATGTGTAAGGAATTAGCGGCAGCGCTACTGGATCATTTAAAGTTGCACTAGTGGACCGACAGCAATTTCTGGGGAAAAAGATTACTGGGCACAAATTAGCGGAAGATGAACAAGAGGGAATACACCGTGTGAACACACCAAAATAGCAGGAAATCACCCTATTTTACGTACACGCTGGCTGGCACCGGGCAGACATACCCTGCCCATAATATAGCATGCTACATATACCGGTATACATATCGTATACAGTACCTACAACTTAGTGGGAATCGCGCGGGGGAACCTGAGGGGCCTGGCGAGATTTCTCGGTACTGCGAGGCGCCCCAGTAATTTTTTTCTCTTTGACACCCCTATACCGCCAGCCAGATCCACCCACCGAATCCAGCAGCAGAGCAGGATTTCCGAGAGTAGGATTTCCGAGGCTCCGGCGCGGGCAAAGTGCCGTGTGCTGTGTAACTGTGTGCGGTTTAGGTGGTGTTTGCCGGGCGGTTTCGTTGTCTAGAGGGAGATCCATTACTAATATTCTTTCTGTGTGTGCCTTACGGCGAAGGTTTAGCCGATAAAAAAAATAGTGGGTAATGGGCCCAGGGAGCACTGCGATTCTTCTACTGGATTCGCCCTGCTGGATCGGCCCACCATCCATTTGTTGCACATGTACGTGGACAGCGTCTCCTACACTACAAGTCGCCAGCCACGGTGACTTTCACCCAACAATGCGACGATGACTCGCACCCAGCTCTTGCGATTGTAGCCAGTATTGTTGTAGTGGGATTGTGAATTATTTTTTTTGATTGTTCTTTTTCACATGAAATTCTGAAATCGGCTGCTGTGTGTTACTTTTCACATCGAGACTGCCTTAGCGGGTTTTTGCCCTCCTAGACACCTTTCCGCCTGCTGACATGGATGGCGATATGGTGCGCTACTGGGGCGCATACCTGTCGTTTTGGTGTCTTCACTGGGTAGGGCAGGGCCATACCTAAATGTTTTAATTTTTCGGTGCATATTTTGCATCTCACTAATTATAATTAGCAAATGAGTAGTTTCTGCACCTCTACAATGAACGGCAACTGCTGTGACATTCCTGTATAGGCCACAGTCAAGATTGCAGATCCTCACCAGAAACACACTCGCCTCCCTTCTTGCGTCTCCGCGGCGCTAACTAATGCAGGAGTGGCAGGTGGATAATTCTGCGTTATCTCTTTTCCATTTACACTTCTCCGCAACTGAAAAGGCTGCAAAAAGACACATGTTCCTGGTACACCGTAACCAAAATTGAATCGGCAATGTTAAGCTGGCCCACAGTCCACAATGTGTCTCCGACGGAGTTTGCGGAGACCCGGCCCTACTGCACCCCCCTCTCTTGTAGCGCAATTATCACATGGTGCAAATGTTCCTTAAGATGCAAGCGACTTCAGGACTTGCAGTTACGGGTGGCTAAGATAGGGCCCAAAACCAGATTTGCTTCCAAGTCATCTCTAACGCAATCGCACCGAGAATGTAACCGGTAGCTTATTTTACAGGACCGTTGAAATGGTTTGCAACTTTGATGATGTTGAACACCTATGTCGCAAAATGGACGTTTGTCATTTCTGTGCGGCTCTGTCTCAAACTTTTGCGACGTGTTTCTTTTACGCGTTATTTTCATTTTTCAATCCACATTCAATCATAGATAGCTCAATTGTACTACTAGCATACACTACACCACCGCAAATATGAGCAGCAGCGAGGAGTCTGAGGGAGAGGATGTGTACCATGATCCTGAATTGGCAGACTTCATAGTGGAAGACGAGATTACCCATGAAACTGGTGACCAACAGCACGATGAAGACAGACCCACAGATCGGATGACCGAAATGACAGCCGCCTTAAAACCAAACCAAACCCAGTCTCAAAAGCTTTTGAAAGCACACATTGCCGTTTTGGTTTCGGCGCTTGGTGGTATAGATCATACGTCTACCATAACCCCACAACCATACAAGTTAGGTCATGATGCGTTAGCTTGCTTGAAGGACTTGCGGAGATGGATAAAGTCGATTGACGAAGCCAACAACACCTACGATGTTGCAATAGCCTGTGCTGAGTCTGGCTTGGTTATCAACGATTTGGTGGTTATTTTGTGCCAATGGGAAAGACAAATGCAGGCCAAACAAACCATCAAAAACGTGAGAACTAATGAAAGAATCATGCTTTCTTGTTTGGAATTGCTCGTTTTGTTGACTTGGCCGGTGGAATTGAACGAAGAACTGACCATGAACCAGAAGTTGCTGTACTCAAATGTCAAGAGGTACCAGGTTCTGTACAAGAAGGCTATTTTAACATACAATAATGGACAGACTTTGAAATCAGTGTTAAGATTGGCATTACCTACCTTATCTAAAGATAAGAGTGACAGGGAACCTAGAGATAATTCTATTCTCAGGTTGGTGCTATTTTTCTTCAGAAATGTATTGTTTATTGAACCAGCCAAGTCATCATTCACTGTGAAGTCCAGTTCGTCTTCTAAAGGAAAGGCATTATCGGACAATTTACCTTCTGGGGTCACATTAGATGATATTTCAATTAATGTTATTCTTTCTTCTTTCAAGAAAAATAAGGTGTTGATGTTTCTTTTGACTATCTCCAATCTCGTCGGCTCAGAATTCGATAAGGATCTATTTGGTCCGGTATGCATTGAATGTATCTACCTATTGGTGAAGGGCATAAAGCCACTTGATCTATTAAATTCAAAGTTCAAAATCAATGCGGTATCCAAACCATTAAATCCTGCAACTGTTGTTCACAACAGTACAAACAGTACTACTAATGTTACACCATCGATCACCACGACGTCAGGAATGCAATTGCAGGATTTGCTCAATAACGAACAAACTAAAAAGAAAGTTCAGACCCAAAATATGTCTACCAGACATGGTAGGTTTGGTACATTACTTTCTATAAGGAGCGCAGATGCTAACTCGTATGTCGTTTCTGGACAAGAAGCTTTGCATGATATGGTATCTACATTTGATAAACTTGATAGATCCAAGAAGTGGACTAATAGATCTACCTTCAAATATGATTCAGACGAATTTATAAACTCAAAATTCGATTATTTAACTGCTAATGGGAACGAATTGTTGTACAATTTCATTAACAGCTTTCTTATTGGCGGTTGTTTCAATAATTTGATAGAAGCAATAGGATCTATTTTGACAGCCAACTCTTCTGATTTCTCCAATATCAATGAGTACGAAAAGGCTACATACTTCTTGACGATATCGTGGTTTTTCAATTATAAAAGAGAGCGCAATGGTTTATTCCTAAAAGGTTTGATTACAGCCCCAGAAAACGATGATGATTTTGATAGATTCAACTATGGGTCTGTTGGAGCAGGACTAAGTGAGGTCAACTTTATTTTGATTGTGTCCTATTTCAGAACTTCTTATGACTTAAAGCTCTGGAGCTCGTTGCATGTGGCTATGACAAGTTTTAAGGAATTGTTGCTTATTTCCAATACTACATTCTCTAACAAACGAAAGCAGAGTGATGATGACAACGATGAGGATAATCAAGACGATATTGATCGAGAATTAGGCGAAGGTATCATCAGAAAGTTATTCTCATTCAACTTTTTCATTAATTTGGTCATTCAAATACTACATACCGCTTCAAATCATTCACCAGATTACTTGAGTGTATGTATATCAGTCATCCATATTTTGCTTAAATCCTTTGAAACTTTTGCTAACGAGGATATTAAAATCTATGTCCAACACAAGCGTAAGCAATCTAGAAGGAACAAGAAGAGCATTAATAATCTCGACAAAGATACAGAGAATACGTTACGTGATGTTATAGATGGGTCAGACGAAGAAGAAAATGACGTTAGGATTAAAGAAATTTCAAAAGAACGTCAATTGGACTTCAAACAAACAGAATTAAGATTCTTCCATACTTCTATTGTTGGAACCTATATCGATTACCTTGCTAGATATGAGGATTTAACTCACGAGGAGATTAAGAGATGTATTTCTTATTTCCATAGACTTTTTGTTGTGCGTAAAGATTTTGGTGGTTTGTACAGATTAGACTTTATGCAAGTGTTGCAAAAAGTGAGAAATCATCTACCAAAACATACTTCAGTCAGAAACCATGTGGATGAGTTTATTTACTACTTTATGAAGAAGTTCAAAGTGGCGCTAGCTCGCTTCCCTAATCCAATTGAGTTACTTTTTCCTCGATTTGAGGAGATTCATTTTAAAACCTATCTTACTACTGGTGAGTTGTTTGTTGTGGAAGACAAGAAGAGGGACAAGAAATTCAGGCTCGCCAGAGAATTGGAATTCACTAGAGATAACTTTGTCGATGATGAGAAAATTAAGATATTGGTTACTGCCATCTATGATATTGACTCTATTAGACCCATTCTTGATTGGTTGCTTGAACTGTTGACTACAATAATAGAGAACTTGGTTCTCGCTAAGTCCGACGACGACAATCTTGCTGAACAATTCTTGCCGCAAATCAGATATGAAAAGATCATCCTCGAAAACTCGTATGTCCGTTTACTTTTGCAGGTTCTCGGTTTTGATTTGCCTCTCATTATGGGCCAGAAATGTAAATTGAAGAGCAATGTTGAGACGACAGCTTTGTCTGAAAAGACAGAATTGATCAAAAAGTGGATAAGTCAGCAGCCAGCAACTTTTGAAGATAATAAGGATCCATCCTATTTTGTTAGAGAAAGAGACTATCACAATGAAGATGACGACTACGATGACGGCTTTGGTGGTGAATACGATGAAGGTGATGACTCTATTGCATTCGAAACATCGGCCAATCCAAATTCTTTGAGAAGAAATGTTCTGGAGTTGGATGCGTTAGAGCAGTTGGAAAGATCATTGGAAAGCAGCCAGCCATCCAGATCTCTTTCTAAGGGAAGAGCATTGAAGAAGAAGGGAAAGTCCAGTGTTGAGTTAAAGAAAAAGAAGAAGAAGAGACTGGCCAAAACTCATGGAAACTCTCAATCTCGTCGTCGTCCACCGGCTGCCTCTATTGATTCGGAAGATGAGGCACCACTAAAATCGACTGAATTTGTGCACGACTCTGATGATGAATCTGATGATGAGAAAGAAAGCCAATTTTTTGAAAGAGAAGCCAGATTGAGAAAGCTCTTGACTGATGCTGGTGGTATTGTTAGTTCTACACAATTAGAAGAATTCAAACAGGCATGGTCGCATCTTGAAAATGGAAGTGGTTCCGCGCATACCATAGCGCTTGTTCGTGAGAAGTCGTCCCTATTTGTGGATGAAATAGACACCCAGGATACAAATATTGAATCACAAGATGTCCATGGAGAGTCGCAGAGTGTCGATGATGATGACCAAGAAGAACCACCAATCTTGAGTTCCCAAACTGCTAGCGAAAACTCCGATGTAGACAACAGCAATGTTCCAGATGGAGACAATTCGCAAACATCCACCGACAACGAAGAAGTATCTTCTTTCGTCAAAAAGAGAACACATAGAGCATTAGTGGATAGCGATTCTGAAGATGAGGATAATGAAGCAGAAGCTTCTTTTGTTAGTGCTGTTGCTGCTAATGATGATGAAATTGCAGTACATTCTAGAAAGAAGAGATTAATCATTGATGATGATGATGAGTAAACTACTTTAATGATAAGCACGTATTAATTTCATGAAAAGTACATATAGTATGATTGAGCGATGTAGTACAATGAAATTGTTGTTTGCATTTGTCTATAACATTAACTGGACTACCTATCTAATCGTCTACACAATGACCTGCCTCACCACCTTTAATAGCCTGCGAAATACTCATAAATGAACTAATGAACATCACAGCAAAACCAAATAATACACACCCCACACTGGGTAATGCTTTCCAGATAATAAAATGTCTCTTTTCGGCAGCACTTGCGTTCTTATAATCAATCTCATCCCATGATAATTTGGCATAGCATAGGGGTGGGATTATATATGCCATTAGTGAGGCAGAGGTGGCACCGATGAGTTCCAAAATAATCCCCAAGTTGCATGTGAACAATGATACTGACATCAGCGTAAACACTAATATGGTAGTCACAGCAAAATGCTGCTTGTTATCGAGTTCTAAATGTGCTGCACTGCCTGTAGTGTTATCTTCATGGTTAGCCAAAATAACATCCTTAAGCACATCTCTAACCACGAATACTTCAAGCGGGAATGTTGTGAGCATATTGAGGCCAAAGCAAAACCGCGCCACGTTAATCCAGTTATCGTCACTGCGGAAGTTGTTGAGTACATTACCCTTAGTAGCATCACCGAAGTTCAAGAGACCATTGATTCCCATGGCTAAGCAGCAGATCATAGACACTATACACGAAATATGAGTCAATTTAGCGAATTTGTTGATGGATGCGTTTTTCATCAGCTGATAGATAAGAATAGTGTTGTGATGGCACACCAATGCAAACGAGATTACTGATATACCCTGGAATATGCTGTAGTTGACTGTCCATTCTGGCTTGGTGAGTGGTGATTTCAAATCTTTACTCACAAATGGGGCTCTGACTATGGTGAGAATGACGATAATGAGCATTCCCACTAAAGCAAACCCAGATGCCTTCGCAAGCTTTGAAATATCTCTGTTTAGAGAAAGTGGATACGAGATACACGTAGTGAAAAGAACAATTATGACATTACGCTTGAAAAGCCAAGCAAATGCTGAGTCAGGACCTGTTATTGAGGTAGGAATAAACGCCTTCAAGACGTGTGGGATTGTATCTCCGATAATAACACAGAATGCCATACAACCACCGTACGCAAAGGAGCTGATGGCAAAAAGCAACAAAATCTTTCCGAACTTGCCGTAGCAGTAGTTCACTGTATCCTGATACGATTTCGTCTGTGATAGATGTGAGTTTATGACAATTAGCCTAAGCGTCCAGTCTATTAGCACTGTCAATAGCACCATCACTATGATTCCACCCACAAGACCACTGTTTCGGAATGCAAATGGTTGACCAATGATCCCGGCTCCAAGAATCGAGTTCGCCATGTTCAAAAATGCCATCTTCATGCTAGAACGGCCATTTTCCACCGGTTCTTCTCCGGGAACTTCCACCTGGTAATCCATGGACTCTATAGTCTGAACATCGAAATCGTCGACATCCACATCTAGATCAATGTCTTCCTCATTTAGATTATTGCTGACAGCAGCATTGTGCACACCTGATTGCGGTATAGACGTATAGTCCTTTTTCGTCTTTGGTTCTACTGACATGGTGGTGTGGAGAAATGTGTACGCTGATCAAGTGTTAAAGATATCCATTATATGGCAGATATTTGTTCCATATCCAGAACCCCGTTTAGGAAATTGCGGCGCGCCGCGCAAATGACGTAGTGGTGTAGTTACTGTTGTGTCTAATAGGTATAAGGTAATACCCGAATCCATTTATGAAGTTAAGATATTATCAGCTTGTAAGAACGTAATAGGTTGCGCTGGATAACGGGTTATTCCGCTTATTCGAATGTACCTGACGCTGATGCCGTAGTGGAAATTGTATATTTCTTCTTCGTCCCAAACTGTCTCTATTGACTCTAGAAAATATGATTACAATCCATAAAGACACTCTACTTCAGTTCGAGTATCCCCACTTAGCAGAATTCGCTTATCATAACCCTGTGTAGTGCAAGTTTGCTTATACCACTTTTTCACGTGGTAGCGCACCCGCAAAGAAATGCTCATCACACAAATTTTCTGTTATACCATACATTTCTTTAACTACTATTGTACCAATAACCATGGCTGAATTCAAAAAAGGACCCTTCAAGGGCAAGAAACGGTATGTGGATATGCGTGAGGCCAAGTCTGCTGCAATCAAAAAGTCCTTAACTCACAGAGCCCGGTTGAGAAAGAACTATTTCAAGTTGCTTGAAAAGGAAGGTGATCATAGACCAAAGCAAGATAAAACTGCTAATGAAGGCGGTGACGACAGTGAAAATCCAGTCAAGAAGCAATTGACCTATGCCGAAAGGGCAAAGAAAGTAAAGCAGAGAAAAGAAGAGAAAAGACAGGAGGAATTGGAGAGAGTTAGAGATAAAAGAAAGTTAATAGAGAAAAGAACCAAAGAAAGAGAGTCCAAGAGGGAAAGATTAACCCAGACTACCAGAAAAGGACAACCGTTGATGGGGCCCAGAATAACCAACTTGTTGGACAAAATCAGAAAAGACATGCAATAGGCATGTCTGATAGTGTACTATAGTCTTGTAGAGTAATGAACGGTAAATTTGAATTGTGGGTGGTGTAGAATGGCAGGTGATACGCAATAGTAGTAGATTATTCGTCTATTATTCGATTTCTACTGAATTGGTGAATTTGTTTGATTATGTACCGGTATCAACATTAACATTCACTGCTACTATTTACAAGCAAGAATTACACAAACCGCAGTCTTAGGTTTCTCATCGTCATCAAAAAGTCATATAACCACAATGAACTCAATCTTCTCTGGTATGCTAGCCAGTTGTTCATGCGACTGCATAATCCAACCAAGGAGTATTTCAGATACTTTTTGTTGGTCACTTCTGTGGCCTCGTCGTAAACCGACTTAGCACAGTAATTGGCCATAATGAGGAAAGTCCTTTCAGGACCCAACGGATTGTTCAAGTTCTCGTCCAAACTTCTTGTCAAATCGTTTGTCTTCAAGATAAGCAACACTAACCGTGGCATAGTGCTTAGAATGGTCATCAAATCTTCTAGAATACCTTCCTCCGAGTGCAACCGGTGCTGCATAGAGCTCATTTCGTCAGCTGTTCTCGCATTAGAGATGTCGTAACTGAGTGCAGTTTCTGGAGCTCTTCCTGTGATAGCCGATGCAAAGATTCGGAACTTCTGCTCGCCCTTTATACCAGCAAATTTATCGGCGTAGAGTCTCATTTTGTCCACATCGTTGTCAAGCACCGCAAGCCAGAAATGTGAATAGTCCCGCTTCATCTGCAAGGGAATTTCACGGTATAATCCGTGATCATACAAAATGATCTCGAAATTGTGGCCAGTAGCGGATTTGGGTATGCTTCGTATAGCGAGGTTTCCCCCGTGAGGATCGCAATGAAGCGCTACGTCGGGAGTAAAAATCATATCGTTAAATATGTGTGACAAACAGGATGAAACATCTGATGTGGATATGTTGTGTTCCAGCATGTACTTCAAGTTGTCTAAACGGGCACCGGCACAACTTTCCATGATAAGAACACGTGGCTGAGCAGAGATCACATCGGGTACCTTTAATGCAGTTTCCTTCTGGTGATTTTTGAAGTACTCGGCCGTTTTACGTGCATTCTCTGCTTCACGTGTGAAATCGAGCTCCACGTATATAGAGCTCTGCATCTCTTCGCCCAACCAGGTCAATGGATACTCGGGAAAGAACCGATACATAAGGTTGAACACTGATTTGGTCAAAAACACATCCAAAGGCACAAATTCCTGAAGTGATGGATGCTGGATTTTGACTGCCACCTGTTCCCCATTTTCCTTTAGTGTAGCAATGTGTACCTGTGCTAAAGAAGCTACTCCAACTGGTTCTGGGTTAAAGTCACTGAATATGTCGTGCATCGATATATCTAAATCACTCAAGAAAAGCTTTTCAATATCTTCCATGGACGATCTCGGACATTTGTCCTGAAGTGGTAGCATTGTGTCTGTCCATTCCTTCGGCAAAAGATATGTGAGCGCAGTAATATGTTGGCCTAACTTAATGTAGATACCACCATTGTGTTCCAAAGCTTTTAATGTGATGTTAGCAGCAGATTGGTGAGTTTTGGCTAGCGCCTTCAGTCTCTCTTCCTCAGTATTGAATTTGGTGCCTAATGTATTCTTGTAAAGCAAGAAACAGCGCACCACAGCAACACTAACAACACCTACTCTCTCCGCAGTTAGCACCACGTGCTTGAAATCATTATTAGTGTAGTATAAAACAGATCCAGTGAGACCAAAGGCAATTCCGACCTTGAAGAAAGTGGATCTGGGTCTGGTAGATCGACTACCCGCATTAGCACTGAATTGCCTCTGTATTCTGAGGCTGTTAGTCAAATTGACCGAGGCTCGGGATACAGGTCTGTATCCTCTCCAAGCAGCCCTGTGCCAGCTGGTAATCATTTTGAACAACGCTAGTGTATTTTATAGAAGAATCAGTATTTTTGCAAATGACCTGGGGTCTAAAAAGCAAGTCCATTTTTTCATTTGGTAAAGAGGAGCACGTGATAAATAAATTCCGGGTGCATGTGCACGTGACTCGTTCATTTCCGGTCGTCTATAAACATATATATCACTATTGGAAGAAACCTTCTATGTGGTCCAATTCCGGTCCCTGTGGAAAATTAATCAGTTCTAGTAATGCCTCATTCTGGAGGAAGTCTAGATCAAAGTCGTGGAACATCTGGGTATCAAAAGGTATGGGGAATGCCGCCGCTGGAGCTTCCGTCTTAATTTGCTGCGGTGTGGGCGAGTTGGAATAACTTGCGTTTTCGCCATTTTTCACAGCCAGTGTTAAAACCCGTTTCTTGTCATTTTCTCCTCTGATATTACTTTCTGTGGGGTTGTAACCCTGAGCTAAGGATCCTTTGCCCATGGCAGTGTGGTCAAAAGGACATTTACGTTTCTTCAGATCACTCTTGGGGGAATCGGAGATATCGCTATTCAAGCTGGGGAATCTGACGGCTGCATTGGGTGAATCCTCCATGGGTGTGGTTATATGCGATATGGGGCATTTTGGATATGTATTTGCGGCTGTTGATTGTTGCTCTGTTGGTGGCAAGAGTTGGTTACTTTTTATCACGGGACAGGATTTGACATCGGATGACTGCAAATTCTTGAATTGAGGAACATTGGCATGGATCTGAGCGTAGTTGATAGAGCCCATCTTGCGAGTGTTAGCGACAAAACTCAAATAGAACTTCCATAATTTGGAAAGCTTGATAGCTTTTTCCTTATCTATGAGAGAGCCCTTGGAAAGTAATGCTACTGCATCATTTACTACATCCACTATGTGGTTGTTGACAAGATCACTGAGCCCCACGCCATAATCGGATATCAATTTGGCATTCACGGACTGGGGAGCTTTTAGAACTGCATCTCTGAGCAAGGTTTCCAGTGATATAACATTGTCATCATTTCTGAGGCGAATAAGAAAACTGATGATAAACTGGATTAATCGAGTAAGCACTTCCGTAATGGCCAGCAAAACATATTGGGCATTAATGGACTCCAGTTCCTGGAGAAGGATCTTTCTCACAAGATCTACGTATTGAACGTATTTGGTGAAAATGTCGGGGATCAAAGTATTGATTAATTCATGGTCCATAGACTCTTCAGCTTGAAGCAAAATGACGTATTTCATAAAAAACCGGAGGTAGTTAAGAATCAAGTCCACTTCAAAACGTCTGATATGTCTGAGCTTGCGCAATCCAAGATCAACTAACCAAGTACTGCACTGTCTGATCAAAGCATCGAGATTGGCCACTGTGACACGGGGAGTAGCTACTGTAGAAATCCCGTGTGATAATGCCGAGGAAACCCGGGATATCAAATAATGAACGTGGAGACTAATGGTGAGCTCGTCGTACTTATCGGAATTCAAGCTAGTGATGTATTTGAGGTGGTACATCACCAGATCAGCCTCCTCTATTTTCACATAGAGCATCTTGAGCACTTTATCGAGCTTCTCTGAGTGCTTAATGAGCGGCACAAAGTTGAAGGCCGATAAATTCGTTAGTCTCACCAAATCTGACCATAAGTAGCAGAGATGTATTTTGAGATCCTTTCCTCTTCTGCGTGTATCATCGTCTCTGAACACTATGAGTTCGGGATCCTTCCACAACTCTACGGTAAACTCGTCGTCTAGAATCAATTTGAGCATTGCGTAAAACACGCTGGAAAAACCCGATTTAGGGTCATCGATAGCTCCGTGTTTCTTGTACTCAGAGATTTCCCGGTTTAGCACAGTGATGGAACACGCAATGACCGAAAGCGAGGGAAGCCTCAATTCTGATGGGATTTTGGGGCTCAATACGTTGAGAATGAATTCCTGAACAATGTACAACATGTTAACCAGCTTGGTACCAAGTCCAAGATATATGATTTCGGCTGGGAAAAGTGTATTGAACTTCCTGCTGATGTCATCACTGAGATTGAATTTCACATTCAGTCGTAATATATCAAGTGATTCCTCTATTATAAGCGAAAGCATGCTCAAATACACCCCTTTCATCTTCAAAGCGGTGTATAGTTCACAATCTGTACGAAGATTGGTATTGGGTCCATTTGCAAGATTTAGCGCTATCTCGTTCCCACTCTTCTTGATAATACTCTGGATCTCGAACCGGTAGAAAGAAAGGAGATCACGTGACTCGATATCGTAGGTCTGGTTATTGAAATAGAAGTCGATTAGAAAGTACAACTGCTTGTAGTTGAGTTTCTCGTTCCCACGCACTAAGTTTAGAGTCAGGTCCCAGATGTTCTGCAAACGAATGAGCAAATTCTTGCCCTTTTCAGAAATGATTTCCACTGACGTTGTAGGCGGTGTCTCGGCCTCCTGTTTAGCGCGTTGGCGGTCTATGATCTTGACTATGGAGTACGGCGATGCATCTCCGTGGGGACTTGGAGTCACTGTGTCTTCCGTCATAAAGTTGAAATCGCATTCGATTACAGGACACCGCTGGTCGTCGTTTTTAGTGCTAGATGGAGTGCCTGAATATGTGAAATCGATTTCGGTGATGCGGTACGGCGATTTGCGGGACAACGGGTTAGTTGTCACGGGCTTGCTGGCAACGGAAGCGTCCGAGCTGGGACTGTTGGCCCGGAGCAAGTTCATCTTGTACATGTGGTATATTTTCTGGAGATTGGTGATCTTGAACCAGAGCGCTGTGAGGTGTGGATCTAGCTTGATCAAGTTGAGCCACGAGTATGTATCGATGTAGTTGGAAGTGGCCACTTTTTTGGCCAAAACTACATATGTGGGATCGTTTATTACCTCTAGGAGGTCTCTGTTTTTGACTGATGACACACTCAACTTATTGAGCACGGTAATGGGGGTGCAGTCCGTGTGGGGTAGCGTGTCGTGCGGCTTCGGAGTAAACTGCTGCAACACCGAGAGCTGCCGTTTGAGGTCCTCAATTTCCTTGCGCTGGGTGGAAATGATGCGGTCGTTCTGGGTCTTGAGCTGCTTGAACTGGTCGGTGTTTTCTATGCTGATCAGGACCGTTTTGGCCGGTTCGGACATGGTTTGTTTCGGGGGGGCAGGAGACAGGTCGCTGTGAGACCAGTGCGGTTCAAGATACTCGCACAAATGGGCAACGCCGTTGCGGACACATCCTCCGCAGGCCGGCTTGCCCTTGTCGCACTTGACCTTGCGCTTTTTGCAGTTTAAACATGAAATTGGCACCCGTTTCCGCTGTCTGTGGGGCTTGGAGAGCATCGGGGGTATGGTTAGTGGGGCCATGGAATCAATTTGCGACATTTCCTCGGCTTTCACCATACTCTGTGGACTAGTTGCGCCGGATTACGCAGGAAAAATCGGGACTGTTACTAGGAAATATGGCGTGTTTGAGGCTATTTCGTTGGTATTACTAACCTAATGCCAGGTCGGATATCTCTGTTCGGGGGTCGTGCGCCGGCTCGAAAGTCTGTTTTTTTCTTGTGTGTTTTGTGCAGGACCGCGACACCATCACCAGGATCATACATAGTGTGTCGCACACACTACCACCGCCAACAGGCACACAGCACACGTGATACGCTACAATGTCGGCCGGAATACCTGTGAGGTTGTTGAATGAGGCGCAGGGCCACACGATCTCGCTCGAGCTCACGACCGGGGACACGTACCGCGGGAAGTTGCTTGAAAACGAGGATAACATGAACTTGTCGCTTTACGATGTGGTGATCACGAAGGGCCGGACCGGGGCCACCAGCTACATGAACCAGGTGTTTGTGCGGGGGTCGATGATCCGGTTTATTTCTGTGCCGGAGATCTTGAAGAATGCGCCCATGTTTTTCATGAAGGCCGGTGATAAGCCGAAGCCGCCCGTGAGAGGACCACCGCCCAAGAGGGTCCGGAGGTAGAAGTGTGTATAGTAGCGTGTATAGTAGCGTAATGTATTGTATGAAGTTTGCGTTGGAGTGTAGGTTTACGGTTGTTTTTGGTGGTGCTGTGAAGAAGTCTGAGTTTTACTGGAGCGTATATAATAGTAGCCGCTGACTACTAACGGAGATAGAAGAGTGCTTGTATACACTGGAATAGGAGTTCCGACTAAAGAAGAGTGCTACACACTGGAATAGTGAACTCTGACTAAATAGAAGAGTATTAGTACACATTGCAATAGTGAGCTCTGACCAGGTAGATGGGTACTAGTACTAGTACACACCCCAATAGTAAGCTCTGTCCAGATAGAAGAGTAGTACACAATAGATTCCTCTAGATAGATGTCACCAGTATGTAGCAAGTAGCGCACCACCACAGCCACTATACCAGCCCATACTACCCACAGATAACTACGCTACACTCACATTCTCACACTATCGCTGACATATAAATCAATCGTATCTACACAAATGCACACGCTCTACGTCATGGTCACAAGCTCCTCGGCACTGGTGGGGTGGATGGCCACACAGTTGTCAAAGTCCTTCTTGGTAGCGCCCATCTTGATGGCCACCCCAAACCCCTGCAAAATCTCGGCACTGGAATCGCCGACAATGTGGAGACCCACCACCTTTTCCTCGGCTCCAGCACACACGATTCTGTATGCAGTTGGCGACTTCAAATCGTCGCTTTCCATCATGGAGTAGTACATGGCAGTGAACTTGGAGTTGTACACCTTGATGTTGCTTTCGCCGTACTTGGCAATGGCCTGTTTGGTGGTCAAACCAATGGAGCCGGCCTCGGGATGCGAAAAGATGACTGAAGGCACGTTGTCGTAGTCCAACTTGTCCTTGGCGTAGATTTCCGGCCCGAAAAGTCGGTTGGACAATCTGCGGCCCGCGGCAATGGCCACCGGAGTCAACTCGACTTTTCCGACGACATCGCCCAACGAGAACACCTTGGGGTGTGCCGTCTGCTGGTACTCGTCGGCGATAATCTGCAACTTGTCGTTGACCTTAACGCCGACAACATCCAAGCCGATGTCGATTAGCGACTTTCTGCCCACGGTCCACACCAACTCGTCCACCTCGAGCACGGTGCCGTTGCCCAAATACACCTTCTTCTTGCCCCCGGCTGCGGCTTCCACTTTGGACACCCCGCCGGAAGACTTGTACATGTGGACTCCCAACTTGTCGGTATAGTAGTCGGTGACGGTGGTCTGGATAATGTCGTCGAAAGACCGCAACACGGTGTCGCCCCGGATGACAAAGTGGGTCTCGGAGCCGAGGCTCTGGAACACCCCCGAAAACTCGACACCAATGTAGCCGGCGCCGACAACGGCCACGGATTTGGGCTGCTTTTCCAACGCGAAAAAGCCGTCGGAGGTAATGCCCAATTCGCTGCCTTCCACCAGAGGCGGAATGATGGCGGTGCCGCCGGTGGCGATCAACACTTTTTCACTGGAGAACACAATCTTGTCGTCCTTTTTGAACGCCTTTCCTTCTTCTACAAACGGGATCTGCTGGTCCCCGGTCAAGGTGACCTCTACATCGCCATCTTTGTTGATGAACTTGGCAAAACCGTACAAAAACTCGACGCCTTCCCGGGTCAAGTTGTTGGCGTAGATGCCGTTCAAACGCTTGACGTAGGCATCGCGCTTGGTCTTGATGAGCCCCCAGTCGAAATCGCCGTATTTGACTGCGCCGTCTTCCGTTTCGGGCAATAATCCGTACGATTTGAGCTGGTGCTTTCTGTGGGCGTTGTCGGCCGCGTACCACATGATTTTCTTGGGCACACACCCGACATTGACACAGGTGCCGCCCAACTGGTCGAACTTGGACTCAATGAGCAACACCTTGGCGCCATATTTGGCGGCTCTGCGGGCCGAGGCGACCCCTCCGGATCCACCACCTATAACCAAGTAGTCGTAGTGCTTTGTAGCGTGAATAGGAGCCATTGCGATAGCGGCCGAGGACAAATGTCTGTTTATGGAGCTGAGTCTGTGGTTGGAGTTGCGCAACACCGAACTCTTGAACATTTATAGCGAGTAGCCACTGGTTTTGGGGGGGTGCCTGGACCGGTGCCTGGTATTAGTAACCTTAATTACGCCATAGAGCAGCGCGACATTGGCCGGGCCAGACCCGCGCGACACGCGACATGAGCCGCACCCGGGGTCACGTGACTCCGGGCCGCTTACGCCCTAGAGCCGCACCAGTGTTGCCGCAGCAGCAGCGGCATGCCTCCCGGTGGTGGTGCTGGGATGCAAGCAGTGCAGTAAGGGCATTCCTGCGGCCGTCTTACCGGATCCTGAATTACATTTACAATTAGTACATAGTATCGTAGTAGTACATAGCGCGTCACTCGTCCGTGCCCAACGCGGGGCCCTCGTCCGCCATCTTCACACACCGCCGGAGGAAACTGATGGCGTAGAAGTGGAACTCGTCCGGCACTAACTCGTCGGCGGTGTCGTCGTATATGTCGTCGGTGTCGTCAATGTCGCGGCCAATGTCACGTGGCACCTGCCCCTGGTACAAGGTGTCGAGCCGGCGCCCGACGGCGGCCCGGAACTTGCCGTAGTCGAAGTGGTCCCCGTCAAAGCCGGCGTCGCTCGTGGCGCTGCTGCGGCGGCGGCGGCGGCGCTTGCGCACGTTTATGTCCGACGTGGTAGCGCCGTCCTTCCCGAGCAAGGGCCGGCCCTCGAGCCCCAACGCCTTCTCGTCATGGAGCACCAGCCGCACCTCGCTGAGGGCTGCCCAGCTCGCGTACTCCTCCTGCACGAGCGACGCGATCTCGTCGCGGTCCTCGAGAAACGTCTTCTGGATGTTGGACGAGTTGTCGGTGGCGGAGTACATCGAGTTGTTGGTGATGTAGTCGAGGTTGAGCCTGTTGTTGGGGCCGAACAAGCGCGTCAAGACGGACTTCTTCTGCGCGATCTGCACCTGCCGCTTGGTGGTGAACGAGTGCGCCTGGCCAAACGCCTTTTCCAGCCCCATGCGCTCCGACTGCTCCCACTGTTCTAGAAGCCGCTTGAGGCTGGCGTGGTAGCTGTCGTCCTTGTAGGGCGTGTCGCGGTGCGCGTCTCGGATGAGCTGCAACTGCGGGCGCGTGCAGCCGGGGAGCGCTTCGATAATGTCGCTGCGGGCGGCACCGGCCTCGTCGCCGCTGTCGTCGCCGCTATCGGAGTCGCTCGTGTCGCCGAAAATGATGTTCTTGCAGATGCGCTCGGCCGACTCCCACGCGTTGATCTGCGACTCCTTCACCGCCGGCGGGAGATGGTCGCCGTGCTGGAGATCGACGGAGGTGGGGTAGTGCGTGAACACCGAGTAGTCGTAGCCGCTCATGTTGATGGGCTTGTGGATGATGAAGCTCGGCGTTACGCGGTTGGGGTGGTTCTCGTCCATCTCGGCAATGGCCGGCTGTCGGTGGTGGCCGGGCCGGTGCCGGCCAAAGTCGCCGTCGATGAACCGCTTCAGCGACTGCTGCAAGTTGAGGAGCTTGCTCTTGATGGACACGCCCGTTTTGGACGTCCGGAGCTGCGGCGCGTGGTGTTTGGCGTCGTTGCCGGCGGGCGGTCGGTGTTTCTGGAACCGCCGTATCGTGTTGCTGGGGGTGCTGATCATCGAGGTGGACGAGGAGCTGACGGTGCGTGTGGAGTTGTACGCCACCGAGTCGTTCGGGTGCAAGAACGTCTGGTCCGCCCCGTGGCCCGAAGGAAGGCGGTGGGCGGCCGGGTTTACGGCGGAGGTGAATTTGGGGAGATTGTACTTGGGGGCGATGTTGGCGTGCGAGTTATTGCCGGCGGAACTGTTGCTGGAGTTCATGGTGCGGCGGCGGGTCTGGGGAGTGGTGGCGGGCGGCGATTGTCGGTGTTAGCGGCGTGGTGTGGGGGGTTTTGGCGGTGGTGGAGGTGCTACTTTAAGTGGTGGAAACGGGCGCTGGGGGCGCTGAGCGGCAAAAAGCGGCCGGGTTCGGGCGTAATGGCAGCGGAAACGGCGTGCGGGGGCGGACCTGGCTGGCACTGGTCCCGGAGGGGCGGTTTGTGGCTGTTTTGGTGGCGTGAACCCTGGTCTGGTGGCCTGGATGGGGTCAGTAGTAATCAGCTGGGCTATCATAACAAGCCACAAAACGGTGCTAGACTGCCGAATCGGGTAGTCTGTGCTCGCGCGCGCCTTGTGTAGTTGCCGGGGCGGGCAGGGAAGGGCTGCGACCGCGACGGCGGGCGATGGGCGTGTCACGTGCGCGCGCCGCGCTTCTAGGGCTGCTGCCCTCGCTGCTCGTTTTTTGCGCCTTTTGTGTAACAAGGCCTGGCGCTCGCACTTTTGCCCATAGTTAATTTTCTCTCACTGCACCAGTGCTTTCTCATTTTACAAAAAATTTTCATTTCTATTTTACACACTATTTTAGTTGTTAAAAGTTTTTTTGATATCTTTTTTAGAATATTAAGTACTAAAGACAAAGATGGCTACTGAATTAACCGTTCAATCTGAAAGAGCTTTCCAAAAGGTTCGTAGAGTTTCCTGTCGTTTGAATTACTGCCTGTTGAAGTGCATTGACAAAGTATAGTGTGGGATAGTGTCCAGCAAGAGAATCACCAGCAAACACCAGAAATCATGCAAAAGTTGTCATACCAAGAGTCCAGCCAATAGTCCCGACCAACACGAGTTCGCAGAATGTGTACAAGAGGCTGATGTGTACCAATTATTATGAGTTTTATTAGTGGGAAACCAATGTGAAAAGTCGGAGATCGAGACACATCTAGCTACAGCCAACCACATGTTCGTATTGGATATCCTGTTAGCAGTGGCAGACGTGGTCTAGAGGATTTACTACTACCTACAAAGTTATCAATTTACCCATTTTCAATATGCTTGTAGCGCCACTTAAAAGGTTTTCACCACCCACATCTCGTTTTCCAATTGCTTCATAATTCATCCCACATCATATCACACCACACATTAAACCACTATCACAATCACACAGTGCATAACTCAACAATCCTGTTGTTTACAAAAAACTAATATACTAACTTTTATTCTAGCAACCACACATCTTCACCAACCCAAAGGCCAAGGCCAACAGAAAGACCAAGAGATGGTTTAAGGAAGTTGGTTTAGGTTTCAAGACCCCAAAGGCCGCCATTGAAGGTACCTACATTGACAAGAAGTGTCCATTCGTCGGTAGCGTCTCCATCAGAGGTAAGATCTTGACCGGTACTGTTGTCTCCACCAAAATGCACAGAACTATCATCATCAGAAGAGACTACTTGCACTACATTCCAAAATATAACAGATACGAAAAGAGACACAAGAACGTTGCTGCTCACGTTTCTCCAGCTTTCAGAGTCCAAGAAGGTGATGTTGTTACCGTTGGTCAATGTAGACCAATCTCCAAGACCGTCAGATTCAACGTCTTGAAGGTTGCTGCTGCCGCCTCCAAATCTAAACAATTCTCTAAATTTTAAGTGAAGTTACCCAACTTTGTTTAAAACATATAAAATTAGGGGTTTGCTGTGGTTGATTTAATAGTAACAAAAAGATCCCACACTGCTCTTTGTTTAATGTTACATTAGTTAAATAAAAAATATACTTATACATATATCACGTGAAGAGTGTAGAGAAGGGATAGCATGGGATATGTGAGTAACGCCAATGTTCTATCGTTGGGAAACCGATGTCTACCAAGAAATATCGCTAATGCAAGTACTGCCAGTTTGACGACTTACACTACACACATGCAATAACCAAACGAAAATGTTTATAAAGTCCTATAGTCCCTGCGTATCTAAACGGTAAAAGAAAAGGGTATCATGTGCAAACTATACCAGAATTGATGTATCGTAACTAAACATTAGAAGGTGCGTTGTTCTTCTTCACAGACAACTTGGAGTTGCCCCATTTCTGGATAGCCTCGACCAAGGTGCCCTCCTTGTGCAACCTGATGAAATCATCGGCGCCCCCTCTGCTTTCTAACGAAGTGCCAATCAAAACGTTAGGCACAGTAGAACGGCCGGTAACTTCGGCCAAATACTCTTGCAATTCTGCGCCGTTGGCGTGTTTATCCAACTCCACAACGTAGTACTGGGGACTAATCTGGTAGTTGTCTGCCAACAACGACTTGATTCTCTTGGAGTATGGGCAGTACGTTTTGGAGAAAATGGTCATGGGCGAAAGCGATCTGATTTCCAACAACGCCTTGGCCGGGTCAAACTTGCCAGAAGCGGTGGAAGAAGCGGCGGAAACCGATGGCGAGTTGACCTTCACGCCGTTGGGGGTGTCCTGTTTGGAACTGACGGTTTTGTCGGATTCGACACTGGCTTCGCCCAAACGGGAGATCTGCTGATTGATGGCAGCATCCTGTTTATCGTTGTTTTTGGACTCGATCAAATTGGAGTTTTTGTTGCTCTTTTTGGAGTCCACTATGGAATTGGCGAGCTGCGGAGCGCTGTTTGCTTTTGCCCCGGAGGCATAGTCCAAATTGGAAGCGGCGGAGTTGCCGGAAACGTCTGCGTCGTTCTCAAATTTGACCAACGCGTTCACGTTGGAATGGTATAAAAGCGTGACGAGAATGATCACAAACGCTGCTAGGCCGATGACCCTGATCTGTCTGGTGCTGACCATGGCGAATATGTTATGTGTATGGTGGAATAGTTGGAGTTCCTGGAATTGGGGGACCGCGGGAAAAACGGTCGATTTTGGCGGCTATGGTGCGGAAACAGGCAAATCCAGGTGGTGGCGGTTGTTGGGCGAAACTGGTATGCTCAGAAAGTGCTGCTGGCGGTGTCTGAAACAAGCTGTTTGTGTGTATATGTGTGGCAAATCAGTTTCCCACTATATCTCAGGATCTCTGACATTTATATACGGGATTTTTTTTTTGCTCCCTTTTTGTTTATTTTGGGAGAGATCCTTTTTGTTCGTGTCTCGTGTCAAATCTGATTACTGTGTGATTACATCGCATATTATTGCGCATATTACAGCGATAATGTGTTAGAAAGTGTATCAGGAAGTGTGTTGATTACCCTATAGGGTATCCGGGTTGGGGGTGTTACGTATTTGTAGACTTTGCGTTCTTCGCCTAATCGAGACAGCGTGGTTCTGTAAAGAGCGGTGTGCTACGAAGCTGTGTTTGTGCCTTGCTGTGTCCGTAAAAGGTCCAGTGTCGCAACTGATTAAGTACTGGTGGGACAGTAAGTCGGAAAATGTGTGTGGTCTACGTCTAGAGGTGTTAGTTATATATCTACAGACACTGGCGCACTCTGTTAGCGGAGCAGCTACTTCTCTTCTCAACTCTCCTCTTGAGCGGTGTCCTCTCGGAGCCCTTTGTTACTCCTTATATTACTCCTATTTCTAATACACTCATTACAATCGCAGATGGTCTATTTTAGTACCAATCTGACTACCACACGGATTAATTGGCACCTCCGTATTTTTTTGGCACCGAAATGGGGTATGCAGGATTCACATATTGTCAATTTTATTGACACACTGCAAAGCAGAAGGTATGTGTTGGCTTCCATCTTGTCGGGCTGATATCTGCTTCGGTGCAGACCTCAAGACTTGTTTTTAGAACTGGTCTCAAGTTAGTTTTGACTTACATACGTATATTGGGGTGTTATTCTGTATTTGTTGCGAAAACTATTAGAAAAAGGGTAGTCCTCAGTAAACCTAATTGCTTTGATCGGAATGAACATGTTGCTAAGGCACTGTGCTTTCATACTATCTGCAATAATGTAAGGAGATACCTCAATGCTATTTCTTTTGTAGATAATGACCACCATTCGGTTAATTCAGGCTATATTCACATTCGGAAGATACGTTGAAGGACTTCTCGAGCATACCGTGAAACCTTCAAGCAGAAAAAAAATGTCAAATGAAGTTTACTACAGAAGTATTGCTATCTTTCTACCTATAGAGTAGCAATTGATAACCTTATAATGCCCCCCTAGATAAAAATCCCGAAACCACAAACTCAAAGGAGATTTAGGGAGAAAATAGTCGGCTTTAGCTTGGATAATAGTTAGACACTCTGCAAGATCACACGAGAATATCTGCATTCTGCATCAAAACAGTCCTATAAGATAGCCACGCCAGACACTAACCAAGAAACTGAACAAGGAACGAACTAACTAACTAACTACCCTACTTGTTGACTTCGAGACAATAGCACATTTGCAAAATAGATAAGGTTCCATCAGACAAAAACCAAAATTAGAAAGCCGCCACTCAAACCCCAAATAATAAGATCAACAAGCATTAACGCAACATCTGTAAGATAATAAAATTCAAACGAGAAATGCATTATTATGACTCGAATGCCTTACACTCACACGCCCACTAACTTAATTCAGTTAGCCCTCGTGTGCTAATTTCAACGGACTAAAAGACACTAAAAAAAACATTATTTTTTTTGTTCATTGTTATCTGCAGGCGATACCATACTGAATACGACATGGCACGGAGTGCTCTTAGGATCTTCCAGTAAGCATATATAATGCTAGTGTAAAAGGGGAATAGGGAGTGCAGATATACTTTGACACCACAACCTTCATCCTTGTTTCGCACCAATGGGTCTTGGCCTGGCCTATCACTTACTGTTTACTTTAAGCATCATAGCTCCGGCATTATATGAGGTTACTTTTGACTGTCTGCATGTATTTATTTTCTGAGTAGCCCAGCCATATGGACAGTCTACCCTCGTAAGATCCTGTAGGGGATGTCACGTGAACACATAAATGTCGTCTATGAGTTCAGATGTCTCACCGTTTTTACGACATTAATAGAATTCGTAAGGACGTTTTGATCCTTCTGTATTTTTTGATAGATAAACAAATTGAGACACGTGGGTCGCAAAAAACGTGGGCCCTTACAATATTTTTTAAATATTTTTTTCTTCGCATTGTCTTTCGATTTTTTTTTTTCTTGCTGCAGACCAGCAAAGTTGCGAAAACCGGTACACGTGGGGTCAAATTAAGGGTAGAGAGCACAGACAGGTTTAGGGAGTAGGCCTTTCGCCGAATTCTATTTTAGACACACTTTATGGATTGTGATCACAGGATTTTAGTGAGAAATCAGAATATTTGCTGGTTTTTAGTGAGAAATGTACTAGTTAGCAGAAATACCCCCTAAGCGTAGCGAGCGCTCTCTTTAGCTAAAACTCTCTTACAACCAACAGTTCTCATCTACAAAATAACTAATTTAGACTCCAATGTGGTTCATGCTATAGAGAGACTACTATGTAAGGATCATCTAGAACTGACAGAATATATTGCAGCATTCACCTGATATCGTCCCATACAAAAGTTGCAGCACACTTCGCAATAAAAATGCAGTGAGGTAATGGAGTACTGTAGAAGCATGAACAACACTTCAACAGGAAAAATACTGTCGAATACTCAGCAGTTAAGCATGGGACCACTATAGATTAGCAACTACTCTGTTTCAAGTGTCCAATACAGCAGAAACAAGAAAGTCGCTAGCAGTATGAAAGAAAGACAAAGGCAGTAAACTCAGTCCTTAGAGTTCGTAGACAGCCGTTGAGACCAAGTCAAACAAACGATTAAAGAAATGAATAAACAGATATTACGGCAACTAGCACACAAAAGAGAGAAAGCAAACATTCAATCAAGAGTTTGACTAACCACTACTGTCCACATTATGAGCTGCAAACGAAATTGACATCGTGGTGAATTAAAGAACCAGTGTAATACAGAGAGGTCTAATTAAACAGTTATAAGCCATGCTTATCGACTACAGATACTTCAGATCTAGAATGTATTGCCCGAGATTGCAAAAGTACGACTATTGTTCTAAATTCAAATCCGCCGAAATTGCATCCGCCTAAACTTAGGTTATGTAAGTTGACAATACCTGTAGCAATACCTGAATAGTAAAGATATACGGAGCTGTTCATTGGATATACTCGGATGTCAGAGGAGTTAGCCTTTCAATTTAACCATCTCTTTCTTTTTCCAACCAGACAATGGCACAATTAAATATTTTTAAGGTATGAACATCAGAATAACGGCAGCGCATTTCTTTTGTGACGAAATTCTACCGTCGTGTTTAGGCGGAGAAATAGAAACAAGTGGAGAGATGAGTAGTGAAATGGGAGATAAAACCGGTAGAGCGTCAATTGAGAGATATTTCAGAAGCTTGTAGTTTAGAGATTCGGCATTGATGTTGTGTTTGTTTCTTGGCAGGTGGAGCAAAAGAAATTAGCTTGAAAAATGATAGTAAGTAGACACTTCGCGGTACTTTGCACTCGATAAGCAAGCGTAGCAAAACGTTTTCACTAAAAATGGAACGGCATACAAAACAGGGCCACGGGACCTGTTTCTAATATAATTTTCTTTCTTTTTCTGATTTTCAGTTTGGTTGATTTCGTCAGACACTAACCGGTCAATTTCTGGAATCCAGCAGTTTATTTCTGGCAATTCCCGGAGGAGTTAAGACTGCATAGTTCAGGGAGAAACTTGCCAGTAGATAACCCGCTAGGCTAGTCTAAAAGTCTTGATAGCTGCTACCCAAGAATTTTGCTGTACCCGACTTCATCTCTTGGTAGGGGAAGTTAAGAAAATAGACGTTTTGGCAGGTCCATCTAACGAGAAAAAGCTTGAACCAGGGAAGAGTAGCGAAGACTTGCTGAGAAGTCCACGAACAGAAGAATTGAGATGTAAACAATTCTAGGGATAATCTCACTAACATAGACAAGGCTACCACTAGTTTTGCTTATACTCTAGTCCCTATAATTTGTGTCTGAATGGCAGACAAATTTTGTGGTAAGGCAATTTTTCATGCATGAAATTAAAAAAAAAACAAAAAAAAAAAAAACGAAAGTCAAAAAATAAATTCCCACTAATACCATCTCTTTTATCTCTCTGCTTGCACCGTAATACATTTCCCATGTTTTAATATAAAAATAATGAAAATTCCCTAATTCACAATTTTTATTGTAGGGGATTTTCTTCTGTTTCTACATCAATCTGTTCATCACTCAATCGTCGCTAGCTCTCAATACTTAACGATGTCTGCTGTTACTGAAAACGTCATCAATGAAGAATACCACGAAAATACCAGTGGTGGTAAGACCGCTTTTAAGGATTACCTCGGTAAGTTTGCTCACATTGAGGATCCATTGGAAAGAAGAAGATTGGCCTTAGAGGAAATCGACCATGCTGGTTTCGGTTGGACCCAGCTCAAGATGATTATGATTGCTGGTGTCGGTTTTATGACCGATTCCTACGATATCTTCGCCATTAACTTGGGTTCCACCATGATGGCCTACGTTTTCTGGCAAGGTACCATGCCTTCTTCCACTACCACCTTGATCAAGGTTTCTACCTCCGTCGGTACCGTCATTGGTCAAGTCGGTTTTGGTGCTTCTGCTGATTTCTTTGGTCGTAAGAAGATTTACGGTTTGGAATTGATTATCATTATCTGTGCTACTATTCTTCAATGTTCTTTGGGTCAATCCCCAGCTATCAACTTCGTTGCTATTTTCACCACCATGAGAATTATCATGGGTATTGGTATTGGTGGTGACTACCCATTGTCTTCCATTATTTCCTCTGAATTCTCTACTACCAAGTGGAGAGGTGCTATCATGGCTGCTGTCTTCTCCAACCAAGGTTTAGGTCAGTTATTAGGTGGTATTGTTGCAATTATTGTTGTTGCTGCCTACAAAGATGACTTAGAATTTGCTGCCAAGGGTTCCGAATGTATCGGTAGATGTATGAAGGCCAACGATCAAATGTGGAGAATCTTGATTGGTTTCGGTTGTGTTCCAGGTGTTATCGCTTTATACTACAGATTGACCATTGCTGAATCTCCAAGATACTCTTTGGATGTTAACGAACACGACACCTTGGAAAAGGTTGCCGATGCTGAAGCTGCCATTGCCACCGAAGCTCACGAAATTGTTGCTCCAAAGGCTTCTTTGCACGACTTCTGGGCTCACTTTGGTCAATGGAAATACGGTAAAATTTTGCTCGGTACTGCTGGTTCTTGGTTCATGTTGGATGTTGCTTTTTACGGTTTGAACTTAAACACTGCCACAATTTTGCAAACTATCGGTTATGCCGGTTCTGCGAACGTTTACCAGAAGTTGTACGACTCTGCTGCTGGTAATTTGATTTTGGTTTGTGCTGGTGCCTTGCCAGGTTACTGGGCCACCATTGCCACTGTTGACACTGTTGGTAGAAAGCCAATCCAATTGTTTGGTTTCTTCATGTTGACTGTTTTGTTATGTGTCATTGGTTTCGCTTACCACAGATTGACCGAAGGTGGTAAATTAGGTTTGTACATCGTTTTCCAGTTCTTCCAGAACTTCGGTCCTAACTCCACCACTTTCATTATCCCAGGTGAAATTTTCCCTACTAGATACAGATCTACTGCTCACGGTCTTTCTGCCGCCTCTGGTAAGGTTGGTGCCATTATTGCTCAAACCTGTATTGGTACCTTGGTTAACCACGGTTGTGCTGCTGACGAGCCAAACTGTTATTTACCACATGTTATGGAAATTTTTGCTTTATTCATGTTGCTTGGTATCTTCACCACCTTGTTGATTCCAGAAACCAAGAGAATGACCTTAGAAGAAATCTGTGAAAAGTACCACGGTGAACTTGATGCCACCAAGTTGGTCAAGGACAGATACGCTACACAAGAAGAATCCTACGATTCCGAAGAGAAGCAATAAACTTGTTAAAAGTTCATGATAAAAATATAAATTTCTTTCTTCTTCATTCATAGTCTGTTACGGCGCAGTGATTTTATAACTTCTTAATTTAATAATACTAATATATATAAATATTATATATTTTAGTTAGTTCACTTTCAAATTGGGTTTATTTGATTAGTTACAATACAAGGTTTTGGAACCGTACAATCTAAGTAGTTCTGTATTTCCTGTAGGAAATGAGGTCGAAGAGGCTGATAAGCCATGATTTCGCATGGAAATAACTCCCAAAATAGGATTTCACGCTCCTTGCTTTTGGTCCCACGAGGTTAACAAGTATACTTAACCTTTTATTAAAGTTCCCCCAAAATGAGATTGGCACTGGCCATATTAACACTATATTAACAGCGTGTGTATATTAGGCGTAGTGGAAGTGGTAAAATAGAGGATATAACAAAATTTGGTGAGTATAGCCTACTCGTATCCGTTAATTTCATCGCTAGCCGATTGGGAATGGGGTGCAAAATAGTATTAAGCTCAAATATTTTACGTTATACTCAAATTGAGTTAATCTACTTGGTCCAGTAGTTTCAGCATTTGATTGGTTGCTAGGAGCAGAGATTGATATCGTTTACTGGGTATTATTATTTCTTAGTACTAGGTTATAATCGAGTCTGCATTCTCGTAATTCAAGTGATACAGAAAGTAAAGTATTTTACGGGGCATTTCATAATGCCTCTAATGCTAGCAGACGCAATTGCATGACTGACAAAGAGGAGAACAGAGTAGTGCAGACTAGATAGCGACATTATAGGCCATTGTAAATGTTGTTAGACTAGTTTGAAATTGCTTCAGTCGCTATCCAGATGTAGTGGGCGGGGCTCAATAACAAACCTGACATTGAGCAATCCGATCGCACGCCGGATGCTCATTACACCATAATGGCTCAATGTTCCGACTACACCCCCAATTGACGGCCTCCTCATATCCAAATGGCTTCGTTTCCCTCCTTCAAATGTAACTAGCAAATAAATTGTAGAGCATGCTACAAATGGTAATTTGCAGTGGCACATGGGCCAGGAAAAAAAATGTAAATGAAAATATTAACGCACTGCACAAATCAGACAGAAATGAAAAATGTCAGAAATTTTGGAGCCTTGCTTCTGCGGGCATCTCGTGAACGGTCAGAAGATATTGGAGAATGCTCTAACAATTTTAAGTTGCCAGAAGCGTACGTAAGCAACCTAAAAGTTTAAGGTAGCATATTTCACCTGGCCGCTCCCCACACAAGTTTCCCATTTGGGGGCACACTCTAGATGTGATGGAGAACGAGCATATCGCTGTCATCTGCACACTACTGGTTTCGGGGCAATTTCCTACTGGTTGATCTTCTATGCCACTACCGTGTATAGGTAGCGATGCTGTACCTTTGCCTAACGGTGGGTCTGAATAAAATTCCTGCATATAACACACGAGCTCAAAGCGCCACCATTCACGCTGGAAGTCGCTACTCAGTGCTAATGCAAGGGTTCCGATGATGGGCATGCACAAGAAGGACCGGTTTCTGCCTTGCCATCTCGCCGACAATAGACGTGTAGAAGCCAGCAGAAGCCGCTCCCGTTTCGGCCAAATTAAACACGAATGAGTGCAACAGCCTTCCTAATGGGGAAAACGGTTCCGGTTCCAGTCCCAAACCTGCACAAGAAGGGCGTATGACTCAAGCTCAGCACTGTATATTCCGGGGTGACTCTGTCAGCTGCATACAGACGTATAAGGGGCGGGTACTGCTACAGACTTGGTGCCCGTATAAATACAGCTAGCCAGAGTGCAGCGGGTGTCTCCTATCGTTACCTAAACAGGACTGATTTAGCGAGACTGATCAGATACGGAAAAATAAACCTTAACTGCGCAGTTGAGAAACGTGAAACCCACGAACCCTCCTCCACCACACCGGCAATTGGCAGCATGAAGTTGTATTTCACGTCGTCCAAGTTCAAGAAGTACATCCCGGACTGGATCACCATCGCAGTGTTGGTGGTTGTTTTCTTCAATGTGTTGGAAACAGCCACCCCGTTCATGAGACAGTTTTCAGTGTCTGATGCCCGCATCAGCCACCCCTTTGCTACCCGGGAAAGGTTCACCGATAACGAGTTGTACTTGTGGAGCTTGATCGTGCCGTCGCTCTTGATCACGGTCATCTCCTTGGCCCACAAGCCCGCCATAGCAACCGTGGCTGCAAAAGAGCCTGCAAAAGCCGGTGAAAACGCCGGTACCGCTCCCGCGGCAGCAGTAACCACGCCGTCCTTTTTCGACAAGCTCCACCTCGTCCAGGTGTCCAACTTGGGCTTGTGGTTCAGCGTCGTTTTCACGGCCGTTTTGACCGATATCCTCAAGTGCTGGATCGGCAATCCGCGGCCCGACTTTCTCAGCCGGTGCGGCCCACAACCGAACACGCCTCTCGATGTGTTGGTGGATATAGACTGCTGCACCAGCCCGTTGGGCCGCATGTACTTGCTCGACGGAATGAAGTCCACGCCGTCGGGCCATTCCTCCATGGCTTTTGCCGGGTTGTTGTATCTCACGCTCTGGTTGTTGGGCCAGTTTCGGGTGGTTTCCGGCGGCAGGGCGGCCAACACGCAGGTGACCAGCTTGCACTTGCACGTGTTGTTCGGCGTGCCCGTGTTGTTTGCCAGCTACATAGCGTTGAGCCGGACCCAGGACTACCGGCACCACTTTTTCGACGTTGGGTTCGGGAGCGTAATCGGGATAGTGATGGCGGTGTTGAGCTACCACAAGTACTTCGGGACCTTGCTCGGGGCCAACTGCCACGTGCCGGTTGATTACTAGTTAGTCGAAATAGCACACCAGTCTACAGCCGCAGGAAAGAAACATCGACGTATATATCTCTATATCAACGGTCTCTAATAATAACCTAATTGTCCGTTGAGGACCCCAAATGCAATAAAAAAAACTCTATCCTATCAAGTAAGCGGTAATAAGCACAGTAAAACATGCGGTGGAAGAAAAAGAAAACAAAAGTAAGCAGAAGCAGTATAAAAAGCAGGCAGAAACAACGAGTTGAGCGTTGCATCTAATGTGAGTCATTTCATTACATCATCATTAAGTATTAGGGAAACAAAAACAGCAAAACAGGAGTCAGCCAATCAGCTTACAACTGCAACTTCTTGGGCTGTTCCCAGGGGTTCTCCTGGTTGGTGAAGTGGCCGTACGAGGCGGTCTTGAAGTAGATTGGTCTGGCCAAGTCCAACTCCTTGACAATGACACCGGGTCTCAAGTCAAAGTTCTTCTTGATGATGGCCACCAACTCGTCGGACGAGTACGTGGAGGTGCCGTAGGTGTCGACGTAGATACTCAAAGGCTCAGCCACACCAATGGCGTAGGAGAATTGAACCAAGGCTCTGCGGGCCAAACCGGCATTGACCAACGACTTGGCCACCCAACGGGCAGCGTAGGCGGCGGATCTGTCCACCTTGGAGAAGTCCTTACCGGAGAAGGCACCACCACCGTGGGCACCCCAGCCACCGTAAGTGTCGACAATGATCTTTCTTCCGGTCAAACCGGCGTCACCCTGGGGACCACCAATCACGAACCGGCCCGAAGGCTGGATGTGGTACACGGTGCGGTCGTCCAACAAGTGCTCGGGGATCACGTGCTTGACCACGTGCTTGATGATCTCGGACCGCAAGTCGGCCGTCAGGATCGAGTCGGCGTGCTGGGTTGAGATGACAACCGTGTCCACCCTCTTGGGCACAACAGCACCGCCGTCCTTCTCGTACTCGATGGTGACCTGGGTCTTGGTGTCGGGTCTCAACCATGGCAAGGCCCCCGATCTGCGGGCCGAGGCCAAGGCCGCGTTCAACTTGTGGGCCAACAAAATGGTCAAGGGCAACTTCTCGTCCGTCTCGTCGGTGGCGTAGCCGAACATGATCCCCTGGTCACCGGCACCGAGTTCCTCCAACGCCTTTTCGTAGTGCAACCCCTGGGCAATGTCGGGGGACTGCTGTTCAATGGCCACCAACACGTTACACGTCTTGTAGTCAAAGCCCTTTTCGCTGTCGTCGTAGCCAATGTGCTTGATGGTGTCACGCACAACCTTCTGGAAGTCCAACTGGGCACGGGTGGTGATCTCACCAAACACCATGATCATCCCGGTTTTGGCCGCGGTTTCACACGCAACCTTGGAGAGCGGGTCCACCGCCAAACAGGCGTCCAAAATGGCGTCCGACACCTGGTCACAGATCTTGTCGGGGTGGCCTTCTCCGACGGACTCGGAGGTGAAGAAGAATGTTTCCTTAGCAGCAGTCATCGTACGTATTGCTCGTGGTGGTGCTGGGAAAAGCACTGAAAAACTTTTGCTGGAAAATCGCCCATTTTATACGAGCCGGAAACGACGACAAATTTTCGCGCAGAGCCACACCGTGGGCGCCCTGTGTGCAGGTCCGGCTGCGGCCATCGCACGTGACGCTCAACAAGCATGTGATTTTGGGCCCGTCCGGCACGACGCGCGACGCGCGCCCCCGATCGGGCAGTCGTGCGCCCCACGAAACCGACCCGGGACACGACCCGGCTCCACCATCTCCACCTTATATGGCACCGGCTCCACCACCACCGCTCCACCGCTCCACCCAGTGACAGCCGCTGCACCCACCCCCCACACTTGCTGCACGCCGCCATGGACTTGTTGGGCGCGTTGGACGACGTGTCGCCCGCTCAGCTCCCCTTGCACGACTCCTCCGACGAGGACTCGCCCCAGCCGACCCCCGACCCAGCCCAGTTCGATGTGGGCGCGCTAGCCCGGTCCTTGCGCAAGGACGCGGGTCTAGACCTCGCTGTTTTGGACGGAATCCAGCGCCGGTTGGCCCAGAACGACGAAAATCCGGCCTTTGACTTCAACTTTCACGCTTCCATGTTGCACGACTCGGCACACGAGGAAGAAGGCAGCGACGGTGATGACAACGGCACCGCCGCCAGCGTTCCGGAACCGCGGTCGGCCCAGACGCTTCTGCCGCAGATCCAGCGGTTGCCGCAGTTGGAAATAGACGAGTCGGAGTTCTCTGTCGCAGCTCCGGAAGCAGACAGTTCCACCCAGGTCATCAACCACGCCGCGGCACCCACCACAGACATAAACACGCTCTTTCTCTCCGAGGAGAGCGACAAAGAAAACAGCTACCAGCCGCTCACCAAGGAGCAACGGCTAGCCAAAATAGAAAGACTAGCCGAGGCCAAGCGCCAGCAGCGTCTCCAGAAGGAGCAGGAGCAACAGAAGTTGCACGACGAGCTCAACACTACCACCCTCACCGACGAGGAAAACGACTTGAATGACGTCAACGACTCGGTGGTGTCGACCGCAAACGCGGGCGCGGATCACGTGTCCGCCAAACAGCTCCGACAGGCCGAGGAGTTCTTGAATGTCCAGAAGAGAAACAGAGACATCCGCCCCGAGTTCGAGAAAAGGGTCGTTTTCACGAAACAGAAGCTATTGACGGCGTTTGACGACGACGACGACGCAGCGATCCCCGAAAAGGAAAGCTCGCCCATGGGATTACACGGCAACGATGTCTCCAGCCCACACACTTCACCAGTGCAGAATGCGGCAAAGATCGTCTTGTCTTCTAATGAAGAAAACGACGAGGAAGAGCTTGATGTGCTTGCCTTGATCAACAAGAAGCCCGCGGCTCCACCTCCCACCCAGACCAGGAACCCGATTGAGTTGTATGCCCAGAACTTGAAGAGACAGCTCTTTTCGTCTCCCACCAAAGACGACGATGCTAGCGATAGCCAGCATGAAAAAGACGCAAAAACAGCCAACAAACTCATCAATTTGGACGATTCTGACTCTGAATTGGAAATAGAACATCACTCCTCGTCGCCCATCAAGAAGTCCGGTAACTCGGTCGCCACAGCAGCACCTGCCACCAAAGTGGTCATTCCAGACTTGTCCAAGGACCAAAAGATCACCATCAAGCAAAAGTTCCTCAAGAAGAAATGGGCCAATTCCAAACTACCACAAACCTTGGTAATCAAGAACTTGGGCCACAAGAACAACTTGAAGGACTCCAAAGACTTCTTGCTCAATTTGCAGAAAGCCAACATATTACAGTTGAAGGCCAACAGGTCAAACAACTCCGAAAGTGCCATTGCAGAAGAGATGGAAAAGGACGAGGAGGTCATGGGTTCTTTGTTGGAACAGGAGATGGAACGAGTGAGAAGAATCAGATTAAAGGAAAAGCTCCGTGAAAAGGCCAAATTGGCCTTGCTTGGCAAAATCCAGAATAAGGATGGTGATGCTGAAGATGCCGACTATGATGCAGATGCAGTCGAAGAAAGCGATGTTCCTGAAAGTGAAGTTCCAGACTCAGACTTCGGCTCTGGATCTGATGCTGAAAATGGCGATTACATTGACTATCAAGCAGAGGAGGATTCTGACGAGGAAGAGGAAGAAGAAGAAAATGATGAGGAGGATGCTCCTGTTACCAATAGAAAGTCTAAAAGAGTGATTTTGTCTGACGATGACGAGGAAGAAGATGCACCTGAGCAAAAGCGTAGTGATGACAGTTACATGTTTGGAGGCAGAGATAACGAAGACAGCTTGAATCAAGAGGGAGTTATCACCACAGCAACATCACAATCATTTCAAGACGCTATATCGTCTACTAATATGGATGCCCCAGCCACTCTCAAAATTACTAACACTTCGGAGACTAATGTTGACATTGACGAAAATGAGGAAGCGTTGAACCAATATGGATTTGAAAACGATGACAGCTATGTTTTGTTCCAAAACTTAAAGCCAAGGCAGGTGGATCTGCAACAAATGACTCAACCATTGGAGGACTCCAACAAATCATTTACTGAATATCCAGTATCACTACCCTCTTTCCGCGATATCAGTCAACCTGGCACCCAAAATGATACTGTGATAGACACACAAGTAGACACGATAATCAAGACTCAGGTTGACAGTACATCCACTCAAGTCGACGATGAAACGCAAGTCATTAGACACAATGGAGATGACAAGGAAGATGATGATGATATTATTACACCTTCTAAAGTCAAATCTGGTAGAAAGTTGATTAGAAAGAACACCTCTATATTGAATGATATTGACGAAGAGGAAGGTCACGATGAAGAGCAGGAAAGAATCAAAGAAGAAGAGGCCATGAAATTGAAGATCAAGATGTATGAAGAGAAAATTAGAAAACAGGAGCTCAAATCACGTAAAAGAAGAAAGGAATTGGAAAGACGTGGTATCAAAGATATGGTGGAAGGGGAAGCTGAAGAGTCTGAAGATGAATGGAAGGGTTTAGGTGGTTTTGATGGCGAGCTTTCCGATCAAGCCAATTCTGATGATGAAAGAATGATTGATAACGATTTCAATATTGATTTGAAGGACGAAGAAATCAGGAAGAAATTCATGGAGGAGTATCAGATCAAAGATCAAAAGGAGCTTGAAAAGTTGTTGGACGATATAAAAAATCACCGGTTGACCAAGAAAGTGGCTGGCAATGGTTTGGATCTTGAATTGAGTGACGAGGAAGATCAGTTATTGGCTGCTTATAGAAGACAAAGATTGCAAGAACAACGGGACAGATTAGCAGAAAGCAAGAAAATGCAAGCGTATGCCAAGAGTGAAAAGAGCAAAGCTTTTTTCATGGAAGATGAACCAACTATTATTCGATTATATGATGACGATGAAGACGAAGAAGAAAATGAAGAAGATGTCGTCACAAGATCAAAAAGTAAGAGTCCCTTCAACAATGATAAGAGTGCAGCAGAAGAAGTGGTTGAAGACGATTTGGAAGAAATCGTCAACAAAGAAGCTCCTGCCAAGAAGGTCATTAAGATTGAAGAAGCGTTTGTCCAAAGACAGTTATCTTTCTTGCACAAAACCAAGCAACAGGACTATGAAAACATTCAACGTATTTCCAACAGACAGCATGGTATTGATTCATCAGATGAAGAGATTGTAGATGTCAAGGAATTAAAATCTAAAAGTTTAAGCAACTTAACCAGCAAGCGCTCAGAAAGCCCGGTTGTTATAGATGAAATCCAGCAGGATTCGAGAAAAAGGTCTATTGATGAGGCGCAGGATACTGATGTAGATGATGATATGGATGATTCGTTTATGCCATCGTTCAAGAAACCTTCCATCATCAGCTCCTTCAAGTCTTTCCATGAACAGCAAGGTATTCAAATCAAAGACGGTAAAAAGCATTTCTCTGGTGTGACAATTAGTAAACAGTATAAAGTTGCATCAGGATCGAAGGCTTCCATTACTTATATGTCGAAGAAGAGCTCTTCTCAGCCATTAAAGAGTTTGAAAGAGAAGAGGATTAAGCGCAGCATCAATAGCTCCAAAACTGAAGTTAGAAAGATTTTCTCCAACGAAGGATTTGAGTAATCCGTCTTTTGCATAGTGTAATATAAAACGTGTATATTAGAAATTAGAAATTCAAATGCATTATATAGAAACCAAATTGTGTAATGCCGGGTATGCCTGGGTGAAAATGAAATTAAAACACGGAAATTGAACTGAATGATCTACTGGTCGAATGACCCGTTAATGATACAAAAACACACATTCAAGAGTCATATTGACCTCTAACTGTGTATCTTTCTAGAGATCCTCTAACAAACTCTCTGAAAGAGCTTCTCTGAGCGATTTATGACTGACTTTGCTGACCAACGGTTTTCTGAACACACTGGATTCACCGTGCCGTATTATTCTGGTATTGTTGGGGCCAATAGTAAGACTGGAAGAGTAGCTACCACCGTAGCTGCTATTGTTACTGGGTATCCTAATGGGCATCCTCTTTAAATGCTTTTCGTTTTGAATAGCAATGGATTTACCTCCAGCTGATTTAGACTTCCGCTTAAGCTCTTTGATCTTATCTGGAGTTATTGTCTTTTCTGGACCGCTAGTATTTTTCTTAGTAGGTGTCACGGTAGCAGTGGTCATTGAGTTAGAGGTTGTACTGACAAGATTCATGAAACTTTCAGTAAGTGATCTTCCAATGGACTCTATAGTATTGGATGGGTTGGAAGTTGGTATAGAAGTAACAAACAGATTCTTCGACGGTGAAGGCAAGTTAAAGGTGAATATAGAAGAAATTGATTTTGAGGGTGTGGATGGACAACTGGGTTCTGTTTGTGTGGCTGGTGGTGGGTTTTCCAACTGCTTCTTTATGTTTTCGTTGCCTAGGATGATATCACTGATTGCTCTTTTTGGGTCATCGTCTTCAAATGTGACTCTCTTCTTCTTTCTAGAGTATATTGCTTCTTTGGTTGGAACTGCAGCTAATTGTGACAATGAATTGAATTGGATGTTTTCTATTGGGTTGTGAATCTTGTAGCAAAGTTGTGGCTGTTGAATTGCTTGTTTGAATGACTCGCAAAATTCATCTTCGGAGATGATAGATTCAGTGTTGAATATGCTATCGAATGAGGTTGATTTCCTTAGTATATGAGGGAAGGCCTCTTGCAAATTGATTCGAGATTTCCTAAGATAGTTTTCATAAGTATCACCAATAGCATTGTTCTTCTCATTCTTGTCACTTTCAGCGTTTTTGTTTAACATGGAAGTGTTCTTAGGCGAAAAAGACGAAATGTCAGAGCAGATGGAGATTTTATCCAAATCGATTGTGGAATTGAGGTTGATGGAAGGTGTGGGTGATTTCTGATATTCGTTCATTTCGTCAAACACATCAATATCATGCAAGTTTCCAAAACTAATGAAATGTTTCAATCTGTTTATCCTGAGCTGGTCATCGTCTTCCTCGGTAGATTTTACGCTGGAACTGGCAAATCCATATATGCCACTGCTATTTGCTTCAGGTAACGAACTCGAACGCTGGTGGTTATTGTTTATCTTTACAGTGTCATCAAAGGAAGGAGATGTCGCAACCGTTTCAGTATCTATGTCATTATCCATGTTGCTGCGTATGTGCACTTCTAGATCGCTGTTGTTGAGGACATTAGAAGAAGCAAACGTGCTGGTAGACATTCTCTCCTGAGGCAAAGTGGGTGTATCAGTATGAACTGAGGATGCTGAGGATGACAGGTGCACGAGTTGAGTATTGCCAAACGACAAGTCGTCAAATGCTATGGGGTTTATATTGTACACTCCAGAAAGTCTGTACTTGGACTTCTTCTTGTATATCTTCTTGCTGTTGCACCGAATTGGTTTAAGTTGTAGATTGGAGATAGACACTTTATGCTTGAACTGTGGGGTCGTGACATCATCCTCGGGAATGGTTGGTGTGCTTTCAACAATAGTGGTATTGTCATGTTCGTTATCAGTGTTAGAGAGTCGCTGCAACAAGTACTTGTACTCGCCCGCTAAGTTCTCGAAAGTGGTGAGGTTGGTGAGCATATCGTTCGAGTTCAAGTTGGACTCGATGTAAAAAGCTTTCTCATACAAGTTGGTGAACTCCTTGAGATATGAGTAGTTATGGCCAATAGCGTTTCTTACGCTGTCTATGTCCTCGTCTAGCGCAGATATGGAGCTGTTTTTGGAAGCAATACTGTTAAGTAGAGCTGCCGAGTGGGTTGCAGTTGCGTACACATCATTCGACTTAGCTTCCAACTCTTGCGCAAAGGCAGAGATCCGATCCAAACGAGACACTGAGGCAGAGTACATCAATGGTGGAGGGTTGCACGAATAGATGCAAAATGTGAGGTGTTGCTGTTCTCAGCAAGTAAACGTTGGTCCAACCTGGAACTTGCGATCAATGAAGGAAGCAGCACTTCAGGAAGCGAAATGTCTCTAAATAAAGTGAAAACTACCGAGTTTGGCTACTACGGCCCAGGGCATACAGATCAGAGATGGTTTACCCGAAAGAAAAAAAAACTGTTTACATTTTTTTGCAATAATTTCTATATGCAGTCCGCACCAAAACAAACCTCGAGCCGAATTGGGAAATAGCTTGCCCGCTTCGAACCAGGTTGCACAAACCGCTGCTAGTACAAACAGATTTGGCTTTATGGTTGGCTGGTGTTGCATGGATGCACAGTACGTGAAACGGGATTGAGCATGGGCATTTAAGGTTTTTTAAGGTTTTTTAGTCCCCGTTGCTGCTGCTACATACAAAAACACACGATAATGCTGACATTACTATACAACGGCTACAGCTAGTACATACTGGGGAGGATTTACTGTTTACTCTTGGTGGCTGGACTTCTTGTGTTTCTTGTCTTTCTTATCTTTCTTGTCCTTTTTCTCTTTTTTGTCCTTCTTCACCAACTTGTTTTCGTACTCTTCCTCCGCTGGGGCCTCGTACTCCTTTTCTCTTTCCTGCTTTCTGGCCTCGGTTACTTCTTGCTGTTTTTCACGCTTCTCGTGCAACTGTTTCAATGCCTTTTCCTTTTTACCCAAGAAATACTCACCACTCTCAATCTGCAAATCGATCTTTCTAGGCGTAGGTGCAGGTGGGAATGGTGTGTACACCTTCTTTTCTCTCTTGCTGGCCTTGCTCTTCTTACGGGCTACGTTTCTCTTCTTGAAAGAGGGTAAGAAACGGGACCAGTCTTCGTTGGCGAGTTCTGGCTTCTTGGCCAACTCCTGCTTGATCATCAACTCTTTGATATAATAAATAGGATGCACGTTTCTCATACAGTCTTCCACGATTCTTCTCACTTCTTTCAAACCTTTGAAGGGTCCCATGGCACTCACTGTATTACCCTGCACCAAGATGTAGCACTTGGTAAGCAATTCCATGGCTTTCAAAGTGTTCCCGTTGGGACCCACCAATCTTTGTCTTCTTTTTATGAATCTGTCCTTGTTGTTGACAAAATTGCCGATTTTTATCACGTCACAGGCAATGTCGTCCTGTAAGATTTTGACAGCCTGTGGAAAGGGCACTGATCTGGCTAACAATTTGATCAAGTCTCTGGCCTTTAAAATCATAGCGGGGTCGTATGTTTTGGCGGTGGTTTTCACGGTCATGGAACCTTCGACCAAGTTCAATTCACACTTGATAAAGTGTTTATCCAATGCTTTGGTCACCTCGCTCCATATACTCTGGAGATATTGTTCTCTGTATTTGGGGAATAAGGTCATAAAAGTCGACTCCTCTGCGAAATGGAGACCAGAAACATTGTCTTCGGGCTTGAACTCATCGATTTTCCACTTGTCTATGTCTGGGGTATCCCAGGGCTTGTCTTTGTTGTAACTGGAAACCATCTTTTGTGTGTGTAGGGGTTGTTATTTGGTATAAGCCTGCGGTTCTTATCTGGTTATGGTGTAGCAGAGATGAGGTTCAATTTTTTTCTGAAAAACTTTATGCCTGCACACAGCAAATCACTAACAAAAATTATTTCTGAGATGAGTATGCTACTATGCTAGTAGGCTTTATAGCAGATAAACGGGTAGTAAGATGGTACAGAAGGTTAAGAAGTCTGGATCCATACGACAGGACACGGTGAAGAATAATTCCGGCAGCAAAATCGCCAAAAGTGGCGCCAAGAAGAAGACAAAGGTGACCAAGGGCCAGCTGAAGGCAACTAAGATCAAGATAGCCAAGTTGAACTCGGATGTTACGCAGTTGAATGAGATCACTCTGTTGTTGGGGCAGTCGATGGAGGGTGCGGGAAAGCCCAAGAGCGTATTGGACGTAGGCAGTTTGCAGGAGGGCTTGAAAGAGGACCAGGATTCGAAAACACAGGCGAAGTTGGTACAGCAGGATCTCAGTGCCCAGTTGGAGTTGCTCACAGGAATGGGGCTTTAATGGAACGGTGGTGTGGTGTAAGTAAATAGTGTAATAGGTATTGTGTGGTAGCGCCAACAGTGTGCGTCACATACCCATCGGAGTCTAAACAGACGCTGTGGGAGAATTGGCGGCAGCGCCGGAATGTATAGTAATGATAAATGGAACGGTGGTGAGGTAATCAGATAATTGTTGTAGTGTGTTCAAGAGGCAAATGGCACCAAAGTGCAAAAAGAGTCTAGTTTGGCAGCCATTTGTGGGAGTCACTAGGCAGTTGAGAGTAGATTTGTTTTACGCGGCTACATTGTACAAGTAAGCTGGTGTTAGTAGATCCTGTGGCCCCGCTTGTTGGTTAGAGGCACACAGAGGCAAGACTTTTGGCAGAAAGTGGCGGGTGACTTGAGGTTACCGATCGGTGGTATTGTAGAGTAGGGCGGTAGAGGAAGAGACGCGAAAGAGAGAGCGGTAGAGGAAGATACGCGAAAGACAGAGCGGGTGTTTGAGAGTTGGCGGTAGACACAAGAAGAGTGGCTAAAGTACGGCGGTAGCATCGTCATAGCGACCAGTAGAGCGGTGTAATGGTGTGTAGTTGCAGGGTGTTACAATGGGTGCTAATAGGTGTAAGACAAAAGAGGTACTATACTGAAGATCGCCTTGGTGATGGGGACACAATAGGCGTAATGCCTGCCAGTGTCTACACCAGTGCACGCGCCACCACAGATACTGCTCGTAGGGGTCTACATAGGGCAGTAGGGCACTACATATAGCACTACACAGTAGAGGAAAATAAGTAGGCCATTTCAGTAAAGGTTTCCAGTGTGACTGGTATCACATAGGTCACTACAGTAAGGCACTACAGTAAGTACACAGGGCATTGCCTAGGGCACTAGGGTTTCCAGTGTGACTGTAGTACATAGGGCACTAGCCACTACAGTAGGGTTTCCAGTGTGACTGTAGTACATAGGGCACTAGCCACTACAGTAGGGTTTCCAGTGTGACTGTAGTACATAGGGCACTAGCCACTAGGGTTTCCAGTGTGACTGGTAGTGCATAGGGCACTACTGGTTTCCACTGTAACTGGTAGTGCACGCGGCAAATACGTACTACCCAGCTACACCCACCTTCAGCATACCACTAGGCCCATCCACCACCACTCCCCTGCCACACCCACCAGCACGCTACAAGCAGTAGCAGACCCGCCCACCGCTACGCTGCCCGCAGACACTACAATAGCAAACAGTGCCACCCCAACGCCCACATACACGTCCCAAGCCACACAGATGCCCTTCTCGCTACAACCCCATTATTACACGCAGCAGCACACACCATCTGCCGCTGCCGCATCTGGGCTGATTAGGCCATAACCCGTCCCAATCGGGGCAGCCATTGTAACGGCTAGACGAACCCGCCATTATATTACCCAGTTGGGAATAATTTTTCACCGCTCTCCTTTTTACACGCGTCGCGACGCGTGCCCAGTCAAGGTCAGAAATGTAAATACAGGAACCAGACTACACAAAGACCGGAAAATTTTTGCTATGTAATACGGGCCACAGGCTACTGTTTCAGCTGGAGGGATTCAGGCTGCTGTGGTGAGAAATTGAGGTGCTTCTTTTGGTTCAATCGCCACCTACTATTGCACAGCTACTACACCTAGCACAGCTACTACACCTAGCCTGGCTAATTCACCTAGAAATACACTAGCTAACACACTAGCTAACATACTAGCTACTACATACCAGCTACTACAAACCAGCTATCACACACACTACCAGCTACTACACACCAGCTACTACACACACCAGCTACTATACACACCAGCTACTACACACCAGCTACTACACACCAGCTACACTAAACCAGCTACACTAAACCAGCTACTACACTTTAAGTCTACACCACAGACTCCACAAGCTCACCGCTTACACTCACACCACACAAATGTCGTACCACTCGAGGCACAACTCGTCCGCCTCCTCCATCATGTCGGCGTCCAACCTCGGCCACCCCCAGAAAATCGGCCCCTGGAAGCTCGGCAAAACCCTCGGCAGCGGCGCCACCGGCCGCGTGTTGCTCGCCACCCACCAGACCTCGGGCCAGAAGGCCGCCGTCAAGGTGGTGTCAAAGTCGGAATTGCACGACGAAGACAACCCCCACAAGAAATCGGGCCCCGAGCCCGGCTTGCCGTACGGCATCGAGCGCGAGATCATCATCATGAAGCTATTGACCCACCCCAACGTGTTGCGCTTGTACGACGTGTGGGAAACGTCCAAGGCGCTCTACTTGGTGTTGGAGTACGTCGAGGGCGGCGAGTTGTTCGATCTTTTGGTCGAACGCGGGCCCCTCGACGAGCAGGAGGCCATCAAGTACTTCCGCCAGATCGTGTTGGGCACGGCCTACTGCCACGCGTTAGGCATCTGCCACCGCGACTTGAAGCCGGAGAACTTGTTGCTCGACGCCAACCTCAACGTCAAGTTGGCCGACTTCGGCATGGCCGCGTTGGAGAGCAACGGCCGCTTGTTGGAGACGAGCTGCGGGTCGCCGCACTACGCCGCGCCCGAGATCGTGTCCGGCTTGAAGTACCACGGCGCCGCTTCCGACGTGTGGTCGTGCGGCGTCATCCTCTTTGCGCTCCTCAGCGCCCGCTTGCCCTTTGACGACGAGAACATCCGCAACTTGTTGCTCAAGGTGCAGGCCGGCAGCTTCGAGATGCCCGACGACTTGTCGCCCGACGCCAAGGACCTCATTTCGCGCATGTTGACCGTCGACCCCATCCGCCGGATCCCGACCGAGCAGGTGTTGCGCCACCCGCTCCTCACCAAGTACCCCATCCCCAACGAGGACTTGATCAGCGTCAAGTCCTTGCCGCACCCGGAGACCGCCTACAAGTCGTTGGGCTCCAGCAAGAACATTGACAAGCAGATCTTGTCCAACTTGTCCATCTTGTGGCACGACCGCGACGAGAGCGACATTGTGCGGTGTCTCTTGAAGAACGGGTCCAACCCGGAGAAGACCTTCTACGCCTTGTTGATGCGCTACCGCCACAGCCAGGACGACGCGTCCTCCCTCTCGCGCAAGAGCAGCACCCGCCGCATCGGCCGCAACGCGTCCATCAACACCCCCATGCGCAAGCGCCACAGCCAGATCGCCGCGTCCAGACCGTCCTCGTTCCAGTACCGCAACACGGCCAACCCGGCCGCCCGCATCATAAACGGCGCCAGCGGCCGGATCCTGGCCTCGTCCAGTGTCGCCAACTCGCCCCGCAAGCGCGTGTCCTACTCGCAGTCGCCCCGGTCGCCCTACAACCGGTCGCCCCGCAAGTACGGCGCCTACGACGACGCCGGCCACGTCCCGGTCGTTCCCCGCAACCTCTACAACGAGATCACCAGTGCCCAGGTCGGGCCCGGCTCCGGCGCCGGCTCGTACCAGTCTATGCCGCCATCCTTGCCCTCCAAGGACAGCTACTTGGCCAGCAAGCAGCAGAACGCGTACCCCGCCAAGGAGAACCCCATCGTGGACGAGGTCAGCTTGATCCCCTCCGCCAAGGTGGATAAGAGAAGCTCGATCGTCAAGAGGAGTGCGTCCCGAAACAGGTTGTCGAAGCGGATGTCGATCCGCGCGTCCATGACCACGGGTTTGAAGAGAAACTCCATCACGATGAAGTTGTTGTCTACGTACGCCAAGTTGTCGGGCGACGACGAGTGGGAGTACGTCGACAAACAGGCGAAAAGAACGTCGGCCACGTTCGCCACCTTGTGTGACAAGATCTTCAACCAGGAGGACTACAACGAGGACGACGAGAACTTGGTGGACGAGGAGGAAAAACAGGCCAAGGAGTACGAGCGGTTGATGGAGATCGAGCGAAAAAAGTATGAGTCCGAGCTCAGGGCCAGGAAGGAGTTGGAAAAGAAGCGCAAGAGGGAAAAGAGACGCTCCTTGTTGAGTTCGCGTAAGTTGAGCATTCTCATCCGGGACGACGCCGCCAAAAACGACGATGCCAACAACAGCGAGCACGATATCGTCGCGGGTGACTCGAACGAAATCAGCCAGCCCAAGCGACAGTCCAAGTATGCGCCGGCTTTGCGGTCCTTGTCGGAAGGCAACCCGGCCACCGACGAGTTGACCAAGGAGGACCTCGAGAACTTGAAGCGCAGATCGGTGACCCAGCCGGTTCCCAAAAGAAGGCAGACGCCTATCTTGAGCCGCAGACCGGTTTCCAAGTTGGATCCGTTGTGGCAGGCCTACGAGAACGAGGAGTTGAATAGAGCCAAGGATGCTTTGGAATCGGAGTGGAGACAGGACAACATCAAGAAGACGAGAAGGAAGTCCAATCGCGAGTCCATGGTCCACAAGAACAACAGGGACTCGATGATTTCCGTGATTGACGAGCGCAGTGGCAGAATCCCCAAGGAAAACGACTATGAGCACGATCCTGACTACGAGTTGCCAGAGCCCGAAATGGATAGGTCCGGTTTAAGCGAGGAGTACCAGTCTGAAATCAGAAAGTCCAGATTGTTGAACTCGCAATTGAACTTGAAAGGCAGTCTCGTCAAGAATGAAGCCAGCCAGGAGCCTAAGACGCTCATTGGCAATGTCAAGATTCCAAATGTCACCAGAAAGTCGAGAAACTTTACCAACTCAAACAAGAGATTGTCAGTGTTATCTATGTACTCCACCAAGGAATCCTACCACGACTTGAGCTCCATCATCAACAGTCACGCTGAAGAGAATGGTCCCCACGGTACCTTGCCAGGTTTGAGAACAAGTTTTGCTGATAGATTGGACAAGGCTGGTTTGGTAGAGGAGGACGACGAGGACGAGGAACCTATTGATGAAGGCTCTATTTTGGACTTTGATGAACACATCGCTAACAAGCGTTCGTCCTACTACGGACCTTCCAGTAAGAGAAATTCAAGATACAGCACAATCAAAAATGGCAGTAACGGCAATAGACCGGTGTCAAAGTTGCCGCAATTGCCTACTGGAGACGAAGACGAAATAGAAGAAGTTGATGACTACACCTTTGCTACTAGAAATGACGTTGGCAGCAAGAGAAAGAGCCAGGTGTCCTCTAAGCATCATTCTTCGGCAGATAACGATGATGACTTTGACGATGACAGCGAGTTGTTCAACAACATCAAATTGCCAGAGGGTAAAGCACCGACCGGCAGAAATTCTCAGGACAAGAAACGTGATTCTAACAGAAAGACCAAGTCAATGTTGCCTAGTGCTGAGTCAATGTTAATACCGGACATGAAGAAAGTGCCTGACAATACCCATCCTAAACCTCCACAACCATACCAAAAGGTACGCAAGCCGAAAACAACTCAACAACCAACTGCTAATGGAATTCCACCAACTCCACCTAGCACCAAGAAACCATTAGCTGATGCCACTAATAAGCCAGTTGAAGAAAAGAGAAGTAGAAGTATATTCAGAAAATTGTCCTGGGGCTCTAAGAAGACTATGGATGAAGGCGTGACACAGTTGCCATCTCCTGCTGACTCCAGAGCTGCCTCCATTGAGGTGAAGAAATCTAGTTCTGGCGGTTTCTTTGGATGGTTTTCATCATCTTCTAATTCCAGGGTTGATGCTGACTTCAAGAGATTTAATACCATCTTGCCCAAACATGAAATGACGACTGCTTTATTTGCATTATTGAACTCATGGTCCAATTTCGGTTTAAAGAACCTTAAGAGCGATCTTCATGGCTACAACATCACTGGTTCGATCTCCAGAAATAATGCATTCAACTTGAAGAGTTGTAAATTCAGAATTAAGATCAACTCCAGGGAATTTAACCAAAAGTCTGAGATTGTCTGTGCAAGGGTTAAAGGCTCAAAGACTACTACTGACACCTTGTTTAAGGAAATTGAAAAGGTGTTGCGTAAAGAAGGTGTATTAGACAACTAATTTTTATTTCGAATTTGTATATTAGTCGCATCTCAATTTTTGTATGGAACCGTTTGTTTCAAAATACTACATTTGTTTAACTACTAATAACATTTCTCTCGAATTTATTCTTCAAAGCATATATCTAAACAGACAACAAGGATAGAAATTGGGTGTAAGGGAACCAATTTCAACTGGCAGTGTGTGCTGTAGTTGCATATTCTTGTGTAATCAATCTGATTCGACACTGACTTCAGCATCCGAACCATTTTCTATCACAAGAACTATCTTATTTTCTTCTTCAGCGACAATTTTGTTTTCTAAGGGTCTTTCCGGAATGAAAGTAGGACCAATGGTACCAGTTACTTCACCATAACCCCACTGCGTGATCATGGAAGAGAAAGCCGTAGCCAAGGCGATCTCTCTATCAATCTTACTTTCGTCAACAAGAACTTCAAAATCAAGTTTGAACTGCCTCATGAGCTTGACCTTGGCAATTCTCTCTCTTGTTTCTTCAATACCTCCGTTGGGGTTGATCACCTTTTCCAAGCATTTTGAACCGGTAGTCCAGGAGTATTTCGCACCATCATTAAGATAGAAACTTCTGAAGGCACCTTTCAAACTGATATCAGTTATTATGTCTCTGTGAGTGATGCCCACTTTGTTGTGGAAATCGAACGACCTGGAAGTAAATCCCACAAGGAGGGTGGCTACTTCTTGTCTATGAGGGTAAGTCATCATAGTCCATACTGGATTCATGGACGACAACCTCTCGAATGAGTAAACCTGGTTACCTTTGGCGTCAAACACTCTAATTTGTCTTTGCTTATCTTTCCTGTTCTGACGAACAAAGAACTGGGTTGGATAGTCATTGAGCGGGATAACAGATGCGGCAGATATCTGTAAGTCTAATATATCACTGAGGCTGAGCTTGTCTAGGATATAGCCGCCAATGGTTAATCCGGCGGTTAACGTATGAACAGCAGTGGATTGCAATACGTGAGCCATATCTTGATGCTGGGGTTGCGATTAGAATAGACTTTCTCAGAGTTATTGGCTGATTCAGAAGACAACAAAATGTGCTACAACAAGTCAGTAGGGTTTGAAAACTAAGAAGTTTTGCAACTAAATTTATAGTGAGATTTAGGTGCGAAAAAAAATGTAACGTCGCCTAAGATTACTCTATAATGCACAAATGGTTTATTGGGATATATATAAGTATTGAAGTGTGATAAAATGTACAAATAAAGTGAGAATTAAAGAACAGCGGTGTCTCAACCACTAGAAAATACCCCAACTATCCTCGCAGCCGTGGCAGAACTTAGAACAGGCCACAGAGGCAGATAATGGATACTCAGAAAGACCAATCTTTTCGTCCACATACTCATCAGCAAAGTTATCCTTACCTCTGGCCATGGCACCTACGAAAACACATATGCTCTCGTCTTCGTCCAAGGTCTCCACAAAGTCTTGCACTCTTCTGATCTCGGCATCGAACGATAACGTGATCTTTCTGCATTTGGTAGGCAAGTGATCAGTGATGGGGTTCTTGATGACCTTCAACAACTTCTCCTCCGAGTTGACAGATCTGATACTCAACTTGTGCAATAACTGCACCATCAACCCTGAAAATCTCTTGAAAGTTCTGGGGATTCTTACACTGGGGTTGACCTCTATCAAAACCCCTCTGGCGGTGTGAATGTACACCTGTAATTTACCTGCCTTATTTATAGGCGAGTCCAACAACGTCAACAAACACTGGTGGGTAATGTCGGGTCTGGCCTCGGCAATATCTCTGCCCATTTTTCTCAAAAGCCCTTGATGATCATCACAGTTCAACAAGGCGTATTTGTCACCGCCAGGACCCCCTGTGTTCATCTTGTGGGTCTCGAGGCATGCCTGGGACAACACCACAATCAACCTCTTGGTGTCTTTATCTTTGGAGCTGAGGGAAGTGGGTTGCACTGGGATGAGCGAAGCTGGTGGAGCTGAAGACTTGTCTTCTTTCGTAGTGCTGGTATTGGTCATTGCGGAATATATGTGTGGGAGAGGATGGTTGGCGCGGATTTTTCTGGATTAGATGCAATGTCAGACTGTATACACGCTATAATGACTTGCTGCTGGTGCTTAACTGTCAAATTTAACCCGTAAGCCTGCTAATTGTGCCCGATCCGGTACTTGGTATCTTTTTCAGAAAGATTTTCTTGTTCGTTTGGAGATGTTCCGGTTTGGTCACGTGACATGCCCTCGGAACTTGCTAGCCAATATCCAGGACATAGCACTGGTACTACTGGTACACCACCAATTGGATACACTTTATTATGGCTAATTAGCTATCTGAAGAGCAGAATGTCTGACTTTGACGATGATGACGATGATGAACTTTTGCAAGCCGTGCTAACTGGCAGAGCACCTACCACCACACAGATGCCAGTTTCGGGTACTCTGTTAGCCAAACCCACCGATCCGGATTTGCAGACGCGGATGTTCATCGCCGAAGGTGAGGTTGCTATACTACGAGCGCAGTTGGAGCGAGCCCAGCGTGATCGCGTGGATGAAGTCGCAAAAATCAAGGACAGCTTGAACCAGTACCGCAAAAACAGTGAAAACCAGGTCAAAATACTCAAACATGCGGTCCAGAAGCTAGAAGACGAGAAGAAATTCTTGAATAATGAGTTGAAGTCCACCTCTCACACCAAGAAGAGAAAAGTTACTCCGTTGAAACCGGCAAAAGATGCGCTGGGAACTGTAGACATTGACATTTCATCCACGGAGACATTGCCGTCTCAGGCCAGCAAACCGTCCTCAATCACAGCCACTGCTAGTAGCAGTAGTTCCAGGATACGACATCCACAACCAGTTCAGAGAATTATCAAAATCCAGAACGATTCACTGTTGTTTGCGGACCAGATCTGGAATCACTGTATTATAGGCAGTAAACGGACCACGTTAAGCTATCTTTCCAAAGTTAGTGTCGATTTCTATATGGACATCCAGGACTTGAAGATAAAGCTGAGGATTCCTATTCTGTCACTGATTTCTGAGTACATCATGCTCAAAAAAACCTTGCGTTTGGACCAGCTAATCAGTGAGTTCTGTACAACGTTGGTCAGATTCGTAGAGGTTTTGCTAGAGAAGAAGTGCATAGTGAGTGTGCCCTTTCTTCTATCGCTAGTGCATTGCTCGGTCAATTTTAGGCCATTGGCCATTACGAAACAGTTGATAGAGGAGTTGTTGGGCCGTTTCAACCGTATAGCCAACAAGCTTTCGTTTTTGCTCGATTCCAACCTAAACGAGGAGGACTACGTCAACTACCACGATGTACCCCAGCAGGTGATGATTTTGGAGAAGTTCATCTTCATCAGCTGCTTGGATATTATAGAGAAACTCGTGTGTTACACTTCATTGTATGATCCCAAGTACATACGCAGAATTTGGAGTGATCCCAAGTGTGTGTCTACAGAGCTATTGCTGCGCTGTTTACCCGAAAACAACGAGAGGTTCAAGAATTCCGGCCAAATCAATGTCATCTTCAACTTTGTGGAGATGCTTACTTCATCTATTACCGAAGACACCTTTGCGTTCAACAAAGCCAAACGAGTCAGCGATAACTCTATCATAAACTCACTTCTTAAGGTATTTCTTATAGATATTCCCATCAAGGAAGATTTTATGTTCTACGGCCTCAACCGCATCATTGGCAACAACAACGACTTTCTCAAGATCAATGCCACTGTTCCCGAAACGAAGGACAACTTGGACAACTTCATTGTACTTATACCACAGCCGATTCCCTTGGAGTTGTTAAACGCAAATAATAACGAATCGTATGAGGTCATTCTCCAGCACGAATTTCACCTACTCAATCTCAGAGTGAAGGTGACAGAGCTTTTTGAGTTGTACATCATAGTAAGACAGTCGGCCGAGTTTCTCAAGTCGAAAGAGTACTTCAAGCTCATAATAAGAATCATTGGGTTTGAACAGACTAACATCCTAAAGTCGCCTCGCAGTCGTCTCAATTCTCTACGGATCGAAATCATCCTGCGGTTGGTGAAGATACTTAATTATCTTATAATAAACACAGCTTCCAAGAGCACATCTAATGGGGATGAAGAGAATGATGAAGAAAACGAGGTCGACGATCAACTCAATTTAAACCAACTCATATATCCGGAGACGATGTACGAGTTATTTGTGGTTCTCCTGCGGATATCGTTTGGATCTGACTCACTCTCCATTGATGCTCATAAGTTGCTAACCAGAATCAGAACCAGTGGATATGTGAGTCAGCCTGTCTTCAATGCATACAGTGAAATGAAGGCTCGTGAGCTAAATCACGTGAATAGTACCGACCAGAAGAATATAGGCAAGTTGCTAGCAGATGTGGAAAGTGACTACCCAAATGGGCTAGAATTTCCGTATGAGTCTGAGACAGTGGAGTTGGCTCGTGAGCTCTTGAATTTGTTTGTAAATCACGAGGAGGCCGACAACCTCTATTATAACATGAATTACGATGGGGACGAGGGCTTTGACGAGATGGACCTCTTAGAGTAGAGTAGGCTGTACACATTTGGAATGAGTTATACAAATATATTACAACTAACACTATGGAAACTCTTATAAAAATTTTTCTTTATTAAGATAAATTATATAGTATATATGATGAGTTTTGGTTTTATGTATAGTGATTAATGAACCTGTTTGATTTAAGCATCAGTGGATTGAGCCTTGGCAACACCAGTTTGGAAACCGTTCTTGAATCTTCTGGAAACGTGCTTCAAGTAAGCCATTCTACCGGTACCGGTGGTTCTTCTTCTCTTAGCCTTCAAGGCCCAGTTGTGAGATCTTAACTTAGCAGCTGGGTAACCACAAGAAGCACAGGTCTTCTTTTGGATGTGGAATGAACGACGGCCACATCTGTTACATAAAGTGTGGGACTTGTTGTGTCTTTTACCTAAAGATGGAGTACCTTCTATATGAGGTGTTAGTAATGTTACATTTTAATAACATGTGATACAATTAGAGGCACTGAATACGAGATGTGGATGGATACAATATTTGCAAATTTTATGCAGTGGTACATTCTTGTAACTTTCATGATGGTTATTTGTAGTTGCATTCGAATATTGTTGTACTATGGATTCGCATTGATTATACTGAGCTAGGTCTAATTGCAAAATGTAGCTGAACATGACTTGACAATATGAAACATGACATTCCTGTCGACTATGACGTGGATTCTTATGTTGTGACTACAATATTATACTGTTTGCTATTGGTGGTTGTACTTGTCTTCTATTCTCATTGTGAAAAATTTCTTCTCGGATGATGAGTTTCTTGGTGAATAATCCCACTCTCTCCACACAAATCAGTATGAATCTCTCTTTCTATGCCTCTAATGTACTCTAATTGAGTGTATTGGTCATGCCAATACTATATGATCTCTACGTACTACCCATGTTGACTTAGTTATTTATATGATATAGTGAAAAGAATAGGTAAAATTTTTAAGTATTCACTTTTTATTTTTCTTCTTTTTTTTCCTCACTGTTTGTGTGGAACATACACTGTAGTGCGGCACGGGTGTTCAACTTCGTAGTGAGCCCGTGACACAAAATAGTAGTCTGCACATAACTGATGAGTGCGACAATAATGAATCACGTGCACAAATGATAGTCTAGGGCACAAGCCCTTGTATCGTGACTCTGTCCTCGTGACGCGTCACAAAAACACGAAACACGTATAGCTGCTAAATAAACATAAACAAAAGATACCGTGTAGCGTAAACACGGAAAGCTATGGGTGCAAGGATGTGACGTTTCTGCGTGATGGCATTCATTCATGTTGTGGTTCTGCTTCTTGGCTCATATATCTATGAAAATTCAGCTTCAGAGTTTTGCATACATACAAACCATTTCAACATAGTGTCTAAATAACTATGTCTGCAGAGTCTACAGGGCAGTTTCCGCCATCTTCTCCATTGATCTCCAATGAGGACTATGCGGTTGAAGACCCTTTTGCCTATAAGCCTAAGCAATCATTGAAAGCTGTCGATGCTGACACCAAGTCGAAGTTGGGTATCAACGAGTATCCAACTCCTAATCCTTCTTCCGCTTTGTTCAGATCCTCTTCTCCAGTACGTTTTAGTCACAAGGACACATTTACTCCTGAACCACAGCAATTACCTAAAAAGGTCAAATTCAGCTTGAATAAGACAAAACAGGTAAGAATTAACAGTGACTTCAACATCTTGGACCCCGACTCCAAAGTGGTTAGAATCCCGTTGTCTGCCTCCAAATCACACATAACAATTGGAAGGTCTTCCAAAGCTAATGATTTCGCCATCGACGCCAAAAACTCATTTATTTCCAGAAAACACGTATCGATAAGCTACAATTCTCAGCAGATCATCTTGAACTGTTTGGGTCAAAACGGAATCACCATCAACATCCCAAAGCCATGCTTTGTTTATTCTACTAGTTCGGCTAAGAACTACTTGGTCATGGAGAACAAGTCGGGCAAACCTTTGAACTTAAATGACTTGAAGTTGATCAACCCGACCTTGAAGTCAAACTCATCAATTAAATTAGACTTAACCAGTACCCAATTCTTCATTAAGAAGGACGAGACTATCACATTGCCTAGATTGCACAACATATTGTTAGAGATTTCTAACCAAATATTGTTAATCAACCCTCAAGATGTGGAAGAAGAATTAACTGAAGATGAATTGCCTGTTTTGATTACCCCGGTCAAATCTCAATTGGTTTCTTCGTCTCCTCCTAAGATTCCAACTAAGAAATCAGTTGACATGCTTGATCATGATGAAGAAGTTGTTGAGCCTAGTACGGAAATAGCTAACGAGCCAATAGAAGAATCTCAGGCAGTTCTTGATGATTCCACACCAAGTAAGCCTCCACAGTTGACCCTCTTACAACCAAACCCTAAGTCAATCACAAAATTCAAAATCTTTGAAGACAAACAAGAATCCACTGAAGTTCCTGAAGTAGAAGTGAAGAGACAATCAACTCCACTTAATGATAAATCCAACACCTATAGTAACCCAGCTACACCAAAATTTAAGAGATCTCAATCAGAAGAACCACCAAAGCAGAGACAGAAGAAGAAGAAGGTTCAAGAACCATTACAGAAGGTTGAGATCAACCAAGATTGGATAGTTGGAATTGAGAACGTTGACGAAATCAACAACATTTTGATTAACCACTTAGCATTTTCCAGATTGTCTTCGACTCCAGCATCGTTCTTAAACACTATTAGTGTAGTAACTTCCCAATTGCAATTGAATCAACTTAGAGTTCTCTTGCATAATATCAAGTGTATTGGTGTGATCTATAGACAAGGTAAAGATGCTGCTGGTAAATCATTAGAAGAAGAATATTATTACATGCCAGAGAATGATGATGATTTGGATAGAACCAATCTAGTTGCAAATTTGAAAGGTCATGGTGGCTTGAGATCATGTAGAAGAACTCACAAGCAATACTACTGGAAAAAGCCAGCACCTATTAAGAAATAAACGTTATTATGTATATTAGTAAACTCGTATAGTTAAATAAATCAAATTGATTCAAGACTGGATTGATAGCAGCTTGAAGTAGAAAGTTCCTTATCTTCGTAGGGGTCTGTATATGGGTATCCATATTGTTTTTTCTCCGCCAACGATAAAGGTTGTGGCGGGCCAATGTTCTTAATATTGTTGTGTAATTGTGAATTGGTTCGGTTTTGACTGTTAATTTGTGTTTTTGTATTCAAACAACTCTGTAGAATCAATATTAACAATCCAACTAACAACTGTGCTAACCAAACTGTCAAAAACAGGATGCTAATTAGAAATTCAATCCAAATAGATTGTCGGTAAATTGCAATTACCTTGTTTAGAGTAGTTTTCATATCGCTCGTAATAGTATCTGAATGATTCAATTCTTTCAGTATCTGACTTTGCAATGAAGTAGAATTCAATAACGGGAGGGTTATTCTAAAACTAGTGTTTATCCATGTCAAACCTTTTTCTACTGTTATTAGTCTTCTGATTAATGTACAGTATACAATGGACGATATTGAGTCACCTAAAACAGGAACATTGCCAATTGACAAGTTAATCGTATCATTTAAATTAGTGACGAATGTAGATATAGTTGAATTAAGTGATGTGGTAGTATTAAAAATATGGCCAAAAAGCTGCTGGTTCATATCTTCTTCTTCCTTTTGTATGAAGTTGTTTATTTGACTTAAGTAATTGCTTATTGATGCTGAAGTAGAATTTGTTGGTAGAATTGCCTCATTTACATATGAATGTGATATGGCAATAGATTTTGACAAGAGCGTTACCATGATAAATTGCAGCAAACAAGATAGTAAGCCCGCCATACTTAATCCGAAAATTATTGCACTATACTTTGTCGTCATATATGTCATTAACCATCTTGTTTTGAGATTCTCTTTCTTAATCCCAAACACCCTATAACAGAAATTTATTATGAAGGGATTCTCAGTTCTGTGTATGATATTATTGATTTCAATCAGACTTCCAGTTTCAGTTGCAAGTTGAATGTCTTTTACCATTCGTTGTTGCTTGACATAGTAATGGTAATAATGCTCGTAGATCAAGGGTAAGATCGATAATACACTGCAAATGCTCAAAAACAAGAACAACCATTGGGAGACTTGTTCAACTTTTCTAACAAGAGTATCCAAGACCTCGTTGTATTTTGTAGTTGAGTTTGAGCATTGAACCATATGAAATTGGGGGAAGCTTATATCTAAACGAGTTCTGTTTATTGTCGAAGTGGATATTGAGTCGTTTAAGAATTTATTCAAAGGAATTGCAAATAAATCCTTGGTATCTGTCTCTATATTGGTGAAATTAGGCAATACTGTTGTTTTGAATTCGTTAATGCTTGTAAGGACAGATGCTGGTATTGAAATATTCCTTAAGTTCGTTATGGAAAGATTGATCATGTTCTGATATTTCCCACTAGAATTAGAGTTGAAATCTCCTGTTTTAAAGAAATTGACAATACTTGAACCAGTATTCAAGAAATCGTTTATTATTTTACTTAAACCAGTTAGTCCATTCTGTATATCATTGGACAAACCAACCAAAGTGGAATTGACTCCGATTATTATCGATTCACTGGTGTTAACAGCAAAGTCGCTAGTACTGGTAATCAAAGCTTGCAAAAGACAAGTATAAGTTCCCAAGAATAATTCAATTAGGAACCAAATAAAATTTTTAATGATAGTGATTAGTAGCTTGAGGAATCTAAAGTAGACTATCAGACTCTCGTTTATACCACTGATTATAAACGATTTGACAAGATTAATAATTCTAGTTTCAATTAAATTTTCTTCCTGTTGGCATGTTAATTCAGTTAGTTTTAGTTCATTTATATTAGATATTAGTGAGGCTCTGAATAGATAAATTTTGATTATTAGAATTACCAATACAATCGTGTACTGATTGAAGTAAATTTGGCTGATCGATTCCCAGAAGGATAGATATTCACGAGTAATCATAATGCTGTCTTACAAAGCAGGAGACAAAACCATACTTGAAAATGGTAATTATCTCTATCTTTTATATATGATGAGAGGTCAAAGTTTATTGGTATTCAAATAAAGTAGGTTGAATACACACAAACACCGCTGAAACAATTTGATTGCAAAATCTGAAACAAGCCTGGCTAGTGGTGTACTGGATTTTTGATTGCAAAACTCGAATACGCGGGTGGTCATGGTTCAGACATATAGATAACAACGCATAAGAACTAATAAGTGATTTTCAAAGAAGAGATCTTACATTGCTAGACTGCTACAACTGTCTATATCAGTATAGTAGACTTTTGGGGTAGAGATAATTTGCAATGGTCGTGCACATACCGAATATGGCTAATTCAGAAAAAAGGCAGCTAGTAAGATAAACACGCAGATATGGCAAAACAAATCCGTCTAGTTAGTTGTGTCCCGTTGTATGATAAGGCCCAATTATCTAGGTGCTTAGAGCTGTCTTTTATAGGAAGCTAAAAGCAATTTTCTGTTTGTTTTTTTTTGGAATAGTGCCACAGGCACAAGCATATACACACATTCGCAAATACAATTATGTCTGCTGCCAATCAAATTATTAACTTCAAGGTAGTACACCAAACAACAGAGGTTTACTTCAAAATTAAAAAGAAGTCGACGCTAAAGAGAGTTTTGGAATCTTTCAGCAGGAGAATTGGCCAGGACATATCCTCCTTGCGATTCCACATTGATGGTAGTAGAGTAACTAGCACCGACACTCCAGAAAAGCTTAAAATGCAGGATGGAGATGTCATTGACACCGTCATCTTCCAGATCAGTGGATGATAATCTCTAATACGTAGATAAAAACCGGAAAAGGCGGCGCCAGTGAAGATGGATTAGCCGCTGTCCCAGCGGAGTTGCTGCTGGAGGTATCCCCGGGCCCTTGTACGGCAGCATTTAAAGGGGCAAAGCAAAAGTCGCCCATTCCCCCCCCTGTATTATAGTACTGTATAATAGAAATTAGAATGTATATTACCATAGCATGATATATAGTGGTTGTGTATTTGCTGTATGGTAGCGTTAACGGAGGTCGTGCGTGCAGTTCAAATCCTCATACGTAAAACCAGGCCTCCTCCAAACCTGAAAAAAGTCGTTGCCATCCAATAGAAAAAAAATACGGATAGGCACAACAACTGCATTAGTAACCCACCCTTCTACACCGGTTTTTCTGCGGACGGTTTTCTTGAATTGAGATATCCACATTTAGCATTATCTGTGGTGTATATTTAGGAGAAGTTTTTGATTGATTGCACCAGTAGTCCAGTAGTGATAGGATATTGAACGCGTCTAGCACAAGTCGTCCACCTGGTTTAGTATTGGATTAAAAGTTAAAAAAGGCAACGGAAAAGTTATAGCATATAAACGATGTCTGACACGGAACAACAACCTCCTTCTGTCCCCCCTACTGACGCCCCTAAGGATGAAAAGCCGGACAACACTCACATCAACTTGAAGGTGAGTGATGGTAGTGCCGAAATCTTCTTCAAAATCAAGAGATCGACTCCTATGAAGAGATTGATGGAGGCCTTCTGCAAGAGACAAGGTAAGAGCTTGGACAGTTTAAGATTTTTGATAGATGGTACCAGAATTTACCCTGACAACACTCCCGACCAGTTGGAGTTGGAAGATGGTGATACCATTGAGGCCCACCGTGAACAGACTGGTGGTTGTCACTAAGGGCAATCAGATGCAAGTCTGTGTTTGTAATATAGGTGTATTTTCAACGGGATGTGGATGTAGTCTTTGCGATTGCTTTCTGCTACCTCTTTTCCATTCTTACTGTCTGTTTTTCTCTTTTAAATAGAAGCATATATATATATATATGATATATGTCTTGACAATTATTATATCGAATTTTACGGCGTGGTTGTAGATAGGGCACGGGTGTTCTTGTCGGGCTTTGCTCAAATATACCCTGCATTGTAGATGGGCCTAGTATAGGTGTTGCATTTACATTTTTAGATTTGCACAAGCACCTTCTCAAGATATTGTGAACTTGTCATTGAATCTTCAAACACACCCAATTCAACCGATTTACGTTTACATAAGAGATTATTTTAAAAATGAAATCGGTGGGCTATAGTGCACTTGATTTGCTTGAAAAGTTGCAAAAAGGAGTAAAAAGTAATATGATTGACAACAATCAGAGGCCATCCAATCGAGCAGAGACAAAAGATAGGGGAAGACGACAGCGCCAGAAGTCATCGCACATGGACCTACAGGTTTGTGGGTGGGGACGCTATTGCCCGAGTAGGCAATAAGTGTGGAGATGGTGAGAGAGCGTACACGAGACAGACCATAACACGTCTGATGATTAGATAAGCGGAGAGCCATCTTGCTACCTATGATAAGTGTATCATTGTTAGCAAACGTATTGTGGTGAATTCCCCACTTTCTGCGTGCCAGTATGCTCCAAGATAAGGCAGGAGAACACTACACACAGTCGGGAGAAAGCACGCACTGGAGTTTGTTTTGCGCCGAAGCAACTACGTACCAGGAGAGACAGCGGCACACCAGGAGGCTTTTCCCATCCTCACCACACGGCCCGTATAAAGTCGGAACAAACAGCCTCCTTTTGCCTGGGCATACAGTGAGACTATTGTGTGCCATTACGGGCCTCGGATAAAGGGAGCCAGAATGGGCCGAAATTATGGATGATCTCGCACTGGTCGCGAGACCGCTAAAAAAATGACAATGATCATAGTGCCCATAAAAGGGGAAGGCAGAACAGCTGGCAGATGGGCCGGCGTTGTAGGCGCTGTAGTATATAAACGGACCCGAATCAGCGGCGGGTGGTAGCAAGCAGTAATGCGGTTTAAATAGCTAGTTTCTATCAGGCCATTAGGCAGGATCGCACTACAAACACGCGGGAAGCCCCATTACGATATCACCCGATACTGTCTATTGTAGCCGGACATTAAACTCCAGGTCCCATTGACCGATAGTTGCGGTAAAAAGCCCAGCCCCAGATAAGCACCGCTGCAAGTATATAGAGTGGTCAAATCCCACACAAGCAAGCGTAGGCGCCCCAGAAGAAAATCTACAATACCCTCACTCGGGATACAATTACCCTTTATACAACCCACTTCGAAACGGATAGGTCACCATGTGCAAGGCAGAGATCTGTGGCATATGCCAACACAAGAGCTGGACGGGATGTGGCAAGCACGTCTCGCAGGTGATGGACCTGAGCCCCAAGGACAGCTGGTGCACCTGCGAGTCCATTGACGACGACGGCAACAACCAGTACCCACCCAAGGCCGGGTGCGGCTACGCCAAGTCCAAGCACTAGACGCCCCGGTAGCTAGAAACATATGTATAGTTGGCAGTGCCACAATGTACGCAGCAGTCGAAAATTTACCCCAGACTTGGGGGGGGGGGTCCTGTACGCAGTGCGGGTGATTATAATAGAAGCACTACCGGGGAGCACATGCAAATCACGGCCCAGTACGGGGTGGCCGTAGGGCGCCACCGTGCCCAGGACGCGGGGGTGGGAACGGGCCATGCCCAACTGCAGCCGGCCGCTAAATGCGCCGCTAAAGGCCATTAGTGCGCCCTCTGGCTCTCACCCACTACTCGCACCCAGCCTAAATTCTACCGAGTCCTGGCCCATTGTAGAAAAACAGCTTTAGCGAGTCACGGCCCAGCCAGTGTGCTGCACTACACACACACCGCTGCACCGCCCGCACCGCCGTCTCCACCGGGGACACGCCCTGTCTCGCTACGTCTCCTCTACACTACGCACCCAGCCGCAACTTTTTACGTGACTAATCTGACCCAAAGTCTAAATGGGAAAATCAGCCAAAACTGAGCCAATTCCTACTCCAGATTTTTTTTGTAGGTGGCCCTTTTTATTTTCTTAGGCCTTTTTTTTTTCTACAATTGCCCTCTCGTCTTCTTCAGCCTTCTGCCACTTTCTCCTACGAGCCCTCTCATAGACTGTTATAGACGTTCCTAGACGATACACAGAAACACCACCAGCTACGCCGGTCAACTCGCCCACTTTTTTTGTATCCCTATCACGCAATCGTGCCATCTTTCCGGCCCTGCTGTTCCCATCCGCACCTTAGACCATTGTCCAGCAATTACGATCCGGCTGCCTCCACCTGTTCATGTGCCTTTAACCCGCTTCCCAGCCTTGATCATCGCTATCTAGCCACTTTACACACGTGTCACACTACCATTTCCTTGCCGCTTGTTGACAAAGTCGTCTTGTCTCATACCGTCTAGTGCTCACATACCACCAGTGGAAAAAAGCATACTTTTTTTTGGTACCATTTCCCCACCTTTTACTATGAGCAATTTCAACTATCCTGACTTTTTGCAATCCACCCACACCGTGCCCACAAATAACAGCAACAATAACACCCACAATGCGAGTAGCAGTGGTGCTCCAAACAGCGCCAGTGCCTTCAACACCCTTCTTTTCAGCAAGTTGACGTCCCTAGAAGAGTCTCTGGCCCACAATGACGACAATTCCGATAATGCTTCCAGCAAATCACCCACTTCTGGGCCTGTCGCCAATGCTAACGATTTATTCACCAGTTTGGACTCGTTCAATTTGCCCGCCGAGTTGCAAGGTGGTATTGGAACTATTAGCTCCAGGCGTCCATCCTATGCGGCTGAATCGTTCACAAGGAGTGCCCAGCAGACTCCAAGCTTTCCGTTATTTACCCAGTATAGTCCTCTTACAAACCAGCAGCCGCCACAGCAGCAGTCACAGTTTTTCAAGTCTCCTACCCAGTTGCCTGCTTCTTCTCCCTCGGCTTCTTTTTTTAACCACTCGAAAGTGCCTTCTGGCAACTACTACGCGCCAGGGAGCCAGAATCCGCAAATAATCAACCTCAATCACCAGTTGGATCAGTTGAGTGACAGTTTTTCCACAAACTTTAATCTAAACGCTAATTACAATGACTTTCAACAAAGAAGACCCAGTCAGCTAGTCGATTTCCAATCAAGTTATGTCCAGAAACAGCCGCAGCAATTTTCACAGCAACAGAACTTTCAGTTTAATAGTGCTCCACCTCCTTTGTCTATTGGCAATAATCCAAGCTTCCAACAACATCAGCAGCAGCAACTGCTACAACAGCAACAAAATGCTTCAGGTACTAATGCCAAAAGTTTGTCGGTTCCATCTGGCGGCAGTGCCAGCAGTGCAAACCAGCCAGTGAAGTTAGAACATGGTCTAATTCTCAAGGATCAGTATATTATTGCATCGCCTGATTTAAAACATCTTTATCTTAAGACAATCAATTACTTTCAGAATCCATCGTTGACAAGCGAAATTTTGGGAGAAATTAACAAATTATTAAATAATCCAGTTGTTATCAAATTGATTACTTTTATCAAAAATTTGAATAATTTGACTTTCAATCACAAAATTCTATGCTTGGTTATAAATAAGAATGGAAAATTTGATTTGTTATCTTACCCAAATAATTCTAATATCTTTTTGCAAAGGAATGATTTGGTCATTGTTGATGGAGATAGAGGCAAGGATTTAGTGATGATAATTGAACCATTGGTAAACTTGAATTTCGCAATTTTGTTTAATTTCTTGAAAAAATTGGAGCACTTAAAGAGTTTAACTATTTTAGATAATACCACCTCCACCACTGCTAACTCCAAAATAAATGGAACTCATTCAACTATGTTGAATGCTTCACAAATTATCAATAGCCACCTGAATGAGGACAACGAATTTATCATCACATTACCTACTAAGCAGGTTTTGAGATTTGCAACTCCAAAGGAAATTCATAAAATTAGTGGAAAGTTCTTGGAGGAGAAGAAAGCTTTTATAACTTGCTTTAATAAGATAAAAGAGTTAAACTTACAGACGAATTTATCATTGATTAATGTTGAGTATCAATCTGATTTCAAAAAGTTGATTTTTTACTACTATGCCAACTTTAAACGGATCGACTTTAGAGGTTTGATTAAGGAATTATTTAAGATTTATAAAACTAGAATTTGGTTATGTGCTGTCTTGCCATATGATAAGCCAGAGTTGTATGTAACTAACTATAAGAAGGATCACGATGTTGAAAAGAGTCATACCGATAACGTTATCCCACACGAATATGAGTTAACCAATGATCAAATATTAAATTTCTCGATCAATGAATTCGAAAACTTATCTTTACCAAACTACTTTCATCTGAAAAATTTAGAAAACTTAATTCAACACTTGAATAACGAAATAGAAGGTAATTTTTATGGTTTCAATAGTTCAACAGCCTCAACCGCTAATTCTACTACCAATACTACAAGTTCAATTAATCCAACTTTTGATCCATTCGGCGATTCACAATGAATAGATAATGACTGTTATTTATTACTAATTCACTTATTTATTTATATGTATGCTTAGAAATTGGGAGAGACCGACACAAATACTTGAGATACATTCTAATTTAATAGACCCACCAAAAGCTCGATTTAATGCAAAAATAATTTTTATATGATGTTCTATAATGTATGGTTATGAATGTATTAAATGCATTTCAGTAAATTTGACTACTTGGTTTCGACTTTTGGAACTGCTTAGACAGCCTCACTTCACATCAGTTTACTTTGCAGCCTATATGCCATTTCTGTGCAGGTCGTGTATAGGTTCAAAGTTTAGCTTAAATAAATTTGAATAGATGTATTAATCCAGTGGTCACACTCCTGAAATTATCATGACGAAGAGACCGATATCAGTTAATGCTTTGTTAGATGAAAAAGACGATAGTATTGATGTATTGAAAACAAACAGGCTTGTATTTCTATCGAAGAGCCAACGTCAAAAATTAGCTCTACAGAAAAAGCAGAAACAACTACAGGAAGAAAGCACTCGTAGGTCAAAAAAGGTTAAAAAAGTTGGAATTAATTTCAGTGACGAGGAAGACAATGCTAAAGTAGTGCAGTATGAGAAAATACGAAAAGAAGATGAAGAGATTAAGAATAAAAGAAAGAAGCACAAATTCAATTTTGACTGGGATGACACAGATGATACATCTAGTGACTATCAACCGTTGGTAGATGTAGCTAGCAAGAATCTTAATGCAGATGATAAAATAATTAATGATAAACGCTGGCAAGACAAAAAATTGGATGAAATGACACTTCGAGATTGGAGAATATTCAAGGAGGATTTCACTATTACCTCCAGAAATGTCAACAATGAGATTTCACCATTAAGAAATTGGCATGAGGTTTCTTTGATCCCTTCTCGTTTGCTTGAAATTCTCGAGGAATTGGAGTATGCTGAGCCTACGTCAATTCAACGTGCGTCTATTCCCATTGCAGTTAACGGTCAGGACATAATAGGAGTTGCTAAAACAGGATCGGGTAAGACTTTAGCTTTCTTAATTCCCCTTCTAATCTACATTTTGAATATTGATAGAAACTATTTCCAGTTTGAACACAATCAGGGTGATGAATTCAATAAACCTCTTAGTTTAATATTGGTTCCTACTAGAGAGTTGGCTTTGCAAATAACAAAGGAAGCAAATAAATTCTGTGAACATTTGGGAATCAACATAATAAGCATTATAGGTGGACATCAATATGAAGATACAATCAATTCCATTCAAAACAGCAATGGAGGTATACATATAATTGTTGCTACTCCCGGCAGGTTGATTGACTCCTTGGAGAGAAATATAATTGACCTAAGTAAATGTTACTATCTAGTTATGGATGAAGCCGACAAGATGATCGATATGGGATTCGAGGCTAGTTTGAATTCGATTTTCAAGTATTTACCAACGTCAGCGCAACTATCTTCTACTATTGAATCGCGTATATTTCACATTAAAAACCGCTTAACATTGATGTTCACCGCTACTATCACTCCACCTATAGAAAAGATAAGCAAAAACTATCTAATCAATCCTGCCTACATTACAATTGGCCAGACTGGAGAAGCTACTGATAATATTCATCAGGAATTTGAATGGATTGAGAATTCAACTAATAACCAGGAGTTGGATGAAACTAGATTTAACAGACTATTGTCAATCATCGACAACCACTATAAACGCTACAAGGAAGCTACGTCAATTATTGTTTTTGCCAACTACAAAAAGATTTGCGACCTTCTATCTGCCAAACTTGCATCCAATGGCTGGAAAGACAATGTAGTAATTCACGGATCAAAAGTCCAGGAGGCTAGAGAATGGTCTATTAATAACTTTAGGAATCATGAATCGCGAATATTGGTCGCTACAGATGTTGTAGCGAGAGGTATAGATGTTTCCGATGTTTCGTTAGTGGTGAATTTTCAGATGGTAAAAACATTTGAAGAATACATCCATAGAATTGGTAGAACCGGGAGAGCAGGTAAAACCGGTCTAGCGTACACTTTTATTGATAATTCAAATTCCGACTTATTCATGGATTTGAAAAAGTATCTTCAAAAGGGCGGTAAGAAATGCCCAGACTGGTTGTTAAGTCACACCAGGTCTCAAAGTCTAAGGGATTAATTTTGCATTTTATATGGTAAATATGTAACATTCTATAATCGTATATCGTTAGTATCGTAAGTCGTTACTCGCCATCTTCATCACTAGAGTAACCCCCAATAGCGCTTGCAACAGCATCGATCTTTGCCCGTTCCACCTGTTTGGTTCTTATTTTAGTCAAAGCTTCTAACGATGCAGCGCTGAACAAAATACCGTTCAGAGAAATCGGGTCTGGCAGTGGCGCAGGTTTGATTTGCTTTACTTCTGATGTCTGTTGTACTGACTGTTCAGCTTCGTCGTCTCCTGGTTCTTCCACTTTTATTTTCCTTCTCTTAGTTTCGTTTCTTTCAACGCTCTCCAATAAGTTCTTGACTGTGTTAACGGCAATTTCCTCCAATCTCCTCTTTTCGTCTTTCTGAGCTTGAGGATTGGGGTCCTCGTTGGCCCATCTTATATACAAAACCTCGTTTCCGTTTTCCAAGCTCTGGTTATTAATGACTTCTTTCACAAACTGAGCTGTATACTCCAACCTGAATGTTACGAATGCACACGATTTGTTGTATAGCACCCGTACTTTCTCGATGTCTCCATAGCTCAGTAAACTTTTGATTAGTCTATTTTCCATATTTTCCTTCATGTGCAACCCACCTATGTATAAAGTGCGGTTAATCTTATTGAATGAACCCACGCCATCCATGTCATCACGGTACTCTGCGGTTTTGTCTCTGCCAAAACAATCCTGGGTCAGCAAGAAGGAATCAGTGTCCACGGGCACTCGGTGGAAATACGGGCATTTCTTACCCCGGTAGCAGCATCCTCGTGCATAAAATAAGCATAATGGACTCCCTGGCTTGGCTCCAGTGTACCCGCTATCTTTTTCCACGTTGAGCTTAAAGCTCAGCTTAATCTGGTTGCGCTTGGAGGAAGAATCTCCGCCCGACCATTTGAGATACCACACATTAAATGCGTTTCCTGTCTGCGGAGGTTTGTCGTCGTCGGGAATAGAATCCGGATCCACCTGAAGCCGGGCTGGCCTTTGCATAAGGGCTTCAGTCAGCACCATGTCTAGTTGATTGGCGGAGAATATGGGCCACTACATTTCAGTACGATGCTGTTATAGCATCAATGTTTATATGCCGGATGTCACGTGACTCGGTCCTGTCCAGCAGCGCCAACATATTTACTGTCTCAACTGTACATTTCAACTTTTATCATAACTAAGCCTTATAGGCGATAAATTCGCCAAATAAATAGTATATAGCCCTCTGTCGTAGAAAGCTGCTGGTGCTCTTAAAACATACTAAACAAATATGAGAAACCAATGACAGCAAACACGCCGGCGGTGGATTTCCACGAACCGGAACCGCCTACAGCAGCCACAGCAGCGCCAGCCGAGGATGTCGAAGCAGCGCCCGACGAGGTGGCCGAAGAAGCGTGACTCCCTGAAGTGGAAGGCGCGGAAGTAGCACTCGAGCTGGAACTCAAAGCGGAAGAAGTGCCGCTAACCAAGCTGGTGATGGCGGCGCTGTTGAGTAGGCTGCTAGAGTGGTCGTTGGCGAGACTGGACACAAACGAGTGTACGTCGGAGTCTCCGTGACCACCTACCGAAGTGACATCGCCATATACGGAAGTGGCACCCGATAAGCCAACATGAGCTAATGAATCGGCACCGGCGGTAGCGACCCCAAACACAGAATCAGCACCAGAAGTGGCAACCCCAAATACAGAATGAGCACCAGAAGTGGCAACCCCAAATACAGAAACAGCACCAGCAGTGGCAGTCAGGAAAGCACCGTCTACTGCACTAGCTGCGACGTTAAGGTCAGAAGCAAAATCGTCTTTAACTAATTTGACAACCATATTTGGCCAGTGTAATCTACAACACTATACATCACAATAAAAATAAAACGTGCACCCAGGCGCTATTTATACAGAAACAAGCCTGGTGAAATTTAGGCTACAAGGCTTTGATGCCTCCGCCTATAGCATGACTTCTTCAAAATATAGCGCAGCCCAGGACGGAAAAACTAGTGATCTGGGGAAGGAACGACCGGGAAATGTACTGTGGCATGGATGCACTCGGTTAGACTGCGGACTGCCGTTTTAGGCGATAATCTGAATTTCAGGTGGTTGTGTGCCTGGAATGCTGCTATTCCTGGCTCAGCAGGCCAGGACAACAGTTAGAGATGAAACAGTGGCACGCCCAATGAGAGCTTGTCCTGCCTTGAGCTGCACGCTTATGTTAGGGAGTTGTAAACGTCGGTAGTGGTTGAGAGATGTGTGCAATTGCACGTAAACGGAACTGAAAGTGGAGGCACTGACTCACATTTATATGAAATGGCTTGTGTTGGATAATAATTCTTCAACAATAGGCCCAATTCTCCACAATCGTTTGAAGAAGTCAGAGCTAAATAATAACATCTTCTGCTGACACTCCTTTTCTGTAGTCGGAGACGAATATTTTATGCCGTCGGTCGTGCCCACAACAAAGAAATGTGGGAATGTCGTGTCTGGGCGAATTTTGCAACAAAAAACACACACGCGAGCCTCATGCATTAACAACTTCTCTATAAAATAATCTACCAACTTTCATGCAGCGGCTCGTATTATACAATTATCACGGCCCTGATCTTTAACAATGGCTTCTTTTAACTTCATAGCTTTAGACCTATTTTTGTGGGCACAGAGATCCTGAAGTTGTTCAATGCCATGTTTTCTCCAACACCAGTGGGTATCTCTCATCATCAATTGCCAAAGATTAGCTGCTTTTTAGACCCTCGCTACCGTTTGATCGCGTTTACACACACGTTCGAAATCGAACCGATTATGCATATTTTCTATTGTGTGAAGTGATTCAATTTGCAAAAGTTATCTTTTTTTAATTTTCGCAACAGTGTAGTGAAAATTTTTCAAATACCTCCCACATACAATATTCAATTAATCAAAAGGAGATTTATGAAATTCAAAAGTAACTAACACATTATACACAGCCTAACACCACAATTGATAGATAATGTAGTCCTGCGATTGTCTGTTACACATTAATGCCGTTTTTCGAATATGTACGTAAATTGCTTGCATAATGAATTTTTTTTTCTATCTGTTATTAATTATTAATCTAGGGTTTTTAATAGCAAATGCTAGATAAATTAACGGGTCAGTACATTTTGCATTAAATATCGGACCCATTTTATAAATTTACCAATTTTGGAGGTTTTTTGACCGTTGGATTATCCAATGGTTTGTAACCACAAAAATCTCTGCTCTTTGCATAACACACTTCTAACGATCACATTTACGCTCAACTAACCGAAAAGACTGTATGTAAAGGGACTAATACGAGTCAATACGACGATGCTAGACTTTCATTTTCTCTACGTGAAAGAATACCAACGCTTATTTCCATTTGCAAGTCTTTATGAAAGACACTGCCAATACCTACTATGACACTACAAAGTGAAAACAAACGAGTGCTATACCTAGTTCGCAACTATCAGAAAGAAAAATTTTATGAAGTTATTATTTTGAAAAGTTCAAAATAATACGAAGGGCGCGAGGAACATTTTCTTGCTAATTTCCATAAGGACTAATAAAATAAATTGCAATTAGTAGTTACAGGGTCCAGATATTGATAGGTTTCTAAATGAGATTTGAAAAAAGTTCATTATACGTAGGGGCAACATACTATTGTTGCAAAAGCTTCTTTTTGCAAATACAGCTGCAATTTACTTCTTTGCACATCGACTGAAAAGTAACACTCTGAGATACTAAAGCACTGTGCATTACACTGGACATTTCCAACACTTGAAAGCTGTATTAGCATTCGTTGCTTAGAAATGTGTTAAACTGTGCTTTCATAATTTTTTTTGTTCCAATTCAATTTTACGAAAAGGTGCTTAGGCGGAGAGGTCAGCTAACGTGCATTCGTAGTACAGATATTTTTAGAACTTTCTCCTTTGAGAAACCTCTCGTTCTTTATGTGTTGCATTGTTGTTAAATGCCACATTGGTTGGAGACTAGATGGATTATAGGTCCGTAACTGGATCATTCTTTGAATGATTTTTTTTTGCGGGCGAAAATTAACCAAACGAAAAAACAAAACAAAATTGGAGTATAGAGAATGAAGTTTGACATTTTGGTAGTGGTACGAGCGTTAACTAATATGTTCAAAAGCATTCATTCGACATTACCACTGAATGATTCAGCGGGTGAAGTAAGCGTATATTTACTTTTTTCATTACTAGCTAGGTGATAGTATATTTAGTGTTAAACTTTACTAACTCAATCTTGTTCAAGTGTGTCAATAACATAACAGTTCGGCCTTGCATATTTTGCAATAATTTAAAAATGTGAACTGCTAATTTGTAGACTAAAATTAGATAATAGGGGTTATTTAATTTTATGACATATGTACCGTTTACTGATTGAACAGTATGGTTACAGAAAGTGGTATCTTATTTTTGATCAAGAAACGAGTTACCATCAAATAAAGGGATATTCCACCAAACAAACTAATCGAAGCATGAACCACACGACTAATTTCCTACTTCATGTGCAGCACTGAATAGATCCCAATATTAGCCCTCCGGGCACTAGATAACTCTTTGCAGTTGAGAGCTTAGTCTTTTGTTACTATCTCTTTGAGATGCAATGTGCGTATCTTCAGTCATAGACTAAGTTGCAAAGGCTTCTTCAAGGGATGGCCCAAGTGTTCAAGTTGCCTAGACAAAGATTTTGGATATAGGTAGTCTCTACCGTATGTATCACAAAGATGATACGTTATATCAAATCGGTTCTGGCCTCCAAATAAGAATTGCAACTGTAAATGTGTTAATTCTATTTACGGTATTTCTTGAATTTGAAGTCAATACTCCTCTTCAGTACTTTGATATTCAAAAATAAAATTGAAATTTTTTGATATTGGAGAAGGGGCTTTATAATTATGCTTTACAACAATCACCACTACATCAATGGTTGTGTGTTATTCTACTTCCGGTAGACACATATTCAAACTAAAATACGCAAATCAATTGAATTTCAATTTCGGCAAAATGTGACACACTAATTAATGAGTTCCTCGTATTTAGTACATATGACCATTTGCGATTCTAGGAACTATTCCAGCTATTGAATTTGTTAATCCGTTTAAAATAACACAATTCCCATAACTTTTATAAAATAAAGATGATGATGGGTTCCATGAATCAATTTGTTAGGTCAGTTGAAACTACTTCAAAGGAATGATACTCTGGAAGTTTCTAACCTTCGTGTTAGGTTTATCACTTGTTGTGGAAGGTCATATTCTTCAATTATTAGGGAATAACAAAGTGAAAGAGAAAGTTGAACCGTTTCAAAGTAGTCATAAAGAAGTTACTTCAGCCTTCAGCTGGTCTGAGGGTATCAATTCAACAACTACTGTCAAAGATTTAGTAGAAGAAACCGACTCGGTTATAAGTTTCAGGCAAAATCTAATTCAAGATGCCAATATTATTTCTTCAACTTTGGAAGGACTTCCTGCAAGTAAAACACTGGAGGTGCCAAAAGGACTGCAAGTTGACCTCACATACCCAACCATTACAGAAATTTTTGATCAGAAAACATTAGCAAAAAGAGGTTTAAGTTGCGGTAGTAACGCAATTTCTACTTTGGCTTGTGGGTTTGGAGGCTGCTACGCCTATTGCTACGCCTGCCCTTATGCACTGGTTACAGCGATTCCGCAATCCGGTCCATATACAGGTTTCACTACCTGTGCTCCAGCACCACCAAACCCAACATCATGCGATACAGGCGTTGTCTCCAACACGTATGATTATGTGCATAGTAAATTTGCCACTACGTGTGTGAACACTTGTTCCAATGGTGTTACTACGGTTAATGGGTTCAAAGGTGGATCTGTGACTACATGTGCACCCAGTGAACCTACTCCATCTACATGTGCGACTGGCACGTTACTGATAGGGTATGCTTATGGACAATATGGTAGTCTAACATGGACAACTACGTGTAGTAATACTTGTGAATATGGACCTACAGCGATTCCGCAATCCGGTCCATATACAGGTTTCACTACCTGTGCTCCAGCACCACCAAACCCAACATCATGCGATACAGGCGTTGTCTCCAACACGTATGATTATGTGCATAGTAAATTTGCCACTACGTGTGTGAACACTTGTTCCAATGGTGTTACTACGGTTAATGGGTTCAAAGGTGGATCTGTGACTACATGTGCACCCAGTGAACCTACTCCATCTACATGTGCGACTGGCACGTTACTGATAGGGTATGCTTATGGACAATATGGTAGTCTAACATGGACAACTACGTGTAGTAATACTTGTGAATATGGACCTACAGCGATTCCGCAATCCGGTCCATATACAGGTTTCACTACCTGTGCTCCACCACCGCCAACTACCACTACGTGTTCCACAGGCACGATAGACAATTGCTGGGATTTTGACAATTGGGGTTGGAGTACTACTTGCAGTAACACTTGTGAACATGGACCCACAGCGATTCCAGAATTCGGTCCATATACAGGTTTCACTACCTGTGCTCCACCACCGCCAACTACCACTACGTGTTCCACAGGCACGATAGACAATTGCTGGGATTTTGACAATTGGGGTTGGAGTACTACTTGCAGTAACACT
>JAJMRV010000017.1:0-270769 GCA_030578435.1 Scheffersomyces lignicola | reverse complement strand
TTTGTAGAACTAGAAGCAGCAACACTAGATGACACTGCCTTTGTAGAACTAGAAGCACCAACACTAGATGACACTGCCTTTGTAGAACTAGAAGCACCAACAGATGATGAAACACTCGAAGAACCAACAATAGATGAGACTACCTTTGTAGAACTAGAAGCACCAACAGATGATGAAACACTCGAAGAATCAACAATAGATGACACTGCCTTAGAAGCACCAACAGATGATGAAACACTCGAAGAACCAACAATAGATGACACTACCTTAGAAGCACCAACAGATGACGAAGCGCTCGAAGAACCAATAGTAGATGACACTGCCTTTGTAGAACTGGATGAAGCTATAGTACTAGAAGCAATAACAGGAGTTGAGTTAACGTCTCTAGACGAAGCAGTATACGAAGCAACATTGGATGGAACAGAACTTACTGGTGCAGAAACAGTCGAAACTGAATCAGATACAACAGCTGAAGCAATCGCAGATGAAACGTTTGGCGAGGAGGTAGTACTGGATGATTCATAATCAAATACGGACGACAAGCCTGTACTGAGACGCTCTGCAGTGCTAGATAAAACTGATGAGGCGGAAGACAATTCTTCTTCTCCGTAGCTGATAATGGAAGTAGTGGTATATAAAACACCTTCCGAATTAGTAGTCACGATAACCACTGCAACATCAGTTGGATCGACACCATCAACAGTAGTTAGATAAGTGGTTGTGTAAATTTTAAAAATATCAGATGATGAGGATGTTGAAGATGGATACTCAGAAGTAGAACTACTGCTGTGCTTCATTGGAGTTTCAACAATAACGGTATCAGTACCAGCAGGAGGTAGGGTTGTGGTTATAGTTCTTGTGAAACTACCTGTCCACTGACTACTTTCGGTGACAGTAGGATTTGGAGGCATATACACAATGACTGTGTCTGTCAGAAGTGGTCCATTCGTGATTGTAGTGGTTGTTTCTGTATTGACAGAACCAAATTCAGTAGTTGTAACTGTGGGATTAAAAGGAATGTTTATTAAGACAGTTGCAGTATTACCAGGTTGAGCAGAAATAGTGGAAGTTTCTAGTTTGGAGCCAATAGTAGTAGTCACCGTAACAGTAGGAATTGGAACAAAAACCTCGATGGTTTTGGTACTCCCAGCTGCAGTTTTGAATGGTAAAGTAGTCACTGAGGTATCAGTGCCTCCGTACGTAGATGTTTTAATAATAGCTACGTTACCGTTACCACCAATGCCGGAGTTGGAGTAAGAAGACCAATTTAATGTCATTCCGTTGTTAGTGCTGTAGTAGGAACCAACACAAGTATATGTGTTCGTGAAAGTTGTTTGAAGAACACCACCAGTTGGATTAACCAATGCATCAATAAAAGGTCTATACCCAGCAGGAATATTTTGGTAGTTAACTGTTAAGGTGTTTCCATTACAAGTTGTTGATATTGAAGGGATGTTTTGAATAGTCTGAGGAAAGTACCAGTCGTTAAGAGTATTGGTCATGTAGCTGTGGAAAGTGGAACAATCTAAGTTCCCATTCGTAACTTTTATTCCTAATGTTCCAGAACTATAACCTTTGGAACACTGGCCTGCCAACAAGTACATCAAATTTCTATTAATTGATGGTACGGTTCTGCTCATGAACACAATATTATCAGTTGAATAGTCAGGGCTTGGAGTGCCACCATTGAAATTGGATACGATACTTAGTTGGTTATCACCGTCTGTGAAGGTAACGGTATTCGATCCTTTGTGTAAACCGGCAGCATTAGTTAAATCTGAATCATAAGCAGATCCCCCAACATTAAAGGTAAATGGAAAAGTAATTGTACCAGTTGCGTATGTGCTGGGAACAACGTTACTACTGACAGTACATTGTAATTGTGAGTAAGATACCACAATGTCTCCCTCGCTAAAGTTACAAGTTGCAAAGGCTTCCTTGTTAACCTGAAGATTAATGGAATCTGATGAAGTAGTAAATTTGAAAACTCCTGGCATAGTTAAAGTGAAGGTGTCACCAGCAGACACCTTTGATCCATCGATTGTCCACGATAATGTTGCATCCCAACTAGGGTTTAGAGGGAGCGCCGTCGAATAAGCAGCAGCATTTTCAAAAGTAAGTGAATTAAACTGGGTGAAAATACCACTCACATGATCACAGACAATCACAGTTGATAAGTATAATATGTAAACAATTAATCTTAACATTATATTGTAAAGGGCAAATCAGTTAATTTGGTTTACTGATGGAATTATAAAGAAGCCAGGGGATCGTAGAGTATTTATACAGATTCAATTACATGACTTTAATATAAGACTTTTCTAGAAAAGGATTCTAATAAGCTCAGTTTTTAGTATTATAAGAGAGTTTATTAAAATTTTGTTGCAGTCGAACAAATTTTAGCTGCTAAAACAAAAATAAAATTCTTAAAAAATATATGCACGTTAGCTTCCGGGAATATTAGAGAATTCGCTAACTTTCGAGTATTGACTTTTAACCTTGGCAGCTCTTATACCAAGACTAGAAGTTATGGTAGATACGTGGCGATGCCATGTCCAGAAACTCTGTAGTTACTATTATGACCTTAAAAAAATCACCCGAGAAGGTTTATAGTTGGCTGGGAGCCAAGACGCGGATGCAGAGGACCATCCGGAACAGAAATTTACGACCTCGAAAATATACCAATTATTACACAATATGCACAAGAATGAGAATCGATCTTTCACCAGGAAGTGAAAAATTTTTTAATCCAAAGGACTCAAATACTAATCCAACTCCCATTAAAGTATTGTAATAGTTATATTTCAATTATATCATTTATCTCAGATTTTCTGCAAGGCTTTCCAGAGGTGCAGTATCCACAATGTATACAATGCTTGAAGTTATTACTATCTGGACTGAAAAATTTCGATGACTGGACCAATTTACAACCTACTGTGAGTTAGTCACTCGCCAATACTTCTAGCGAACGATGATGAGCTTGAAGCGTATAAAATAAGGTTAAGATTACGGTTGTCTCGTTTAATGGAACCGAAGCCATCAATCCATTGTGATCGCATTTACGGAGGAGTAATTTTCTAATACCGAAAGTCTAATGTGACCCCACTTCATCCGCGGGGCCGCGGAGGTTTAAGGCACAATTTTGTCACAAATAGGAAATTCAAGGTAGGATGACTGTACACGTCTAGAAACCTCCAACTATGTTTGAATCTCCTGTTGGCTTGCTGAGAGCTCAATGATAGCTATCATCAACTCATATAAACATAGAAGTACATTTTCTAGCTCATTTTCAGAGCCATAATTTAAGCTGGTAATACTGCTGAATATAGAACATATTCACTACCTTCTCTAATGCATCCCTGTGTTGGAATTTTCAGAACACACAAAACTGACATTAATTCCTCATTCTGTCATTTACGGACTCGTGTTTAAAAAATACTTCTATTTGTGTCCTCTCTATATTCACTTCCCGTCGCTAACCAAGCTGGTATTGTCAAATGGCTCTAATTCCCAGATGATTACTTGGTTTATGGGAAATGCATTCGGGCAAAGGGACTTGAGGAAAAATTTCTTTTTCCTATTACTTATTTGATGCATTAATATATTCTAAATCCGACTTCAAACCAGTGCATATTTGGGAATCTTCACAAGTTAGGTCAAGGTTATGTTTACTTGGAAAGCCCCTGACTCTTGTTAAACAGTTTTCAGTTTAATTCAATTACCATACATTGTGAAGTCTTCTATTTGATTCCCGTAGTCGAGATAAATCGTAGATCTCTTGCTTTCCGCAGATCCGAAGATTTCCTCTTTGCAGATTCGAAGTTTTTCTCTTCGCAGATTCGAAGTTTAATCTTGAAGATCTCACTCGGAAAACTGCATGGAAACGCGGAGTGCTGCACTTTTACGCCAAGTGCAGAAATATACAGGGTAAACATTTTTTGTTTGTGCTTCCGGCTAATGAAGGTAACCCATGGCTATGGAAGGCTCACCAACCCCTTCAGTGCCGTTCTTATAGTGTTTTATTAGATTACCCATAATTTCAGTTGGTTTACCAGCTTTGTGTGAGCTTATTGTCGAATATCAATTGCGGTCAGGTGAACTACATGCAAAAGTAAAGTCTTTCAGAGAACCTAGTTATCGTTCCAACATCTTGAAATTTGTAGTCTGCATTATATTCTTAGACGCATAGTAAAAGGATGAGCCATCCAATATCAGTTAGAGGAAAGTCCTAACTCTGAATGATGTGCTATTGAAAATACTCCTGTCTGTGTGGCCCTCATTCCAGTTTGCGAATTGTAAGATGAAAATTCAGCTGTGGGTTTTCTTTGATTCTCTTATTAATTTTCTCATTGGGAAACTCCCGAACACTGATTATACTATTGAGGAGATCCCTTTCATCGACCACTAGTTAATAACAGAAATCGACTTTTGATGTTAATAGTAATAGTTTAGTTAAGTACCTGTACTACTTCGTAAAATTATTATCGGAAAATTGAATTAATAATCCAATTTCTTTAAAGCTTATACTGCAGTTCGACTGAAATTGCCTTCAAATGCACCCTGTCGGTCACGAACACAAGCTGCATGATTGTTACTTTCATATTCTGTATTCCCAAACTAGCAGGTAAATACACAAATTAGGCAAATTTTATAGTTTAAATCATGCAGAATAACGGCTTATTCGTTACGCCACTATAGTTGGAGCGTGATTTGTGTTACTGCTGGTCCTTATGCATCAATATACAAACTACCAACCGTGATCAAATAACATAGAAACGGATTCACCGTTATGTATTCTCCTGATTGCCTCGGCCAATATTCTTGAGATGTCCAATACTTCAAAATTATCGGTTCCTATCACCGATACATGATCCAGCTGTGGTACTGAATTGGTGGTTATCACCTTATCAATGTCTGATTTGCTGACTCTATTTATTGCATCTCCGCTGAATACACCGTGCGTCACCAATGCATAGACATACTTTGCACCTTGATCCTTTAGTAACTTGGCCGCCCGAGTAATGGTGTAAGAAGTGTCCACCAAATCGTCAATCAAAACGCACACCTTATCTTTGACGTCACCTACCAACATGGTTGTAGCAACCATGTTGGTAGTGTTGGTGCTGGCTGAATTCAAGAGGTTTACAGAACTGGATGAATTGGATGCAGCGGTGGATGGAGGGTTCTTAGCAATTTTGGCTCTTCTTTCCTTGTGAATTAAAGCAAAAGAACACCCCAACGAATCAGCAATAGAAGTGGCTCTTTTTGCACCACCACTGTCAGGCGAAACTATGACACAATCCTGGTAGTTGGGGATGTAGTCCTTTATATAATGTTTTAACAATGGTCTCGAATACAAGTTGTCCACGGGAATGTTGAAAAATCCCTGGAACTGGGGGTCGTGCAAATCCATGGTGATCAATCTATCGGCACCTGCTGTGGTTAATAAATTTGCTATTAAAGTACCATTTTGAGCCACCCATTGTTTGTAACCATTATCTGTTTTCCCGTAAGCATCAACAGCTGGGATATTGGTAGACGCAGAATTTGTCACTAGGGACCTCGCAGTGTATGGTTGTGGGTGTTTCAAGCTGTTTAAAGTAGCCTTCTCCAACAACCCCTCACGTGACGAGTTGTTCGTCAAAGGCAACGAATCAGCAAAGTAGCCGCTGCCTCTCGATAACGGTCTGGGGGTGCTTGGAGCACTTTCAAATGTATACAGCTCCTTTTTTGTGGAAATCAAAGGAGCTCCCGTCATATTCGCAGCGTGTGGCACATCAGGTTGACGGGAGTATGGAAACAAGGGTAAAACAGCGGTGACCCTGGTAGCGCTAGCAATCTTGCAAGCAGATATCATGATAAGCAACTCAAGGAAATTGTCGTTGACGTCACCGCAGCCAGATTGCACAATGAAAACATCTTTTTCTCTAACAGAGTCTTTGACCTCAATGCTGGTTTCTCCATTGGAGAACTTCTTGGACGAGACCTGGCCCTGTTCTATGGTAAGGTTTTTGCAGATTGACTTAGTGAGGTGTGGATGCGACGATCCTCCAAGCACGATCAAGTCTCTCATTATGTGTATGTATAGGAATAAATGGGGATGTATATGATGACTCTGGGTATTCCAGGAAACCATTTATCGCATCGCTGATTGAAAGAAAAAAAATTAGTACTACACGTTTTTGTGTCCAGCGTATACCCGCACTGCCATTACCACTAAAAAGCAAATATTACCTCCTTTTGTATATAAGATATATGTCACGATTGCAAGTCTATAACCGGATTTCGTAGGATCCCGCCTGGGTGCAGTATTTAACCCACTTGACCGTCTTGTAGTTGGCCTTCTCCTGCACCTTGAGAAACTTGACTGTGAGTCCCGAACTGGAAAACATATCGATATTGAAGTCGAGTGTGATGGGTGGTCTGGCCCAGTTGAAAAGTGCAGAAGAAGTACTGGAAAGCGCGATTTCTGCTGTCAACACCTGTTCCTCTTCTCCAAATAGCTTATTGAATTTCCATGCGATGTAGTTCTGCTCGAGATTGAGCTTGGCCTTGCCAGAAGAGTTGGATATGTCAGAGTTGATCACGCCTGCTGGCACGGGTATCTTCACGAGCACCTCGGTAGCAGGCAACTTGGATGAGTACAACGACTTCACCCGGATCTTGTAGTTGAGCGTGCGGCTGCTGGTTTCGCTGATCTGCGGATACACCTTGAAAGGCAAGATGATGTTCAGCCGACAATGGTAGTTCATTAGCTGGAACTCGCCATCTGGGGGTATAAACTGGATTGACCGGTCTTGGTCAAACTTGTTGAGTTCTACACACTGGTGGAACTTGCTGTCCTCCAAGATGACATTGTTTCCGTTGTCATTCAGCCGCAGATCATCAAACGAGTTCAAGAGAATGCTGTTATCGCCAAACCCAAACTTGCAGCTGGGCATGCCCGACAAGTGCGTTTTCATGTTGATAACCCCGTCTATGTGCGAGCTGAGTATGTGGCCCTCCGAGTTCATCAACACATTGACCTTTTCGTCCACGTTCAAGAAGATCTCGTTTCTTCTGTACTTGATGTTGTCATCTCGCCAGGTCACTTGCAGCTTTACGGTGGGCACGATAAGCGCCGATGACTTCCTTCTTGTAAGCGATGGTAGTTTGAGGTTGAACGTGCTGTCACTGGTCTGAATGGTTTGCTTCAAATTGGACAGTTCCAAATTGGTTGGGTACCCAAACTCTATAACCTCATCTAGCAACTCATTTATAGTAACAAAGTGATTGATCAAAATCTCGTCATTGAGCTGGTAGGATGTGTTTCCAAAGAGTAACACCTTGAGCAAGTTCTCGAGCTTGTAGAGAAACTCGAATATGATGGAACAGTCCTGGTTGGACCGTGTCACTGCACAGAACCAGAGTTTGTTTGATTTGATGTGGATGAAGGAAGTGGATCCCAAGGTCAAAACTGGTGACCTATTGTAATTGTTGGTAGCTACCGATGATTTGGATTGGGAGTTGGTGGAGGAAATCACCTGGATCCGGAACACGTCGGATATGTTGCGCTTGACGCCCTCTTTATATAGTTTGGACACGAGTATATCACCCTTACTGTCGTATATGAATAATGCAGATATCATTGTATATACCTACTACCAAATAATAACGCTTATATGTATGTGTTATTTATACGTGATTTTTATACGTTACTGAATCCGGTGAACAGAAAAAAAGGTACCAAAGCCATTTAATTATTTACTCAATTATCTAAATACACCAGTCTGGATATTTTTGGCATTCTATGTGTATGCTTCTGTAGTTTTAGTAGAGCCACCTCTCAACTAGGAGTTCTAGTAGGAATTTTACTAATGAGTACGAATCTCACGAGGACATTATCAAGAACAAACAATACTAAGGAAGATAGCTGGTACAATATATTTCCGAATTTTATGACCTCGCTATACTATATACTCTTCTAACCATTCAATTCTGTAGACCTTTAAGCTCGGCAGCAGTCTTCTTGTTATGCTGGTTCTTTCTGTGGTGATTGCCTTTGGCTGCCTTATTCTTTTCGTTTTTAGCGTAAGTCCTTTTGCTGCGAGAAGCAGAATTGCCTGGCTCTGGCGTGCTATTTGCACTACTGATGTTGCTGTTGCTACTATTTTTCTGGGGTCTATTTGGATTATCAAAGAAATAGGCATCATCTAGCATTTTGAACTTGTGAGATGATTTTAACAACATCTTGTACCAGCCCTCGATCTGCTCGTCTGACCACTTGGTTTGTGACTTCATTTCCTGTCTTGCTGCACTTTTTCTTGCTTTCTTCTCAAAGCTCAGTTCACCGTCAGTCTTGAACTTTCCAAACAAATATAACTCTTTGGGGTCGAAAGCCACTGATTGAGGCGCTGGAGTACCGGATTTGGAATCCACTCCGGTAGTAGTCTCTTGATCGTCATAGGTGTCATCTGGCTCGTCTTCATCTTCGTCATACAACATCTTCAAAGAAGATATCAATAAGTTATTTTTGTCTAATTTGGCCTGCTTACGATGCTTTTTGCCTAAAATTACAGTGGTCTTTGAAAAATCAAGATTGGAGATGTCATCGTTATCATACACTGACTTATGTGTAACTGACTCGACATCCCTCTTCGTTGGAGGCGGTTTGCTTTCCACAACTTTGTCTATCACAGAAGGGTCTTCCAACAACAAGTTAGTCAATGCTTCAACATTTTGATCATGGTCAATTAACAACTGTCTGGCTCTTAATTGTGACAAGCTTGGGAATAAGTCGATCAAAGTAAACACATCCTCCTCATTAACTTCAATTCCAGTATTGGTATGATCTTTATATTTGATGTTGTTTAATACAGGTAATTTCTGTGATAAATTAGGGAAATAGTCCGCAATTTGGTCGGATACTAAAATCGAGCTGAATAACGGAAAGTTCTTAAGACTTTGAACAGAAGCTATAGATAAACCACTTTTGAATAATGTCTCTAAGCTGTTTATAGATATGGAAAGAATTGATATGATCATTAAGTCTTTCGCGGTATCTCTATAAACTGTTGATGACAAATTCTCCAATACCCTTATCCAGAACGAGTTCACAAAAGCAGATGAAAATGTATTGTTTTTGGGTTTAGTTTTGACACTTTTGACACCTTCAGAATTATCTAATGAGAATTTAGTTACTTTGACCACTTGAGGATCTAACAAGCTCCAAATAATATCAATATCAAGCTTTGAAAATTCGTTATTTAACACTTTAAAGTTGATGTAATTTTGTAACTTCGCAATTAGTGAATCGTAATTCAATAATGTTCTCACTACTGACGCATTATTCTTGATGTAAACTGTGATGAAGTTCCAAATCATTTCCCCGTCGTCATCATTATCTTCAATGAATCTTACTACTCCAAATGACTTCAAAAATTGAAAAATGTACACTCTCAAAATTGCAGTATTCGATTTTATGTCCGGATTGATTGCTCCAAGTGAAAATATTCTAGATGATTCTAATGCAGTTTCGTGTAGATAAACCTTCAAAAACTTTATCAACTGTTGTAAGGACTTGAAAGTCAATATCTTGATACCATTTTGAAGAAGAAATTTTATTAACTTGATGTATGCTTCTAAAAGATGAACCCAAATTACAGGATCTTTGTCAATCAAGGACGACCTTAGCTTAAAAGGAGGATAATGAGGAATAGGTATATACACCTGCTTGTCTATCGATTCTCCCATCTAATTGTTAAGTGTTTACTACTGTAACAGGAAGCTTCATCTATGAATCATTTTACTATTTTTCAATTACCAAAAATGCGGTATGGGTCTTTTCAAAATTGCTTACTGCACACAGTTAAGAATTGACTGCAAAAACTCTACAACTAGCATCAAAAATAGCCAATCTTATACCTATTCATAGCATAAAAGAACCAAAAACAAAACTAAAACTAAAACTATAAAACAAAAGAGGACATTAGAGTGAAAAAAAATGAACGTCGTATGTATCGTCTAAGGAACTTAAACAGCCTTTTCATTAAGATCATTCTGTTCACGGAGTAATTGTTCATTACTGCGTTCACCGTTTTCATTAATAGTCTCAACAAACTCTTGGTGTACCTTCGAAAGGTCAACATCGTAGTGAACATGATCGACATAAGTGTTACCTCTTGAATCTGTGTGGCTGATCTTGTTAATTTCGGAGTAATCTGGACATAATTCTGGACCCTTTCTACCAATAAGATACCAAGGCAAGTTGAAGATTTCTTCCATAGATTCTAAAGATCTGCCTGCAACCTCAGGAAGGAAGAACCAAGCCCAGAATAAGCCAATAGCCATAATTCCAACGAAGAAGTAAAATACACCGTAATTTGTCATGGCAAGAATCATCAAAGGAATTGCTTTAGAATTACCGTATTGATTGGCAAAATGCAATACCATTACTAAAGACTGTGCAAACGATCTAACTCTTAATGGGAACAATTCAGAACCAAGCAAGTATTGGATATTATTATAACCAATAGTCCAACCACTGCCCGAAAGGAAAATTGCAGCCAAAGCACCAGTGGCTGCTCTCTTTTGAGATGGTGACAAAACTGTCTTAGCATTTGAAGCTTCGGGAACAATGGTCATAAAGATAGCAAAATACAAAATGGTTACCAATTGCAAAGTAAGTCCGATGTACAAAGCTTTTCTTCTACCGAGGAAATCAATGAAAAAGAATGCACTCAAATAAGCAGACACAAATTTGACTACTCCTAATACAGCAGACATCTTTAATTGACCAGTACCAGTAACACCAGCAAAACTGAATAATTGAGAAGCATAAATTGTAATAGCATTAGCACCAGACCATTGACCTAAAATTTGAGCCGCTGCACAGATAACAAAAAATCTATATCTCAACGACTTAACCATTACAAGATCTTTCAATTTGCCGAATGCAGTAGAACTACTAGTTGCTTCTCTTTCGGCTAACACTTGCTCGTTAATATCACTGATTTCAGCAACAATGTATGGATGGTCAGGTGGTAAATGTCTCAATTTGGATAACTTTTCAACAGCTTCTTCCGGTCTATTAACCTTTAATAACCATCTTGGAGATTCAATACAGAAGAAAAAGGAAAGAATGAAAATAACACCAGCCAATATAATCTTCAATGTAAGTGTATATTTCCATTGGAGATCTGAAGTATTTGAAACATGAAGCACACATCCGTAATTGACAAAATAACCCAACATGATACCAAAATAAACGGCACCAGAGAAAATTGACACACAAAGGCCTCTGATTCTACTTGGTGCAATTTCAGACATACTTGGACCAATAGTAGTTGTTTGGCCGATAGCTAAACCTTCAAGCAATCTGCCAGCATATAATTGACCTACCTCGGATGAAGTAATCTGAATAATAGTCGCCACTATCCATAGAACACAGACAGCTTGTAAAGCTCTGATTCTGCCTAGTTTATCAACAGTATACATTGCAAGAACACTACCTCCGATGGAACCCAATTGGACCATAGAAGTAATGTTGGATTTCAAATTAGCCAATTGGTTAGCAGTCTTCGAAGGATCATCAAGTCCAAATCTGCTTATGAATGAAGGTAAACTGATGTTACCTGAGATGTTACCCTCATCGAAACCCCTAGCTGCACCACATAAACCATAGACAAAGACAGTTAAATAAAGTGTCGAATTATAAATTTGCGGAGGAGAATCATCATGACCAATTTGCCATTTGAACTTTTTCTTCTGCTGTGGTTGATGATAAGTTTCAGGGAGCTGAATTCGTTTTTCAGCATCAGACCGCTGCGAAATGATGGACTGGTTATCCTTTTCCTTTTCCTTTTTATCCATAAACATTTTTGGAACAAGCTTTTGTCAACCGGATTTATGAAAGTGTCAATCTCACCAAGAAAAGTCGATACCAAGTATAGCTAACAGAGAAAAGCTTAAACTTACAACAAGAAACAAGTGGTGGATTTTATAGATCTTATGAAATGAACAAGAAAATCCCAAAATTGTTGACAGCTATGAAATTGTACAATATATTTATAGACTATAGAATGTTGGTGAATACCAGCAGCCATAAAAAATAATGAACAGTTTGCAATTAGGTTTGAAACTACAATAAAATGTGGGGTAAAATCGGACGAATACAATAATTTGTAAAGGATATACCGAACCAGGATGCACTTGTTTAAAGTTTAACTCCTGAATCCATCCTATCCCGCGAATAATTATAATTACTAGTAGCTTTACTATAGTGTGTAAATGCAAATTACAAAGGTGATAATTGCGTAGGGCTTGTACGATAACTGAAAAAATTTTGTCGTTTCTTTTTGCTTTTGTAACTCCGGGCTAGATAGCAAAAAATAAATCCAGAGGAACAATAAGTGGGGGGTACTCAGAAATCAAACAATAGAGCATAGTTAAAGCATCAGAGATGGGATGGTAACTGTCACCACATCATTGTGTCCGTGTAATCGATTCTTCACTGTGAGTGTTTGCCAATAGTATGTGTGTACTGAACACAGGAAGCAGGACTACAGATTTGAACCGTATGACTGTTTTTCAAACTCTATACCGAAACTAGATAACCTTCAATTGCTCATCCCATCTAACAAAGTATTTGACGAAGTGGGGTAAGTATGCAAATTTGATGTGCAAGGCTTACACAGTTGTTCCTATTTCTTCCTTTCCAGAAGCGAAAGCCATGTCCAGTTATTTGTCAACTATAGCCTTGTATGTGATCCACTAATCTATAGCTCAAACTAGGCGGATTCTAAGAAACACTACTATTGCGAATACACAAAACTACTATAGTTGTGACTGGACACTAGAGCAACATGCTACACATTGAAAAACGAAGGTTTGAAACAAGCAATAACAAAAAATAGGTCTAGTCGGCACGTAATCCAGTGAACGCTACTGGTTAAGTTGCCCCCACGGAGTTTTTGGTTTTTGCGTCTAATATTGCGTTAAGGATTTTTTTTCTGATGGGAATGTCCTGTATACTTATACTCCCCTCTTTTTTGCCCCACCTCACCCTAAATCACCCATATCGTTCCCCACTTTCAATGTTCCCGGAACAAGTTCGAGGCTTGGCTAAAATTATGGAACTTTTTGCAGTCTGCTCTTAACCAATAGAACTGGTTGTACCATAGTAAATTTCTTCGCTTTCTCGACCGTGAAAACTCCGTTATTTTTTAGGACCTGTTATTGTGTTCTCTTTTCTGCTATCAAGCCATCACGATTGCAAAAAACTCCGAGCAAACCTGTTCATCTTGTATCTTGTGTCTCGTGGTGACACAGCGGTGCAAGGTGGAGTATCAACCTGGAGTAAAATGTGGGGACACCATCTCAACAATCAGACCCCCTTATTCGTTGTCCGGGCCGGGAGACCGGCCCTTTTGTTTATTCGCTCAATCTCGACTATACAAACTTTAACCAACATGGTTTTTCTCGATGTGAAATTACGGCTATCCCAAAAAAACCGAGCACTTTTGTTTTAGCTTCCGAGCCCCTGTTCTCTCAATTACATAAATTGCAGCCATATCCTTCTCCTCTTTTACTCTTTCCAGTAGCAGTTCCACGGTTCTTTTTGAGTCGATTCTTTCTCCTCATGTATAATAAGAGGCTAAGTTGCTATAGTATATAGCACTGAATTTCCACACATTTAAGCAACCTTAATTCCAGTCCCTTAGTTTGTCCACCTTCTCCGATGCTTGGTGAGGTGAGAAGTCATTCCAAATTCATTCCGGTATGGAGAAGCAGCTCAGAAGCCTGAGGAATCTGGCTTGAGCCGCACATGTTTCTATTACGTAATGGTATTCGCGTGTTCTGGTCACGTGCGCCATATGCCTCGTAATTTTTCTGTACCAGCCCACCACGTGCAACACGGGTTTCAAGTTAACCATCACACGCCTGTTAGCAAAATGTGTTAACGGGCTCCGTAAATGTGTGAAATGTGTTATACTTTGCTGTTTTCAGCTCTCATCATGTGACGGAGGGAGCGTAAGAGAAGGGAGATGGTATACTACCTGCAAGTCTAACAATGGGGCTTTCTACTGATATGCTTTATCTCTCCTAACTGGTACATTAGGTTGGATCAGCACTAGTAAGTTACGTGACTTTATGGATTCTGATTACGATAATGGCCTACCTTTAAACCATCATAATTGGTTATTCCTTAGACAGTGACCGAAGACACGAATTTAATCTATCAGTATACTTCGAACTATAATTAGAAGTGGTTTGTTTCTCTATTATAAGGGGATAAATCTCAATTACCACTTACTGAACCTCTGTGATAATTACATGAGCACTCTGGAACACAAATTTTACAGACAGCCCAGCAATCATGCCAGATCTCTTTGCTGACTGTATCTAACAATTGTGAACCCTTAGAGGGGTGACTGTGTGGGACTCTCTATCTATCTGCAAAACAAAGCCCAAGACAAGTATCACAAAAAGTAAAGAAATCTCTTTTTTCAGTTTCGCTTTTTAAACATTGCATTGCCCTTCAATTACAATATTACACCATCCTTTAGTGTGCTGCTATATCGGCGTGAGGCAATTGACAGTATTCATCGATAGCACGATGATTTTGCGGGTACCAAGATTATCAGCAATACTAAAGAAGCCCTTGATCAATCCAAGGTACTCCACATTCCCCTTATTGATATGCTTTATTATAATTGTGATTTTGATGGTGAACCTAGTGTTCACCAAACTTGAGTACAACAAGAGTCTAGTATCTAGTGGCTATCTCATATCATCAAACAAGGAATTTCAGAAGGAGATTGATAAACTAGAATCAATTGATTACTCAAGGAACTTGTTGGAGGAAATCAAGACCACCAAGCAGGAGGAGATCTTGAAATTGCTCAAACAAGACTTGGAGTCCCAGCATAAAGACCAACTTCTTGTCGATATCAAGGCAGAATTAAATAAAAAGTACAGAAACAAATTGTTATCATCGTTGAAACAGCAGATGAATGAGCAGTTAACTCAAGAATTCTCGAATCAAGCTGAATTCAGTTATTCGATGTTTGAGTCTTTGCAGAAGAAGTACTTCAAAGATAATTATAAATCCTTGAAGGATTTCACCATTCTTAAGTTGTTTAAAGAATTAGATTTACCTGACTTAGAATTGCCTTCCAACTTCAATACAAAATTGAGTGAGAAAATCTCATCCCTTTTGAACAAGAATCTATATTACACTCATATTTTGAAAGATTTATTGTTGAAAAATATCGATGAAACAGATATCGAACTGATTTCCAAGAAAAATTTGGCCACTTTGAAGCCTGGTTTGGTCAATTCTGGTATGGGCTATTCCAAGCAAGACTTAGATGTGGTTAAGTTGCCTGACCAAAATTTAAAATCCTTCAAACTGTCCTTCGATAAAATTCTCAAGCTTGTCAAGCATTTGGAGAGTCCTTCTTTGCAATTTGTTAGTGGTTCGGGAATTGTTATCTTCTTTGATGATTACGATTCAAGTTCCTTAAGTCAAAAATTTGCATTGCTTTTATTAACAATATTGCAAGTTAAGAATACTGGTAGTACCTTACCGATCGAAATTGTGTTTGTTCACAATCACTCACTCATAAGGCCCATCGTTTCTTTATTTAACTTCTATTTTAGGACCTCGATCAGCACCTTAGTTATCGATGAAATCATAAACTTGAATGAAATAGAGTTGCCATCAAGATTCCCCAACAAGTTATTGAGCTTATTGGTAACATCGTTTGACAATATAATATTCCTTGATCTTGGTGTTATTCCTATCAAAAATATTGATTCGTTGCTATATAGTGAACCCTATTCATCAAATAAGTTTCTAATCTGGCCTCATGAAAAATACCAACGGCAAATATCACCAATATTGTGGGAAGATCTACTTGAGATTATACCGGGTGAGCAAGTCAAGCGATTTGGTTTAAAAAATGAAAAATCTGATCCAACGTCTGCTGATCCTCCTCCATATTATGATTTACTGGGATTACCAGATAATTTAAGCACAGATTCTTCATTGTTAGTATTTTCCAAGCAAGAACATTTCAAATCTTTAATATTATCAATTTTTTTCAATTTAGTGGGTAATGATATTGTTTACCCATTGCTTTATCAAGGATTATCAAATACCCAAGGTGAAAGAGAGACCTTTGTTCCAGCTCTACATGTTCTAAATGAACGTTATTATCAGATCCAACAAGAATCGCTTACCTTAAACAAATTTGAGAATTCCGAAATGGTGATGGCTACTTTGCAGTCCGATCCAAGAGATACGATAGATTATATTAAAAATTGGAAGCATTTTCTTACCTATAAGAAACAATTAGATACAAGATTAAATCCGTTTGAAGATTCTGATTTCACTAAGCAATTAATCGAAGAATTCCACGAATACAAAAAGAAGTTAGTTAGTGAAGAATTTGAGGAGGCTAATGGTGAAAAGAAAACCTTTTATTCTGAAAAGAAATTCCCAAAGCCTTCTTTTGTTACCATAAATTTCAAATCGTTTTACCAACCATTATTGTCAGAGTATCCAAAGAAATTGATTAGAACTTTTGATTTGCCAAGCACTGAATTGCTATCACGATTACATGGAACTGATGGAGGTGGTGGTGGTAAAACTTTAATTAGTTCGTCATCTGGTTCAAAAGTGGATTATGAGTTGAGGTTTCAAAATCTATTAACCTGGTTATTCTGTGACAGTAAGCTTACTGAAATGTCAGCATTTTGGGATGATACTACTGTAAGTTTAGAACAAGCTTCGGTATGCAGAAATCATCAGACTTATCTAGAGTACTTAAAGAAGAATACGAAAGATCTTGATTACAACATTTTGAACTTCCTTAAGAAGAATTATGATGGTGTGGCAACTTTTAATGATGATGAAGAGACTATTGATAAAGTAATCAATGATGTTGATGAAGAAGAAGCAATGAGAAAGAGCGAGAAAGGAAAAGCAAATGATGATGCTTTGAATGATAAACCTGGTGCAGGCAATGCTGATGAAAAGGCTGACGTCGGTGCGGTCAATTAAACAACATATAGTTTGGTGTAATTTCATAGAACATGACTTCTCCATTTTCACCATTTCCAATTAAACAATGAATTTTGTTCAAAACTCTCCTTTTCAAAATTGGTCTAATATCTCATGCTTGAGATCGTGTCTCCAAAAACAGCTGGATCTAAATACTGGAAATACTATTGATAGAGACATATATATTGAAGTTGAAAAGAGAAGATAATAGATACGATTACAAAAAAAACTCTCCTAAAACAAGATGTAGGCAACTAGTCATTTCTGGTGATTATAATTTCCAGTTGAGAAGTATTATGTATTATTGATGAAATAGTATTCAGTAATTCAAAAACAATTAGAGGAGAAATCAAATAAGTTGCGTCAGAATGTCTGCAAAAAAACTGTTAAAGTGACTCATAATGTTGTGAAAGTATTAAACAACCTAAATTGAAACAGATTGTTTCTTTATTTCAGATTATAACATATTCATACCGAATAAACCCAACTCAACTCTATATTAGCTCGCGATTAAACACACTAGCTTTCACGTTTTAGAAATCACTTCTTCGGACTATGTGGTGTCAAATGTGAAATTTTTCCGTGATTTTTTTCCGTGAGCTATTATTCAAAATACAAAGAAAATGATATACATAAAGATAACTAAAAAGAATTATGAGAGAAACATGAAGTAAAGACTCTCAGGAAATAGAAAATATCGGTGGATAGTTGATTAAGTAAGATTTATTCATCATATTACAAGTATAATTGCTTAAACGCCTTATCTTTTTTCCAAATCACGTGATATGATTAATATATTTATGATTATTCTAAACACTTTTTTTGCAAGAAAATTAGCGCCGTGGCGCAGTGGAAGCGCGCAGGGCTCATAACTCTGATGTCCCTCGATCGAAACGAGGCGGCGCTAAATTCTTATTTTTTTTTGCAGTATTTGATTATATTAGAAGGTACTCTTCTATAACATCTATATGTCTAACGTTCATCCCAAAATTTTCTCAATAATTCACCCGCAGTTCTGTATTCAACGACATCTTCTTCTGTTAAGACTGGGTATTGCCTACCTTGATTTAATTTTTCATTGGAAATCTCTCCAATTTTAACCAAACCATTCAAATACGTTTGTGCATCTACAACACCAATGGTGTGATAAGCTCTTGTTAATCCTTTTTCCCTTAGTCTTGTTTCAATCCAAACTTTTTGATCTGCTCTTGCGGGTAGAGCTATTTTGCCTGAAAGATATCTCGACACAGTTAAAGCTTGATACTCAAAAACACGAAATGAAATACCATCAATAGGAACCCCAACAAACGTAATCAATGGCTCATCAATTAAAAAGGTATGTTGAAATAATGAAGGTATTATTCTACCGTCTTCAACAATTTTGTTATCCGTCAAACGATTTAAAAATGGGAAAGAGAACTCGTATCCAGTGGCGTAGATGATATGATCAGGATTAACAATTTCTGTTTCATCATCAAATAAGACTTTGAAACCTTCATTATTAGGCAATATCAAATACTCTTTAATAATCGGTTTTGTAATAATGTTGGCTTTTTTTGATAACTTTTTGGTATTTTCAAGATTTCTGATTGACTGATAGACAGTTTTAGCATGATCAGCGATGAACTTAGTTAAATCTGCCCCTGAAGCCCTTGATCCAATAATTAATACGGTTTCATCCTTGTATGGTGTTGGATCTCTGTAGAATTTGGCATGCTGGATAACCTTAGGGTAGTTATCTTGTAAGAAATCCAAGCCTTTCACGTAAGGAATAAAAGGAACATGATAATGGCCAGTAGCAATTACGACAGAATCAAAGTCTTCTTGGTACCAAATATCCTGTTCCTCGTTCAACCTTGACCTGATCGTCAATCTAAACTTATAGGGAATTGCTCTATTTTCAACTGGAATACGTTCAACATCTTCCACAGTTGAGTTGTTAAACAATTCTACTTTGTCTTCCGAAAGGTTTCTGGTAATGTATTTATCAATGTAATCTTGAACAATTAGTCCATCAACATACTTCCTTTGCTCTGGATCATCAACACCAGGCACTTCCCACCTGTTAGTGTCACTGTAAGTCATCATTTTCTCAATGATGTTGGTTTTGATTCTAGCGTAGCTAGGAGTTTCTTCGAATCTTTCTTGTTGATTCTTAGGAGTAACTATAAATTTCTGATTTTTACCAGATAAATGAAAAGGGTTCTGTAACTGAGGGTCAGTTATAGCACTAGTATGTCCTGACTTAATAATATCATTAGGAGTTTCGATAGTTTTCTCATCTAGGGCCCAAACACCACCTAATACTGGTCTTCTTTCAAATAATGTGATTTTTGAAAAATTTGAAGGTGTTTCTTTCAACAAAGTATCTAAAGCTATAGCACCGGATGCACCTCCACCAATTATTGCAACAGTTGCTATTTGATCTGGAGATAATTGGACTGGGTCCTCATAATTATCAAGATGTTCTAAAGCAACCGAAGGCATTATTAGTCTTTTGTATGTTGCTTAGTAGAGTGGCACACCTACTATCGTCCAGAGGTTTCCTAGCCTATTTATATAGGAACGTACTGAGTGAATCAATCCCTCGATTTTCTACACCACACATTCGAAATTTCGCAATGTTAATCGAACTGATAAAAAAAAGTTGCAGCCACAGTTTAGTATAGCACTGGATATTAATAATGTTGTCCCATTTTGTCAGTTTATCTTTGCCTTCGAATTGAAATAAAATTTAGACGCTACTTTGGTTAGTTGAAATTAATATAGATCACTGCAGCAGCAAACTGAATGACAACTTTTCTACAATAGAGGACTTCACTAATCTACATAGAGTTTCTTCTTACAAGTGAACCGCTGTCGTATACGATAAAGTGCCGAATTACTTCCTTCTTTCTCGTTATACACAAATTAGATTGAGAAGGTAATAGTTACCTTGTCAAAATACTAAACTGTGGTGGATACAACTGTCGTAAATCGAACCATAAACAGTGGTTCACTGTTAGGGATCCATGGGGGTAACTCCGAAAGAGTAGTCGTGTCAGCCCAAATAAAAAACATCCCCTGAAAGAGTAGCCGGTGCATTCTTGCAACCAGAGCATCCGTGCCTCAGATTTCTAAACGGAACACATCCATACCTCGAGAACTAGCTTATTTCAGTAATAGCCCACGTGCGTAATATACTCCAATTGACATATCCTGCACACAATATATATGCCGATTAGATGCAGGCATCCAAGTTTCTCCAAAGATGATCATCACCTAAATGAACCAACGGGTGGTTTATTTTTCAATTTTCCACTTTGTTTTCACATTACAAGAAGATAGCATTCAACTCATAAGTCATGGTTCGGCAGAGAAAGCTCGATCTTAGCGAGCCATTGGATAATACGGCTCTGCCCACATTAGAAAAGGTGCCTTTGACTCCAGATTTGATTGAAGCTGCCTTAGTATTACATGGTGATTACTATGGTCAATCTCAAAGTAGATTGAACAGACACATATTCTGGCACCCTATTTCCAGAACGGTGTATACCATTGTATTCCCAATTGCGATCATATATGCTCTCTGGGACTACATAATCATCTCCGACAATGCTATTGAGTTCTTAGGCTACTTCAGAAAGTCAAAGGATCCGTACTTTGAACTTTTGACAACATTTCCGACTTTTATTGTCACGTTTGGTATTGTAGGTTTGACAGCTTATTTATTAAGTGACGACATCAAGACTGTTTCTGATAATCTCCCCAGACAGCAGTACGCTAAGCAGGTTTTTGGTTTTGACATAAAGTTGTTTTCGTGGTTGGATCCGACTGTCAACAAAACTGCTGAAGATTTGACATTGTTGAGTCTCGGTAACAACTCCCAGTTCATCATGTACCGTGAGTCTCCAATTGCTGTTTGCTCCTTAAATCCCGATTATGAAAATTCCACTAGTGACGAGTTCATCGTTAATTTGACGGGCTTGCATGTTAGAAAAGTGTTTCAGAAGGTGGATTTCGATGATTTGCTTATTGACTGGGCGGTTATAAGATCCCGGCAATTGTTCCAGAACTATGTGAAAGAAAAAAAATTGAAGAACTATGAAGATAAGACCACCATTACTATCAAAACGAAGGCCTATTCGTTCAATGACGACCAGTTGAAATTCTTACACAAGAAAGGGTTTGTTGAAGTTGATGAGACTATTGACTTAAACCCTTTTGTTGAGAGTAAGTACAACCGATTACAAGTGTTCCTCCATCAGTATTTGAAGATTGGAATCAAAACTTTGTCTATTTCCTTCATTCCCAAAGCTGAGGACGAAGAGTTGTTATCCAAGATTGGTCAGGACACCCCTGTTGAGCCAGTTCCGCAGCCAGCACCCAAAAAGGCTTCTAACGTGAGAAGAAGGAAATAAAATTAATACATTATTCATACATATGGAGCAGTCCACGTATACATGCACATTATATAGGTAATAAAAAGTAAATTTAACAGTTTTGTATCACAAATTATACGATGCTTGGTTCTAGTCCAATAAACCAGTAACTTTTGATTTCTTCTTTTGCTTTTGAACTCTATAAATGATGAATCCACACCAGATGAATAGCACGGATATTATGATATACACCGTGAACTTAATCACGGTTAGTATCTTTCCAACAGTACGTTTGACAAACGTGGCGTCGGGATCACCATACTTCTCCAATCTAAGTTTCCGTTCTCTTTCTTTGATTCTTCTCTCAGAAAGCCGCAATCTCTGGACCGACTTTCTCCTTTGGTTTACGCTTTGCCTTCCGCTTCTTCTAGTCAGTTTGTCCCCGAATCCCTTGTTGTTAGCTTCCTCTTTGATTTCCTTGACCTCGTTTTCGTACTCGTTCTGTTCAGCCAACAACCTGGACAATTCGTCGATGGACTCGATGAAAGAGCCATCAGGCTTGTACAAGGCAAAGATCTTATTTTCGAGAATATCGACATTCTGCGATAACTGGCCCGTTTCCGCCGTCAATCCCAAGTACTTGACGGGCGGTAATATCACATCAGTCAAGGTGACACAGTTGGACCACTCCTCATGGACACCGTCGTAGTTAAGGTCGATGGACAAGTATCCGTTCTTGATGTAGATGATTCGCATTTTGGTTTGCTTGGCGGCGGGGTTGAAGATGTTTTTGGTGGTGCACCCGGCCAAACGGGTGTCGTAGCCATCGGTGCCCTTGTCGTATCGCTTGGTCCCGTCGTTCAACATGAGATTGATAAACGGGAAGTTGCCTCTTCTGCCGTTTTTGTACGTGTCGATCATGATCCCAAGGCCCTTGAAGTAGTTCTTGGCCCCGAACACGTCGCCAACCTCGGACTTGTGGTCGACAAACCAGATGGCCAACCCATCGCCAATCAACCCGATGCCGGTGTTGGCGTGGATATGGAAGGTCAACTCCATCTCAAACGACTCGGCCTGGATCGGCATGTCGGCAAACATATTGCCAACCTGATGGGGATTGGCGGTCGTCAACCTGATGTAGTCATTGTTCTTGATCATGGTGTTGCCTCTCACGTCCCAATTTTTGATTTTGAAGGTGGACGGCTCCAAGTACGGCTTGGCGATGCTCTGCGCCGTCAACTCCACCTTTTTGAGCAACGCTAACTCCTCATCCTTGTTCTGCAAGATCGAGTTTAGCTCCTCCGGGGTATACGATTCCCCGTCGGGGCTGGAGGTGGGGTACATGTAGTAGATGACAGCCAAACCCACCAACAAAAGCATGATCTGGAGCGGCCGCGACCGCCGGACTGTAGCCAACGCACTCATTACCCTGAAAATGGCGGGGTGGTACCGGAAACTGGTGGTGCTGGATGGTTTCCCTCGGTGAAAATTTCCCACCACGTAGAGAAAAATTGGGTGCGTTTTTCTGCCAAATTGGTGCGAAAGTTGGATTTTATCTCCAGCGTCTATTATCGTTACAAAGTTCATAAGAAGGCCTATATACATGCTACGCGCAGCGGCTCACTTGCCAAAGATAACGGTGCGCGCCGCCACCCAGAGCGACTCCTTGCGCTCGCCCTTGATACTGCTCAAGAGCCGGCTGTAGTAGTCGGGGTTGCCCTTGGGTCTCAACAACTTGTCGTCCAATTTGTAGTAGTTTTTGTACTTGTCGTTGACCAAGTCCCGCAACGAGTCGTACTGCAAGCGCAAGTCCCGTTCCTCGATCGCCATGGCGTTGCCCTCGCTGTCTTTGCCGTGGCCGTTGTTCTGAAACCGCTGCAACTGCACCTCCTTGAACGACGAGTAGTAGTTCAATCTGTCCTTGGGCAACGTGCGCAACAACGCCACGATCTTGTCGGTCAACTCCTTCTTAGTAGACATCTTTGTACTGTCTGGTTGGCGCTGCCTCTGGAGATAGCCGACTACGGCCGATGGTGATTAGGTGAAGTTTTTTCCTAGCAATTACGTGCTCCTGCACACAGGCCGGGTCACGTGCCACGCCCTATACCGGCATACCGGGCCGGTGCCACGCTAGCCCCGGCGGCCGGCTACTCTGAGGTGGGGGGAAGCCCGAGGCAAAATCGGGCGTGTGTGGTCGTGGCACCCCCGTCATCTGTAACTCGGATGGCCCGCCGTAATTGCACTGCTTTTCTGTTTTCGCAGTAATTCGTGGTGAAAAAAGAGAGACTGTGCTCCGAGCAAGATTGTTCACGGTACATTTGAGTTGCATTCCCCCCCTAATTGGCAGCGAGAATACCCGTTAGTGCACCGTGAAGCTGACAATGGCTGCTGAAAAAGTACCCACCCCCAGAGTGATTTTTGTTCGTCACGGACAGACCGAGTGGTCCAAATCGGGCCAACACACTTCGGTCACCGATTTGGAATTGACCCCGTTCGGCGTCAAACAGATGAGAAACACCGGCAAGCATTTGATTGGCAAGAGCGCCTTCCAACTTATCAAGCCCCAGGATATCACGCATATCATCGTCAGCCCCAGAACCAGGGCCAGGCAAACGGTCGATTTGTTAACCGAAGACTTGGACGACATCCAGAAGGCCAGAATCCCGATTGTCGTGGAAGAAGACATCAGAGAGTGGGAATACGGCGACTACGAGGGCTTGTTGACCAAGCAGATCAGAGACTTGAGAAAAAAAAGAGGCACCGATGGCCCCACCGAAGATTGGGATATCTGGAGAGATGGCTGTGAAAACGGCGAGGATTACAAGCAGGTCACCGCAAGAGTGGACAGAGTGATAGAAAAGATCAAGGTCATCCACCGCAAAGCCATCCAAGAGAACACCAAAAGTGACATTATAGTCGTGGCCCACGGCCACATATTGAGGTGTTTTGCAGCAAGATGGGTTGGACGAGAAATCAACTGCAACCCATCGTTCATGGTGGATGCTGGTGGGGTTGGTGTGTTGAGTTACCAGCACCACAACTGTGATGAACCGGCCCTTTTCTTGGCTGGGGCATTTGTGGTTCCAGTCGAAGAAGAGGGCGCTGATTTATAGGGACTTTTATTAGAAACTTTTATTTACCCGTAGAAATTGCAAAACGTGCAGTGAATGGCTCATTAAGAAACGCTGGTAGCGTTGAAAGTTTTATTGGCCTTGGCTTGTGATGAAATCTTGCTGTACTTTTCGGCCACATCCATAGCCAGCAATAGTTCGTCCCAAAACCGGCTCACATTAATATCCTGGCCTATTATGATGGCCCTATTTTCGTTGCTATTGTCTTCATCAATTAAACATTGTCCCAGGTGTTCCCCATCAGTCACAACAGTGACCGCCTTCCTTATATACGAATACGCGTAACTCTCACTATTCTCACTATCCAAGAAAGGTAATATGGCGTAGAGTGCTACTGGATCATGCACCGGCGGACCCTCACAGATTCCGTACTTTTTGCTGTAGGACTCGCTGAAGAAGTTCAAGATATTGTAAAAGATCCTTCTGAACTTGGAGTTTTTGGTGGGCAAATCCTTGGTGAATATTCTGCTTCGGACTTCCTTAGTAGCAACCACCTTGTGTGTCAAGTTCAATGGAGCTAGGACGATTTTTGAGTGAGGTAAACTCAAAACATCATTTGCAGCGTGGGGATCGATAAAGAAATTGAACTCGGAGTAGGGCGTTACATTTCCCAAGTCAAACGCACCTCCCATGATGGATATGTAGTTGACTTTTGGTAAAAGTTCAGGATATTTGGAAAACAAAATCGAGATGTTAGTCAACGGACCAGTGCATATCAAACAAATCTTACCTTCATACTGTAAGATAGCTTGCTTCATTGCTTCCAAATATGTCGCATCGGTGGAGATTTTGTTCATTGTCAGAGCCGGGAAACTGACTCCACCAATACCGCTTGAACCATGTATTTCAGGAGCAAAGTGGGATTCTTTGACTAGAGGACTCTCTTCGCCCTGGTAAACCTTGATATGGAAGACATTTAAGATGTCTAACAAAGCAAGCGCATTATGCGTCGTTAGTGCCAATGGCGCATTACCATGGACGGTAGAAATTCCCACCAAATTAAATTTTTGACTGAATATCGCTAGTAATATAGCAAAAACGTCATCATTTCCAGGATCGCAATCGAGCCATATGGGGATCTTTTCAAAAACGTTCATGCCGCCTATAATATGCTTCTATAGACCACCTCTTATTCAGTGGCCACCGGATGATATAGGAACTTAACAATCGTAGCAAAACAAGCAAAAAATAAGCCAACGGAAAAGCCCAATAAACATACAATCTCAATACATAGAAAAGGATGCACTAGGATTTATATAGTCTATCTTTCAATTTGTAATTCTATAAATGCTGGGGGAAATAAATTTTTGCATATCCATTCTGGGACGCGCATCCGTACATCTGTCATAGCGGAATTTTGCCCCACCTAAAAATGCCCCACACAAATGACCAAAAAAGGTCACTGAACCAATTTGGTAGGAGAACACGAAACAAATGACAACGTTTTCGTTTCAATGACGCCAATCATGTCTCCACAGTCACCACTTGTGGTTGTGGTAACACCGAGTCCAACCCAGGCACGAATGAGGGTGGTGTCTGCTTTTCCAGTAGTTCCGCAGCAAGGGTTTCCTTGCCAGTAAGTTTCTCCGAACCAGCCTCTAATAAATAATATCTCTCCAAAGCATGCGAAATTTCAATTCCTATCTTGTCTATGACATCGGCTGCCCAGATTACATCCAAGTGGGAGTAGTCAGGAACTCTTTGTATAAAAAGGTTTTCTCCTTCTTTAAGTTTCGGCTCGTAGTTTCTGAGATGTGTTATTAGTCTATCGCCATCAACCATGTCATCCGTACCACCAGTAAAAAGCATTATTGGCGGAACATCACAATTTTCATCGAACCAAGTTTGTTTAAACGGCAAGAACGAATCTTCTTCACTGGTGTCATTAAGATCAAGCTTAAAGTTGTCTCCATTCTTATAGCTTTGTTTGGGTAACAACTGGTTAGAGAAGCCAGGTCCCACAAATGAAGAAGTATACCATGCCATCAAATCAGATGAGATATAGACAACATTAAACAACATCAAGCATCTCCAGACCTTTCTGTCTCTATCCCAGTGTTTCGAACTCCAGCCAAATAGATAGTTGAAAATGTAGTATGATAATCTATAGTAAATTCTCCTGGTTGACAACAACGATCTCAACACATTCAAGTATCGAATAAATGAACACGATCCAAATATTAGCAAAAATGAAAATCTACTCAATGAATAGAAAAACCTCAAGAATCTGGCCTCCAAGAAAATAGGACCAGGAAAACAAGCAGGTGCCAATGGAATGAAGAGCTCAATTTGCCGATGAACCCGACGTAGATTACCATTTCTCAATAGTAGGAACGATTGACAACCACCTTGCAGGTGTCCTGATAGAATCAATTTGGAATGATGGGGTTTATGCAGCAAAACATTTTCAATTATAGCTGGTAGATCGTAGTACGCCAACGCTCTGATATCCCAATTCCAGAATTGTTCATTGTTGTATAGGTGCTCGTAATATTTGTGTTTGGGTTCGAAATATGATCGATTATTTCCCATCCAAACATCATAACCCAATTCGACAAAATGGAAAGGGAGAGAATTAGTCCCTGATGTAAAGAAAGCACCTGATGATGACAACAACCCGTGCTGAAATAGTATAGGCCTCTTCTGATCCCTTTGGGCACTGGTCTCCTTCGGATTGATCAATCGATGTAACGTTAAAACATAGCCATCATCTGTAGAAATAGCGTACTCTTCCAAGTCCAAATTTAATTGTAAGGCATAGTAGCGCACATCATCCTTCACTTGCAATGATTTCATATCCGGATATGCCTGTCTCGGTATATATCCATTCTTAGACGTCTTGGTGTAGTCAATTACTTCTTCTTTGTATTCGCCCTTCAATTTGCGCAATAAATGATGGAAAACAGCTCCTGTAACCAATACATTAACGAATATCATAGATCCGAAGAAGGAAACAACAATCACTAGATACTTGGTAAACACATTGGAATGTCTTTGTATCTTCTCCGGGGGAGTTAGCTCTTCATACATTGATTGAAACTATTGATTCTACAGCAATGGGAAAATGTCTGTTTATTGATCCAATCACTTTTAGATACGCAGGACCACGAACCGGTGCTTGAGGTGATGGAAATCTGCACATGTTTTGATACTTATTTTTTAAATGCTGCATGGATTTACGAGACAATATTTTGTGCGCTGGAGTCGTAGAAGATTGCAGCACACAGCACAACGATGATACTGTTAGTAGTACATCAAGTCCGAATAGATAGAACATGTGAGCAGTTGAGTAGTTTGAAAAATTGATAGTAATTCTTATCTGGTTGCAGTATTATCTGTCTGTGAATAGCTGTTTGGCTGGATGTCCTAAGAAGAAAGCATGGATTCTACAGAATTTTGTGTCACGACAGCTTTCATGGAAAGTATACGTGTGGCTCCACATTTTTGCTAGATAAGGCGTAAGAACAGTACCAACAACCAACAACAAAACAATTGGAAAGTTGCCACCGAAAATTCAGCTGAAACTTGAATGTAAGAAAGAGCCGCAGTAGTCTTATCTTTCTCCACTGAAACTTAAATTATGCAGTGCTAACAATTTAAACTTCATCAGAAATGCTTCCTGGAAGAGAGTGCGCAAAATAAAGGTAGAGGCCGTGTCTTGGAGTGGAAGAAAAGAACACCATGGTAAATGACAGCAATCGTTAGTGTTGCCACAGGAGTAGTGTTCCAGAAATCCATTTTCACATTGTCTACTACTCTATTCTTTAGTATAAATATGTGGACCAATATCCGACTAAACAGCTTGCATTCGGTGTAAAACTATAGCGATGTCATCTTTATTTGTTTCATTCTCCATTTTGGACAATCCTTCTATCAATTGGAAACTGATAGTTTCGAGTATTATTGTTGGTAAATTTGTGTTTGAAAGCTATATCAAGTTCCGTCAATACTCAATATTGAATAAACAGAATCCACCAAGGGTTTTGAAAGCTGAAGTGACCCAGGAAATATTTGCAAAGAGTCAAGAGTATACAAAGGCAAGACTTAGATACGGCATAGTTTCTGGCCTCAAAACGGCAATAGTTTCTGTTATTGGAGTGAAATTTAATCTTTTGCATCAATATTGGTCTACCAGTGGAGTATTATTGTCCAAACTTGCAACTATTTTACCATATGGTTTCGTAACCTCGACATTTTCCCAATCAGTTGCTTTAGTTACTATTGAAACACTTTTTGAGACGGTAATTTCTTTGCCGTTTGATTATTATTCCACTTTTGTGATAGAGGAGAAGTTTGGTTTCAATAAGTATACTATTAAGTCATGGGCAAGGGACACCTTGGTGATGTACTTCGTGCTGGCGTTTTTTAATTCCGTGTTCCAGGCTGGTTTGGGAAGTATCATCGATAATTTCAAAGACAAATACGTTGTTTATGGCATTGGTTTCGTGTCTTTTTTCTTCATATTCACGTTCACGATATTTCCCAGTTTTATCTATCCGTTGTTCTTCAAATTTACTCCCTTGGAAGAAGGAAAGTTAAGAACTGATTTAGAGCGTTTAGCTGCCAAGCATGAGTTTCCTATGAAAGATGTATATATTATTGACGGTTCTTCCAAAAGTTCTCATTCTAATGCTTTTTTGGCGGGAGTACCATGGAATAGAAGAATTGCTCTATTTGACACTTTAGTGCAAACCCAGACAGACGAAGAGATTGTTGCTGTTCTTGCCCATGAACTTGGCCATTTTCAATTCGGACATACGAACAAACTACTCCTAGTCGCAATTGCCCAAGTTTCTATTGAAATCTACGCATCTTCTGCTTTTGTTCACAACAGATCTTTATTGTCAACCTTCGCTTTCGGTCCAGAAGCAACGGGCATAATTGGGTACAAATTGTTCTCAAAACTTTCTGTCGCGTATGAAGTATTGACTCAGTTATTTCAAAATCAACTTGTTAGAAGTTATGAATATGCTGCAGACAATCATGCTAAAGAGCTTGGATTAACTCAAGAACTAGGTAGAGGTTTAATTAAACTCTCGGGGACAAATTTATCTGTAACGGATCTGGATTGGCTTTATGGAACTTACTTCCAAAACCATCCCAATTTGGTTGAGAGATTAACCGCCTTGGATTATTATTCAGAGGCCAAAGTAATCAAGGACGCGAAGAAAGACTGACTTTCTTTTTGATAGTTTGCCTGAAGTTGAACAGGAAACTAGACTATATACAAATACACATATACATACGGTATGAAACTCCTAGTTCTCAATTTTGAAAGGGTCAGAAATTCTCTAAAGCATCCGTAAATAAGTAACAAGATTGTTGCGCCAGATGCCATCACCATATAAACCCAGAATCGATAGAATCAATCCATTTTCTCTTCATCAGCCGTCTTCATTTGTAAGATGCCATGAACGCTGTAACAGGAATCTATTAATAGACTCAACCGTCACAACCATCAGAACAATAATTCTTACAGACAAATACAAGCAAAAGAGAAGGGAATTGTCATGGTATTACGCGAGACTTCATCATATTAGTATAAAAACTATGGAAGGTCATACAAAGAAAAAGCTGTTAACTCAAGAAAAATTTTCTGACTGCATTCATTTTTATAGAGGTAGAAAAAAATCCGGGTAAATGCAATATATCCTGCATTTTATAGACCTCATCTAAAGAAATTTTTGTATGGCATGGTAACCTTGACTTACATCTTTGACTAGCTAGCGTAGGAGAAATTACCACAACTTGAGAGATGGCTGTGCTGAAGAGGAAGACTGACACTAAACAGCCAAAGGGTAAAAAGATTTCAAAAGGAGACGAAAAGGCGATCGAATCTGGCATTGTGACCATTGAATCAATCCAGAATTATGGAGATGCCATTATAGAGTCTTCCAAATATAATAATTTTGTCATCCTATTGGACCAATACAAAATTCTCAACGACGAATTAGCGAATTCCAAAGATCTTTTAATAGAGACAACGAGCCGCCAACTTTCACTCACTTTATTCAAATGCTTCCAACATTTATTGAAGACCGATAAATTGGTATTGAAGAAACATTATGAAGACAAACACAAACTCATAGTCAAATGGTTAATAAGCAAATACGACTCGTTCAAAGATATAATTTTTAAATTACTTGAGTCAAAATTATCGTCTTACTTCCAATCTATCCAGCTTGATTTGTTAGAGATTAGTTTGAATTTGATAAAGCTTGAATCTAGATACTTAAAGTCTTCAGCTAATGACTTATATTTCCCGACAGCAACATACACAAGGCTTGTCAACAGTTTACTATCAAGTAATAGCGGTGAAATTTTATCTGATGGCTCAAACAGTAGTGTAATTGTCCAGGAATTTGTAAGGTTCTTCAATGATAATTGGGACTTGCAGTTTTACTTTTTCAATAATTTATCCGATATCTTACAGGAATGGAAATCAACTAGAAACACAAGCGAGTTGAGGGTTATCTTTTCTAACTTTTTCACCATAATAAGAAATCCATTATTGTTCTCTGATGAATTCAACCCAGATTCTTTATCATCTTGGATAGAGGCAAAATTGCCTTCCATTGCATGCAAGCCTTCGACTTTCAAGACACAATATCAAAAATCCATATTGACAACTTTGTCGTACCCATTATTAATATCTCAATACAAATCCATACTATTGGTGTTGCATAAAAGAATCATCCCTAACATGGCCCAACCACAAAACATCATGGACTTCTTAACCGACTGTTACAATATTAACGATGATTCCATTATTCCAATTTTGACGTTGAATTCATTGTACGAATTGATTAAAAAGTACAATCTCGAGTACCCAGACTTCTACACCAAGTTGTATTCCTTGTTAACGCCAGAATTGTTATACACACACTACAGGTCGAGATTTTTCAGATTGTGTGATCTTTTCCTTTCCTCCACCCATTTATCCGCCAACTTAGTAGCTTCATTCATCAAGAAGTTAGCTCGTTTATCGATGGCTTCTACTGCATCCGGAAATGTCATAATAATCCCTTTCATTTATAATTTGTTGAAGAGACACCCAACTTGCATGATTATGTTGCATAACACCGAGGCACAGAGCAAAGATTACCAAGACCCGTTCGATAACGAGGAAAAGGACCCCTTGAAGACTAATGCAATTGAGTCATCGCTCTGGGAATTGGAAGCTTTAATGTCACATTACCATCCAAACATTGCTACCTTGGCCAAGATCTTCGGCGAACCTTTTAGAAAGCATTCCTACAATTTGGAAGACTTCTTAGACTGGAGTTACATTACTTTATTGGACAGTGAGAAGACAAGAAAGTACAAGCGATTGGTAGCACTAGAATTCGAAGAGTTCGCTGACATTTTTGAATCTACTGCGAAAGAGAATAACAATGAGCCTACTACGGTGTATGCTCAGGGCTGGACTTTGTAGATAAATAGCAGTATATAAGCATATAATAAGATATAATGCAGCCCTCCAGGGTTTGATATTTTTGTAAACGCTTATGTCTGAAAACGTCCACTTTAAACTAACCCGTTTGTCGCTAACTACAACACTTCGCCCTCTGGAAAATCAAGCCTCGACCTATATTCCTCATTCGTTAAGTTATGTTCCCAACTGGGTCGGTCGTGCCCAAACCATAAATCTGCAATTTAATCCCAATCAGGAAATATAATGGAACGCGTCTTTCCATTTTTTATTTACAGGAGTTGCCAAAAAAAAGCTGAAAAGTTTTAGAGGCAGACCCACTTGTCTGCTTCTTTACTCCCAGCAGCTATACCTTAGCAGAAGATAAAAAGCAATAACAGATACATCACCATGGACGAGTCGCAGTTCATTGATCAGCCGGTAGATGCTATTTTTGGTGATAGAGTCAGACGGTTCCAGGAATTCTTGGACAGAGTCGATGCTGATGGGTCTACCTACAGAACCGCCATAAAGGACATGTTGGTGAAAAACAGGTACCGCTTGAATGTCACTATTGACGATATCAGAGAATTCGATGCTGAATTCTGGAGAGGCTTGTTGAACTCTCCTGCTGAGTACTTGCCGGCCTGTGAAAGAGCTTTGAGAGATACTGTGCTCACCATTTACGATCCGTCGGATCCAATTTTCCAAGAAGATTACGACCCAAACCAGCAATTTTACCTATCTTTTAAAGGCTCCTTTGGTGACCACCATGTTACCGCAAGATCAATCAACTCGTCCCATCTTTCGAAGTTGATTTCCATCGAGGGTATTGTAACCAGAGCATCTTTGGTGCGTCCCAAGATTATCAGATCCGTTCACTATGCCGAAGAAACCAGTAGATTTTACGCCAGAGAATACAGAGACCAGACTACTTCCTTTGATCCAATCTCGACTCCTGCCGTATATCCTACCGAAGACATGGAAGGTAACAAATTGTCCACTGAATACGGTTATTCCACCTACAGAGACCACCAGAAGATCTCGGTGCAGGAAATGCCAGAAACTGCACCAGCAGGTCAGTTGCCCAGATCGGTTGATGTCATTTTGGACGACGATTTGGTTGATTTGACCAAGCCAGGTGACCGTATACAGATAGTTGGTGTGTACAGAGCTCTTGGTGGCGGTGCCAACAACAACTCCTCGTTCAAGACAGTTATCTTAGCCAACTCGGTGTATCCATTGCATGCCAGATCTACCGGTGTTGCGGCTCAAGAAAAGTTGACCGATCAAGATATCAGAAACATCAACAAGTTATCAAAGGAGAGAAAGATCTTTGACATATTGGCTACTTCGTTAGCGCCCTCCATATACGGCTTTGATTATATCAAGAAGGCCGTGTTATTAATGTTGCTTGGTGGTGTGGAGAAAAACTTGGACAATGGTACCCATTTGAGAGGTGATATCAACATATTGATGGTGGGTGACCCTTCCACAGCCAAGTCGCAGATGTTGAGATTTGTGTTGAACACGGCTTCTTTGGCGATTGCCACTACTGGTAGAGGCTCTTCCGGTGTCGGTTTGACTGCTGCAGTCACTACTGATAAAGAAACCGGCGAAAGAAGATTAGAAGCAGGTGCGATGGTGTTGGCCGACAGAGGTGTGGTTTGTATCGATGAGTTCGATAAGATGTCTGACGTGGATCGTGTGGCCATTCACGAAGTTATGGAACAGCAGACTGTCACCATTGCCAAGGCCGGTATCCACACTTCCTTAAACGCCCGTTGTTCGGTTATTGCAGCTGCCAACCCGGTGTTTGGCCAGTACGATATTCATAAGGATCCTCACAAGAACATTGCATTGCCAGATTCGTTATTGTCCCGTTTCGATTTGCTTTTTGTTGTGACGGATGATGTGCAGCCAACAAGAGACAGAATTATCTCAGAACACGTATTGAGAATGCACAGATTCATTCCTCCTGGCTTATTGGAAGGAGAACCAATTCGTGAAAAGTCAACCTTATCTTTAGCAGTGGGAGACGAATCCACTCTTGAACAGGAACAGTTAGAGCAGCCCGTTTTTGAGAAGTTTAACTCCTTATTGCATACTGGTGTGAATATTTCAAAGTCATCCAAGAAATCACCAACCATTTTGTCCATACCTTTCTTGAAGAAATACATCCAATACGCTAAACAGAGAATAAAGCCAGTTTTGACACAGCCTGCCTCGGATTACATTGTGACCACATACTATTCGTTGAGAAATGATTTGATAGACAACAACCAGAGACACACTGCACCAATCACAGCCAGAACCTTGGAAACCTTGATTCGTTTGGCTACCGCTCATGCCAAGGTCAGATTATCCAAGACGATCGATATTAAAGATGCAAAGATGGCCGAGGAATTGCTCAGATTTGCCTTATTCAAGGAAGTTACCAGAAAATCGAGGACCAAGAAGCAAAAAACAGTATTGGATTCTGAATCCGAACTGGAATCATCTGAGGACGAATCGGAAGATGAAATAATTCGTCCAACTACTACTAGAACTAGAACAAGAGCTCAAGCACAACAAAGAACACCTTCGCTCACTCCACCTCTTCCACTAGACAATGACGAGAACGAGGAAAACTTCCAACACGAACTTGATAACTTAAGAATCAATGATGGTGTACAACCATTGGCCGAAGCTAGTGCTCGTAGCGTCAATGCCGGAACCGAAACAGGAATAAATCCAGGAAGATACGAAGCTTTTGTTGGAATCATGTCCAGAATTATCAGATCTCCTCTTTTCGATAACGAAGACGGCGCTGCTCCTATAGAGAGCGTGACTGCTGCGATCAATACTGATTTGCCGCAAGAAGAAATATTCTCCGAGACGGAGATCAGTGCTGCTTTGGACCAGATGATGGCAGAAAACAAAATCTTTACTGGAGAAGACAAGATCTACAAGATCTGAGGAAGGGTGTCAATGTGGTGTGTAATATATAGTTTAGTTCTTTATCTGTATCTTTTTAGTCAATGAATGTTGTTACAGGAAGCAATGGTCTAGTAGGACGTGTTTCTGCACAAGATATCGACTATGGGAAATCACTTGCTAACAAACAGTGGTACATCTGTCAAGGTTGCAAAAATTTCTCGGACGCACGTCTAACTCTACATTTTTTTTCCTACTGCTAACATCTTTTAGAATCACATTAGCACACAGGTATGCAAGAGATATGAGCACGCCGGAAAATGATAACAGGAAAGTACGTAATCGAATAGAATGCGACGAGACAGATACTTCCCAAAAAGAGGAGCTTCCACACACAGCTGGTTTACCTTTATTGGTGCTGACAAAGCGTACGGTAAGCGATGATGAACAAGAGGATCCGAAAAGAAGAAAAGCTGACCATGGTAATAAAGATTCCACAACCGAGAGCAGAGATGATCTGGCCAATATGCTGACCAATTACACAGAAGCAGCAGCCGATATGGAGCGTGGGCCGGACGAGAGCTCCAGCACCGAGCTGATCGAGTATATTCAAACCGCAGAAACTGAAATCAATGAAATAATACAGCATGCCAATAGCAATAATAAAAAAAAGAAGAAGAACAGAAAGAAGAAGAAGAAGCTGCAAAATGATGATGTAGAGTATGATGGCGAATTGCTTATGCACACATACCACACCTTGCCCAACAATTGTAAGAAATTCTGGAGCCGAAGATATAGGCTATTCAGTCGGTTTGATGATGGCATATTCATGACGTCTGAATTGTGGTATTCCGTTACACCAGAAGTGATTGCCCAATTCACTGCTCACGCCATCCGATATTTGTTCCCAGACGCCCAAGTCATATTAGACGTATGCTGTGGGGGTGGTGGGAACACAATACAGTTTGCTCATTTGTTTGAAAGCGTTGGCGGTATAGATATCAAGGAGATTAACGAGCTTTGCACGGTGCACAATGCCGAGGTATATGGGATACATGACAAGATCTGGACCCGAGTCGGCGATTGGAATCAAATGAGCGCTGTTGACGAGGACGGAACAGTTCCCACAGGATGGATTCCTGAACACATACGGAAAACACAGAGGGTTGATACGACATTTGATGTCATTTTCTGTTCACCACCGTGGGGTGGCACGGCATACAACCGCGACCAGTTTGATTTGTATCAGATGGAACCGTTTGCAATCGATAAGCTCGTAGAACAGATGCTACAGTACACGAGAAACATAGGGTTGTTTCTACCCAAGAGCCTGAACTTGGATCAGCTACGTGAAGTGACCAAGCGGTTTTTTGGCCCTGGGGCAAAGAGCAGAGTGATATACATCGGCTCATCAGGTCGCTCAGTGGGTTTGTTAGCATTGTTGGGACACGATTTATCCACACACCAGATAGACTACGACGAGTTTTTCCGGAGCGAAATGGGGTACGGCGAAGAAGAAGAGGAAGAGGAAGAAGTTGATGGCAACAATAGCTATCACAGTGACGATGGCTCTAGGTATAACTTTTACGGTGCCGGAGACGGGGGCCAGACAGAAGACTCGGATGGAGAAGGTCAAAACGACGCCACGACAAACCAGCGCGATCCACACAACGGATCACAGAATGTGGAAGGGGCCGGGCATGGCGATTACGGCGCCACAGAGTAATCAATAGTTATACAGCAGAGAGAATGATAGTCACTCGCGAGTGTAGTTAGCGAGTGCGGGACTACGAAGAGGTACACACGGAAAATGGGCCAGTGGCCAACACAGCGCATGTTTGGTGCGACGCTAGAGTAGGCCACAGGAACAGCACCAGCAGCGGAGGTGGCAGGGAGGTGGCAGAGGTGGCAGGGGTGGCACGGAAGTGTATGTCCGGGACCCGACCTGCACACAGGGCACGGCCCAAAAAAAGTCTCCCAGCAAAAAAGTCTCCCTATATCACAGCGTTGTTTACATTTCAGCATTATCCGACATTTTGCAATCAAGTGCCAGACCCACTACGACATTCTCCCCCACCGCCACACAAACAGCATGCTATCGGGAACACACGCCGGAGCCTCGAGAAACGCCGACGACGGCGCCTTTGGCCACCCCGCCCACTCGCTCGAACGGTTGCAGGAGGCGGTGCACAAGTTGGAAACCGAAAAGGTCAATGCCCTCTCGGACGAAGTGGCCTACTTGAGGCAGCTCATCGAGTTCCAGAACAACAAGATCGAGCGGTTGACCACCATCATCACCGACTACTTTGGCAACAAGAACCAGGAGGCCATCCTCAACTCGTTGCTGTCGGTGCAGGACAATGTGCTCGAGCACGACCACGACCAGGTGAGCGCCGTGCAGGAACAGGTCCAGAACCAGGTGGACCAGCAGGTGTTGGGCCCGCACGGCGACATCACGGGCCAGCCCACGTTGGACGGCAACATGGACCCGCAGTTGCAGCAGGTTGCCGCGGCTGCAGCCGCGGTGCAGGCGCACGAGCAGGCCCAGGCCCACGCCGACCACCAGGACAAATCGGGCAAGAAGCTGCACAAGCGCAAGTTGGACATGGCGGCCGACACCACCGCGGGCGACTTGCTGCGGACGCTGGCAAAAAGGCCCAACATCGTGGTGGACTTTTTGCAGAACCCGGCCACCGTCAAGGAGATCTACGACGAGTTCACCAAGGGGTTCCGGGGCCAGCCGCCGTTGCGCGACATGGACTTGAAGTACGGCAAGCACGAGTGGCGCGGGGACCTGCGGTCCAAGGAGTCCAAGCGGTTCCAGCGCAGAAAGAAGCTCTGCGACGCCATAGACCGCGGCAGCATCAAGTACGCCAAGCCCAGCGACGAGATCATCAACTACATCGAGGAGTTCCGCGGCGACAAGTCCTTGACGTGGGTCATGAACGGCAACTTGCCCAGCGACCTTCTCTCGTGAGGGCGCCCTGTACTGCTACTGTATACTAGTTACCTTCTCTTTCTGTTTTAATACCACTGTTCCCGAGGCCGGCCCGGCGGCACGTGACCGTAGCGCACCCAGCACGTGACTGGTCACGTGTCTACATGCGACCACAATCACATGATATCGCACGTGCGCAGGTCACGTGATGCAATCGATGACCGCTGCCGTTCTCGAACATTCCGGCCGGGTAACGTGCGCACACCAAAAAAATCACTTATAAAAAAAGTTTTCTCCGCCGATTTTTCACGCCCCGAAACTGGCCAGGAATAGGACTGCTAGATACGTCTATATACCAACAAGCCACCGTCAGTAGCCAGAACCGAACTGAAGATGTTAACTGCCAGAAGCTCCGCACAAAGCGCCGCCCGCCGTTTGCCTGCTGTTTTTGCTCGTGCCAACTCGACCGCAGCCCCAGGGGGTCCCGTCATTGGTATCGATTTGGGTACCACCAACTCGGCTGTCGCCATCATGGAAGGTAAGGTGCCTAAGATCATCGAAAACTCCGAAGGTGGCAGAACCACGCCCTCCATTGTTGCCTTCACCAAGGAGGGCGAAAGATTGGTGGGTATCCCCGCCAAGCGCCAGGCCGTGGTCAACCCCGAAAACACCTTGTTTGCCACCAAGAGATTGATCGGTAGACGTTACGAAGACACCGAGGTCCAGAGAGACATCAAGCAGGTGCCTTACCACATTGTCAAGCACGAAAACGGCGATGCCTGGATCGAAGCCAGAGGCGACAAGTACTCTCCTCAGCAGATTGGTGGTTTCATCTTGAACAAGATGAAGGAAACCGCCGAGGCCAACCTCGGCAAGACCGTCAAGAACGCCGTGGTCACGTGTCCTGCCTACTTCAACGACGCCCAAAGACAGGCCACCAAGGACGCTGGTAAGATTGTCGGATTGAACGTGTTGAGAGTTGTCAACGAACCCACCGCCGCTGCCTTGGCCTACGGTTTGGAAAAGAACGACGGTGAAGTGGTTGCCGTTTTCGACTTGGGTGGTGGTACTTTCGATATCTCCATCTTGGACATTGGTGCTGGTGTTTTCGAGGTCAAGTCCACCAACGGTGACACCCACTTGGGTGGGGAGGATTTCGACATTGCTGTCGTCAGAAACATTGTCGAGACCTTCAAGAAGGAGTCCGGCATTGACTTGGAAAAGGACAGAATGGCCATCCAGAGAATCAGAGAGGCGGCCGAAAAGGCCAAGATTGAATTGTCCTCCACCGTGTCGACCGAAATCAACTTGCCTTTCATCACCGCCGACGCTTCCGGTCCTAAGCACATCAACCAGAAGATCTCCAGATCGCAGTTTGAGAACTTGGTTGACCCCTTGATCAAGAAGACCGTCGACCCATGTAAGAAGGCCTTGAAGGATGCTGGTTTGTCCACCTCGGACATCTCGGAAGTCATCTTGGTTGGTGGTATGTCGAGAATGCCTAAGGTGGTTGAGACCGTCAAGTCCATTTTCGGCAAGGAGCCATCCAAGGCCGTCAACCCTGACGAAGCCGTTGCCATGGGTGCCGCCATCCAGGGTGGTATCTTGGCTGGTGAAGTCACCGACGTTGTGTTGTTGGATGTCACTCCATTGTCCTTGGGTATTGAAACCATGGGTGGTGTTTTCGCCAGATTGATCTCCAGAAATACCACCATCCCAGCCAAGAAGTCGCAAATCTTCTCCACTGCTTCTGCCGGCCAAACCTCCGTTGAAATCAGAGTGTTCCAGGGTGAAAGAGAATTGACCAGAGACAACAAGTTGATTGGTAACTTCACCTTGTCTGGTATTCCACCTGCTCCAAAGGGTGTCCCTCAAATTGAAGTCACCTTCGACATTGACACTGATGGTATCATCAAGGTTTCTGCCCGTGATAAGGCTTCTAACAAGGATGCTTCCATTACCGTTGCTGGCTCATCTGGTTTGTCTGACGCTGAAATTGAAAAGATGGTCAACGATGCTGAAAAGTTTGCCGAATCCGATAAGGCAAGAAGAGAAGCCATCGAAAACGCCAACAGAGCCGACCAATTATGTAACGACACCGAAAACTCCTTGAACGAATTCAAGGACAAGGTCGAAACCGCCGATGCCGACAAGGTCAGAGAACAAATTGCCTCTTTGAGAGAAATTGTTCTCAAGGCCCAAGCCGGTGAAGAAGTCGACGCTGCCGAATTGAAGACCAAGACCGAAGAATTGCAAAACGAATCCTTGAAGGTCTTTGAAAAGTTGTACAAGAACAACGAAGGAAGCAGCGAATCTTCTTCTGAAGAACCAAAGAACTAAATGACGTAGCGTGAACACGCCAGTTTCATTCTAGTTGGTATCGGTACAGAAATACGATGAAAAAGAGATAAAGATACTACTGAAGCTTGTCCCATTACTGTATTTATTGTTGTATATAATACAGCTTCATTCTAGTAAGTCTATGTGCTTATCATCATTTTTTTAAACTTGTATATATATATATATTTCTGTTAATGAATGTTTTTTAAAACTATATATTGAGTGTCTCAGAAGTCTTCTACGCCAAGCACTTGATGGAATCCAATCAGTATCTCCATCGGCAAATATAACTTCGTGGCCCTTGGCTTGCTTATGATGTTTAAAAATCGAGTCAATAGTACATCAAAAGAATCAGTATGTTGTTTAGTTAGAACTTCTTAAATAGGTTTGACGTAAAAGTCAATTTCTAGGTCTTTATCTGTTTAGTTTAAATTCCGCCTCAGTAGACCCGACTAGCCAATGGTACCAAAGCCAGAACTTCGTACTTTACGCCGTTTCTGGCCGTTTATCGGTTTAACGAGAGACTGCATACTATGTCACACTCGTTCGATTTGTCACTTTATAGCATTGCCCGTTATGACACCTCCCATTTGAGTTTTAACCATTTACTTTTATATGTTGCTCTTATTGTCAGTGTTTAATTTGCAATAGAAAACCTATTTATTAACTATTCATTTTGAAAAAGAGGTTCCAGGGTAAGACAGGATTCTTAGAAGATTAGAGGATTCGCCAGACCCCTAGAGCTTGAAAGACTGATAACAATTTTAAGACTTCTAAAAAATGGAAGTTAATCCTCTTTAATGGGCTTTTCGTTTCTTTCCTTCCGGACTTTAACATTGGCGACCTTCTCGACAGAAATGTAACCCAAGGCTTCTAATCTTTCCACCAAACTAGGATGGTCAACGAAGTATGAACCATACAACCAATCAATTTCGGTGATACTTAAGTTAACGCCCAACAAATTGATTAATCCAGTACTCAAATGGGTTCCATATCCAAGTTCTTTAGCGTGGCTGTCAGCCGCATACTCAAAATGTCTGACAAGTTGGTTTGTAAAAAATTTGGCGATAACCAGATAAGGAACAAAGATCCTTGAAAAGATTTCAAATTTGATGATACCTGGAACTTCACCATTAAATCCAAAGACTTCATACAACGATTTGCAGTTGAGGAATGCTGAGAAGATATAAATATAACTCGAAACGTCAAACATACTATAAAGTGCCAACATATTGGTATGTCCATATTTCCAATGACCTAATTCATGCGCCACAATAGCCACCACTTCTTCTTCGGAGTGGGTCTCAATCAAGGTGTCGAATAGAACTATTCTCTTATTCCAAGGCAAACCACTCAAATAAGCATTTGAGTGGGCTGATTTAGAAGAGCCATCTACTGTATAGATAAGATTTAATGGAAATCCAATTTTTGCAGCCAACTTTTCAATGGAGGTTTTTAATGTTCCTTCAGGCAATGGTGAAAATGTGTAAAATAATGGGGAAATTAAGGTAGGTGCTAAAGTTTCAAATAATAATAGATATGACATTGCAAATGCTATTGCATAAATTGCAAATGAATTACCGAAGTAATCGATAATAGCTCCGATGGTAACTTGCATTATTGATTGTATGACCGTAATTATTCCAAGCATCAATAACTGATCTTTTATCCATGATCTTATAGTATGCTTATTGAAAGCAAACTTCTCTTCCAATACAAAATCTTGATAATATTGGAATGGTAAAGAAATAATTTTATTAACAAGTATCTGAATTCCAACTAAGAAGAAAGCTTGACCAGTCACAGAGTTCAAAAACTTGAACAGTGAAATGCTAGCAATATTCGAGGCTGCATATCCTCCAAGAATCCAATATTTATTTAACAAATTGTATTTGATAGTAGCCAATTTAAAAAGAAGACTCCGAATACTGACGGCAAACTCATATTTGAAAGTAGATTTTGAATACGATTGACTTTTTTGAAATGTCTCATTTGTCACTTCAGCTTTTAAACATTTGGGAGGCGAATCCTTGTTCAAAGTTCGGAATTGTCGATAATTCAAATAATTTTCAAAGATAAATAGACCAATGCTGAATCCTCCAGTGATTAGCTTCCAATTGATAAAAGAGCTATCTGAGAATAGAAAAAACTGAAGGGTTAGTATTCAAGCTCTTTGCTTGGTTACGGAACGAAACAATCGTACTATATACATACTTCCTTAAGAATAGTCATTGCTGAGGCTGAGGGATATTTTGATAACTTATAACAACGTATTCTCAGGTGTCTCTGTTTCTAGTTATTTCCAATGATGTTTATAATTCATTTCCCCTTACCCACGATTGTGGGAAACGAAACGAGGCGAAAGAGGACAAAACAATTGGTGAGCCGTATGGTGAAAGGCTTTAATTGACATGCCCAAAAAAAACGCAATTTAAGGTTTGTTAGGAAATGTTATCAGTCGGCCGTGATATAAATCGGCAAAACTTGAAATTTTTCTGATTTTTTCCTTTCAACTTAGTCGTACATCTAGTTAGCTCTACTACTGGTTTTATTTGTTACTTTGAGATTACTGCTAACGAGCTTATTCTTCACGATGAACATCACATTGGTTGGAGATTTTGAAGAACTGAAATACGATTGACCCGTTGGTTACGGGTACCACATAATAGTGTCATAGCTTTTTAGATTATTTTTAGACGATGCAAACCTTGAAAGTTCAAAGAATTATAAACTGATTTGAAATTAGTAAACGTCAATTCTGGTAAAACTTATTGCCCCTTTTGATACGTGTTCCTCTCATGATATAACTCACAAAATATTGCCGTTTTGGATTCTGTCGGTTAAATGGAAGGCAGAGTTTTCTTTGTCTCGAATAATGCGCGTTCTATGCATGATTGCTGCAAACTAAATTTTCGTTTCAAGTTTTGCGTCCAAAAGTAAACCTTAGTAAATTACTTAAGCAAATCAAACATCACTACTTAATCATTTCACACCTAGAATTACGACTATCTGAGCATTTGAGTTGTTGATGCTCTACGACAGGATCATATAAAATGTCGGTGGTTTGAAAATAGTGATACTATCACCCTAGTTTTACTAATATATTTGCAGAATTTAGATTGGAATTCATTAAAATTAGATTATCTTCGATTCATAAATTTCAAATAGTTGCAATTAACCAGCAATTTTGAATCGGTCGTCAGTTGGACGGTACTCTGGCTATTTTGCAAAGTATAAAGTAGTCATAAGCTTAACCACTTCAGAAAAGATAAACACAAGATAAGAAGGCTAATACCCCAAATAGGACTAAAGAAATTTACCATCATTGTTCGCCTCTCACTCACTAATTGATAAGCTTAACCAATCAACATTTTTTGACATTTGGAAATTATTAAGTCCTGCCCATCCTGCCTTACGTGCCGTACAACTGAGTGGTTGATCTGCAGAAAATTTTATTGAATGTGAAACTATTAAGTCATATACCCCTCTGATATCACTTCCCAAGTAGGTGATATTGGAGCAATTTCTTATGCCAAAAAGAAAGTGATAGCCGCTGAAATTCAAATTATCAGCTTCACAGAAAGGATACAATTAGAACAATCGCCCACTCCTTAAGAATATAAAAGAGAGGCAAATTTCCCTAGCTCTGTCACATTCTCTTGTCATTATTAACCATCAGATAATTTTCAAGCCACTAGCTAACATTATGATTTTCGAAGTTCTGACGCCGTATTAACTGACGACAACGCTGAAGTATTAAACAGTGTTGATTACTATCAATTATCTAGTGATGTCGATCCGGCTAAGCTAGAAAAGTTAACCATCAATAGTGATGGTCTGACAGATCTTCATTTTAATCAAGGTGAAGGTACTATTGATGGAGTTCCCAATGCGCTTTGTACCACTCCCCCTGAAGACTTCCGATAGTCGAGGGTAGTGCGCAAAAAGAAGACCGGAATCTACTCACGAAATTTTCGGTGAAAGAATAGATTGTTTGCATACTGTAGAAAAAAATAACAAAACATCTAATAAGCGTTGAAGTAGCTTCATCCGAATTAGCGAAAATCAATCTCGAATTAATCCCGGATGTTGAACCACAAGTCAAGCGATTCTAACCTTGAATAGACAGTGTTGATGTACCATTAATACTGGTGTGCGGATTGTCAATTTCTTTAATACAACCGCAGCAGAGCCCAACACAACAAGATCCTATCCGAACTCCGACACAATTAGTGAGAAAAATGTAAATATCGCTAGTTATATATAGAAACTTCCACCCATATGGTCTGGTTGAGCGGTTAACTGCTGTGTCCAGGGCCTCAAGGTACTTTTTGTATATAATTACAATCCTAGTTATTACGTTGGATAATTTGGAACCAAATGATGTAGCGTGAATACGTTAGTTTCATTGTAGTTGGTGTCGGTTCAAAAATAAGAAGAAAAAGAGATAAAGATACTACTGAAGCTTGTCCCATTACTGTATTTATTGTTGTATATAATACAGCTTCATTTTAGTAAGTTCATGTGCTTATCATCATTTTTTTTAAAACTATGAATTTTTTTAAAACTATATATTGAGTGTCTATATACGTAGCATTACTATATCCTCAACTCGTTAAGATTGTGCTGGAATCCGCTCGATCTCTTGATTCCCAACTGCGGTTGCATCGTTGGCTGTGTATGTATGCGTCTTTGATCGAAGACATTGCTTGCTTTGGCCCCTCTTTTGGTTTGTGTGCCATATCTCTGGACAAGTATTTCTGATCGCACACTGTCTATAACTGATGATTGCTGGTTGGTTGAGTCAGAGTATACTGATGAAGATGGATTCAGGTCTGTATCAGAGTCATACTCCAACATCTCTCCTAAGATGGATCTTCTATTCAAGATCTGGTTCTTGAATTTATCCTCATCAGTGCCAATGATACTGTTTTCTGAGGCTATAGACCGAATCTCACTAGGAGTGTCCAGAATAGTATCACTCTTGATACTGGAATAGACACCGTACTCACTAAGAAATGCTGCTTCACTTACAGAACCCCTCTGAGTGGTGGCCTCTTCTAGCGTGGAATGGTTGTGTTGTTGCTGAGGTTGTTGGTGTTCGTTATCTGCCATGAACTGTTGGTACATACTTATTTCCTGTCTTAACATAATTCTCTTGCTTATGACATTTCGCAAGTAGCTTCTCCACAAGTTAGGTACATCCATGCCTTGGAATTTAGTGTAATTGTGACTGTGGTCGGAATTTAAGTGTGGAGGTGGAGGCGGTGCTGGTACACTTCCAATATCACTCACACTTATGATTTCATTTTCATCCACACTTGTCTTTGCATTGGTGCGGTCAAATATTTCATTCTGAAACTCAGGTAATTGTATTTTGTCATCAGGGGGCAGATAGCTTGCCAAAGGATTGCTCTGATACTGAATTGTTTGCGATCGGGGTAATAGCTCATTAATATACTGTGCCTGTTGTTCATCGATGTAAGTGGACAAGTGGCTTAACTTTCCGTCTGCCGCTTGTTGAAATTTAGGCAAGTTAACATTCTCAGAAGGAGCACCCGCCAAGTATTTCAATTCATCATCAAGTGTTTGCACCATCTGTGCATCACCTTTTCCCAAAGTGGGATTGTTCAAAGGAGCAGAAATTGAAGCTACTCTATTAGCAGACATTAAATTTCTTATACTTACGTTCCGTGGGTTTTCCCGATACTTTCTTCTTAATGTTTTGGTTCTTTGTCTCTTAATGGAAGTACCTCTGCCAAACCTATTCGAAGAAACCTTGAAATTGTTGAATTTTAGGAAGTTAATTCTCCTAACCAACTTCTCGAGTCGAAGTTTGAGTCTATACAAGATTCCACCTTCCTTTCGTTTTATAGCATTTTTCCTTGCTAATGTAGACGTATTGGATAATGCGACATATAATTGATCATCTTGCTGCCTCAGTCCTGTTGAATTGTTTCTCTTGAATTTCAATTTTGGCTTCGACTTTGATTTCAACTTAGACTTCGACCTAGACTTATGTTTTTTTATTAAATTATCATCTTCACCAAACGTTTGTCTGGTTGAAAAGATGGTTGCTTGAGATCCTGTGTTGGAATGCGAATCACTTAAATCTTTGGATAAATTGAGAGTAGATTTCAACAATCTTGTATGTGTACTATGCGTTTTCTGATACCCACTATTCACTGACGCTGTACCATCACTTAGATTGTCTAATCGCTGAGCCATATATGGCGCTTGTTGATCTATTATAAATTGAGAAAATCTTTTGGGCACTTGGTTGAATAACGTGTCATCGTTCTCTTGAGAGTAGTGTTTGACATCGAAGCTTTTTGATTCTCTGTGGATCTTAGATGGTGCCACATTATTTGCCTGTTGAGGAGAAACTATTGAAGAAGTTTGTGGTTTTGTTGGAGTGACACTAAGATGTTGTGTGTTAGGATACCTTGGGCCTTCATTACTATCGAACTTGTTCAACAAGTCAAATGTATCCATCGAGTTATTCTTCACATTTTCATTCTCAAACAATAAAGCGTACGGGAAAGAAATTGGAATGGAAGTAGTAGATGTGGACTCAACTTCCAATCTGCGGAATGCTTCAGGATTGGTAGTATGCTCAGGCTTGCCCATGGTGGTTTTACTCATATCTAAACTCATCACTAAGCTAGAGTCGGAATCGGAATCAGATATAGCCTCTTCCAATTGATTCGAAGAAGAATGTGAGCTAAGTTGAGGAGAAGGTAGACGTGCTCCAGAAGATATTCTAGGATGTTTTGGAAAAGGAGGTGGATGGGGCCTCACTACCAGAGAACTGCTGCGTTCAGGAATTCTTGCAATAGACATTTTAAAGTTGGAATTCCCGATTATGCGATGAAGTAGTGAACAAGAATGTGATAATTCTGATTCAAAGCAAATTCCAACCTCAAATTATGGTTTAAGGCGCTGAGATGTGTGAACAAAGTAGTTTCATTTTGATCCCCATTCTTTGCTGCATGATCTGTGATCTGTTACGTACACAGAAAGCTGGCTAAAATTCGCACATTTTTTTGCAGCATTCAGCCAGCCATCTATTTTGTTTTCTCATCTGCAGGAGAATTTGTATAATTAACAAACCGGATATCACCAACGGGTGAAGAGCTTGGAGTGACCGCTGTTGCAAAACTCATTGAAATGTAATTTCTTCTTTGTTTATTTGGAGGTCAGGAAAACGAGTATTTTTTAAGAGTTGAATTTGTAGTACGTTAAGTCCTTCAAATAAAAGAAACTGCATATTCAGACAAATACTCATTCAACAAGGTAATATATAGACTACTATTTTGAAAAATATGTAGCTAACATGAGTAATCAACATGTTGTGCTAGTATCACCGAGAGTGGCCAGTTGAATCTTTCCCCACTTCTCGTATTCACTTTTGTTCACTCATGGTAATATATCTCACACCCTCACTCTGACTACCTATACAGAGAGAACATCTTTGCCACTTATGGACACGCCCCTTCACCGGCTTAAAAGAACTATCATTCCTGTATTTATCTTTAATCACTTCAAGGCTAATCGAAGATAGGTATTTGGAAGCCGGTTGAATGCGTTAGTGAAAATTCTTTTTAAATGTAAAGTATTTTTGAGTAATCTATTTTGGAGAAGATTCCGGGGATATTTATGTAGATCAGATTTGATAAGTACACTGGCAATTTTTACTTAGGCCGATTTGCATTTAACATCAAATCTTATTCTATGAGTGAAACAGTGACCACTACCATCCTTACAATAGATAAAAACACTTTGTAAGTATAAAGTTGTGGGGATTAAATGTATAATTCTGGGCGCAAACACACAGAAAAGTAGTGAAACACCAAATGGTTGAGTGGCTCCTACTCCATTTTTAGGCCAGTTATTCCAACTTAAAGTTTGCACTTCTCTAAAATTGACCACCAGAATATGACACACACGGCATATCATGGTAACCCCTTAGGGTGGGTAGCAAATACCTCTAACATTACAAAAGATTGATGTTCTTTGATTAGACTAAATTCAAATATGAAAACGAACGATATAAACTAAAATGGATATTTTTTGTAATTAGCAATTTTATAATTAACAAATTTGTAATTTGTAATTAACAATATTGTAAAAATATGCTATCGAACCTTGTAGGTTCATAAGCAGAAATAGAGTTAAGTGATGAAATAAAAAAGAGAAGTGAAACAATGGGGTGCCTTAATGCTTTCAAGAACCTTTGCGTTACTTGGCTGATGCTAAACCGACGGCATCTTTCTTCAAATCATAGATGGAGTAGTATCTTCTCAAGAAAGCATCACCGACAATGGCCAAGTCACCAATTGGCTTAGGGAAGTCCATTGGAGTGAAAACAGAGATACAGGATCCACCAACCTCTAAAATGTAGTCATTAGCAGATAAAGTGAAGTTGTAACCAGCGAAGTTCATTGTCAAGTCTGGCAAAGTTTGCTTCTTTTCACACTCAATCTGGTACTGACCGGACCAGGATTTAGTAGCGCCAATTCTGGAATTGATGATTTCAGCCAAGGAAGATGGCAAGGTAATCAAAGAGGTACCAGTGTCAATAGCAGCACCAGTGTTAGTCAATTCAGCAAATTCGTCACCTAAACCAATACCTTCGAATGAGACTTCCCAGTAAGCCTTTCTTCTAACTGGCAACCAGGTGATCTTTCCAGTAAATGCTGATTCATCGTATCCACCGAAAGTTGCAATACCTCCATCATTTTCGTCCTTTTCAGTGTCACCTAAGTAGAAAGCAAATTGCTCAGAATCTAATAATTTTTGGTTGATGGCATTGTAAATTGGTGGCACAATCTTGTTAACAGAAATGGTGTCGTAAGCCAAACCCAAGATACCGTCGAATTTGCCAAATGCAAATGCTAAGCCTGGTTCAGAAGTGGCCTCTGCAAAGTCCTGTCCAGGAATAACCAAGTCACCGATGGTTAAAGTATCTTGCGAGACATATCCTTCCATAGAACCACTTCCGTACTGAATGGAGAACTCAGAACCGTTGGCTTTATAGGTAGAAGAAGATTCGTGGTCGTACTTAGCGTGTAAGAAACAAGCTAAAGATGAACAGTCCTGGGATGGAACCCACAAGTTGGAAGAGCCAGTATCTAAAATGACCTTGAATGGTTGAGGTGGAGAACCCAACTGAATCTCAGTGAAGTATTGGGCATTCAAGTAGTTGGTTAATGGAACATCATGACCAGACTTTTGGACAAATGGAACCTGAGCCTCTTTACTGGTACCAGCACCCAAAAATACCTGGTTGGAAGGGTTGCCGTTGGCAGAGTTGAACAAGTTCATGTACTTGTTGGATAAGGCACTGGTGTATTCACTGAAAGTGTTAGCATCCAAGGTATCTTCGAGAGGAACTCTCTTCAACGATGCAGAATGTTTACCAGCATTGACGGGCAACGCAAGCAAAGCGGTGGCGATGGTAGTTAAAAGGGATAATGAGAATTGCATCGTGTGGCGATAGTAGTAATAGTAATAGTTCACACCGTATTAGTGGAGGAAGAAACGTCAGAAGGCGGCAAATATAACAGAAAAACAGAATACTAAACGCTGAACGATTGGTAAAGGATACTGCGACGTGGATTAACTCACTTGATGACACTATTTATATGGTAAAGGCTACCAGTAACTATGTGGATATGATAGTAAAGGGTAGCAATCTGAATTGTGTAACCAGCTATTTTTAGGCTTGTACAGTAGTGGCGACTGGTTACGGGATATTTCTTGTGTGCAGGTCAACCTCAAAACGGATGACTTCTTTGCCAATTAGGCAGTTGGATTACAGGTCGGCGCAAATATTCCTTTTTTTGTATGTTACAACTTCCTAGTTCGGCTACACATCTTTTGAACACTTGACAGCATGAATTAGTCAAACAACTGGCTTCACCCTGTTCTTTGCAAAATGTAATAAACTTATAGAACTGCTAACGTGAAGTGCATTACGTTGGTAGCATTGGATTAAACTGGTTACTGAGGCTTGACAGTTCAGAAAATCAAACACCAGACTGAACACCTGATTAGCGGTAGCGAGTTACTGTGCTATCTTCTTTGTAAACACATATCTCTCCAATTATTAATACACAGCATATATCTCGAGCAGGATACCACTAATACCATGATTTTATTGCTGTCAAGCTCGAAACGGTCACGTGAGGATCGGTTTAGCCAATTGCTGGCAGTGGCTGCGAATTACCATATTTGGAGATTATGAGCGGTACTAACAAATACCACCTTTAGACTTATTACTACCCCAGAATAGTGGTAAGGTCTACGACACATAACATCATATTCATCATATTTATTATAAGCAGTTCTGTCAAGTATGTTGTGATGCAAAAAGTTTTGAGAGCCACCCCAACTCCTACAACTTTTAGGTCTACTTGTCAACTTCTATTTTGAATTAGAAACGGAGACACAGTATAGAAAAAAATTCTTGAATAGCTAATTTCTATCAGATGTACTGTATTCTAACCTAGTATTGAACTGGCGTATACCAAAAAGTGGAGAAGAATATGGAAAATCTAAAGCTTATGTTGTTGTGGATCCTATTCCGATACGATTTCCAGATTGAAAATAATGTACGACAATTTCTACATAGCGATGTGCGATTTGCATTTAATTCGTAGGTACATTTATTTTCTTAAAGTCTGAGAACGATTCTTATCAATCTTAGATCATACTAGTAGAAAGTATTTTTTTATTACTGTCCTCTGATATCAGTGATATGTGTCGCAAATTTCGGCGTAATTCTTCTTGATGCAGCATCTATTAATAATTCGGCATTTAAAGTTTGTGGATCATATACCTTGAGCAATTCAACTATTTTGTAATCATTAGCGTCATGAATTTCAGATCCATACTGGTTAAAATTGTTCTTTGTTAGGTACCTCTCGCTAAGATCTCCTACGGTCGCGATTTCTACGCCATCACCAATTACAACAATATATCGATCTTGTGTGATCCTAAACACGCAACTCCGAGTATCTAAATAAGCGACTTCATCTTGTGTGGGAATCGAGCTGTTGAGTGTCGCGAATTTGATAAATAATTCCTTTGAATTACCAACTGTATAAAGTTTACGATTGAACACACTCACATTTGGATAAATGTTTTTGTCTTCGATTTCAATGAACTTATCAGCAGCAAACCACTTATCGAGTGAATTGGCGATTTCTTTTTCATTTTCATTAGATTTGGATGTAGGTTCAGTCATCTTGATGGTGTATACATAATACATTATCCAATATTTGATTACCAGGTTATTCAGGCACCCTTATATTGTCCTGGAAAAAAACGGAGTAATACTGAACGCAATTTCCAGAGTATTCAACTGCGAGAACGAAATATCCTCAGTTTGCGACATGCAATTCTTTTATTCGAGCCATTATTTAGTTTCATAGTTAGCAATGAAAAGTTAATTGGGATATGAATATATGTTTTGTAAAATTAAAAATTATTACTACGTTGCCTACCAAATCATATTGGTGGATGTATTATCTAGCTCCTGATCAAAAAACTATTTCAAATCTCAGAGGTGCGTCAATGGTTTGAGAAATACTGTATGCAAACAACATATTAGTGTTACAAACTGTCCCCTTATGGGACCTCCCTGAAAATGTCTGTCTACGCTAAATCTCCCACCGCATGTAATTTGCTATTTTCTATCTGAATTGATTAATCCGGATCATTTAATGATTCTAGATAATAGACACAAAAAATTATATTTAGTTGAAACAATAAAAGATGGAATAGATAGACTAAACACTAAACAGCCAGCTCATGGAAAATTACCAATTCTAGGACCAAAATAACCATCTGGTGCATCAACAGCCACGTCCAACAACGATTGTCTACCATAACCACCATCAATCCCACTGTATGAGACAATATTACCCCACCAGTTGACATCCTTTTCATGATATTGAACGGCGAAGAAAATAATAATAGAAGAGAATGCAACTCCAGCTGATAAACCACTACTTAAAATATAGTTGTACTTGCCCCACCAAGCAATAAATCTGTTCCTTATGTAGAACATGAAAGCATAGGAAGCATACAAACCTGGTGTAATGTACGACAAGTTATAAGGAGCATAATTCAAGAAACCACCAATTACAATAGTTGGTTCGAAGTACTTAGAGTACTTCTTAGGACCATATTTCTTAAATGCATAGCATGGGAAAGCAAGCAAAAATCCAATCAAAAAACAGTACTGTAAAATTGGATACAAACCATTGAACACTCTCTTTGGACCAATAACACCCCATTGAATAGAAGCACTGTAGAAGGTTCTTGAATTTGGACAAGTGAACTTTTGTACATTCTTTGGATCACAATAGTTCTTGATGTTGTTAATGACAAAGTTAATTATACCAAGTTGGATAAACGAAGCAATGAAGACAGATAAAATTTGCACTCTAAATAATGCTCTTGGTGGAATCTTAACGTAGTGTGCCATCTTTTGATCTGTGATATAATTTTGTGCTTGTCCATCAATGTTGTAGCCAAAAGCCTTGATAAAGTTCAAGGCCATACCATTACCTGGAAGAGCGTAACCAACAATCAATTCAACCAAAACATTAAGACCAAACGAAAACCCAGTTCTAGAATAAACAGCAGTAATTGGAATCAAGAAAACAAAGTTAATACCAAGTGCAAAAAAAATACCCCAAACTGGGGTTTCGGCCGGATAAATTTCAACACAAATAATAGCTAAAACAAGAGAAATGACTAAGATGACTAAGAATGCCCAATCTGGAACTTCTTTGTATGCCTTCATCATAGTCGTATGTGGATCATTGAATCCCTCAAAAGTGGACTTTTGGTAACTTCTGAACCCTATGCTAAGGCCTTTGATAGCTTTCCACATGGACTTGTAATTAGTAGCACACTCATACACTACTGCAAATGGATATAATGCAAAAAAAGCACCGTATAAAACCAAATTGGCAGCAGAATAAAATGGAGGACCATATTGCTGGTATTTTGCTTCATCAAGCAAACCTCTTTCATTAACGACAGCTGTTACCGCATAATATTCACCAGTGTTAGTGAACAAAGCATTCGAATTGATGGGCAAAAATGCGGTCCACTTGTAGTTCGTCCAATAAACCGCAACAATACAGAAGAAACCAAAGATCAACCCGATATAGTTGTTAACTTGATTGTAGAACGGGACGACCAAAGGAGCATTAAAACTAATAATATTCCAATCAAAAGTGGTAATTGGATTTAACCCTAATCCTGAAATAGAGCCAGTTATCATGGCCAAATTAAAATTGTTGGGTGCTATCCATGTCATCCAATTGAAATATGAAAGAGCGCCAAACAAATAATCAGGAATCCAAAAATAGACAAACAGGGCAGCGAAAGTGATAAAGAAAAAGTAGTATCTGGAAATAGTCCATCCATTTATGTTTTCTTTCTTCTCTGGTTGCAATAAAGCCTTGTTTAAAGCAATTGTTGGTAACAATGTTGGCCAAACGGCTGTAGTTGGATAAACAGTGAACTTACGCATAATACCAGCTAAACCAAAACCTAAGAAATTATTAGAAAGGATCAAAAGCACCTCGTAACCAAAGTCGACCCAAGTGTTATTATAGAACACAGACATTTTTTGAACGTGAATGTTGTATGAAACATAACTATAACCACCAGAAACCGAATAAAACAATGTTGCTAAGAATTGCTCTTTGTAATTCCAAGGACCGGGGTTTAAGTCAATTTCATACTTCCAAATTTTGAATTTCCATTTGGGCAAGATTATCGATAAAAGCAAACCAGTTGGATAAAGGAAAATCTGCACAACACTAGAATCCAAAGAAATACCTGGTTGTCTTTCGGCAAAGAATTGATTAATAACGGCACCAATAGCAGTCCAAATGATCCCAGCAATATAAACCCTAACAGTTTCAACTGGAATACTTGGATCGTCATATGGCTCAACAACAGCTCTGACTTCGGGATAGGGTGAATGATACGCAATCAAAGCTGCCTCTAACCTAACTTGCAAATCCCAATCAACGATTATATGATAATCAGAATCATAGACAGTTTCACTAAGAGGTGCTTGATAAGAAGATGTTTCATCAGAGTTTACTTTTTCAACTTTGATTGCATAATCCAACTTTTCCTTAACGTTAGTCTGATTTAAGTGAGTGCCTTCACTAGCAATTAGATTATCAATTAGTTCTAAGTCTTGAATAGGAATGTTGATATCTGATTCATGCTCTATAGCAGCATCTTTCAAAATTTGAATGGCTTCGTCAATTTTCAAATTTTCAATCTTTTCTATCATGAAAGAAGCCTGAAGAGGCAAGTTTTCTAATGACAATAAGTGATCGAAATGAATACGTCTCAAAATAAACCATTTTTGGTCGGCCGTCAATGAAGTTCCCACATCGCCGATGGAAACTGCATTTGAAGCAACAGCCCTCAAATCAACTTCATGATCTTCAATGTCCAAATGACTTCCCACACTCTTGACACTAGTAATTGCTTGTACTTTTTCTGTATCAGTCATAATGAAATTCTCCTGGGGATCAAACAACAAAAATCCAAATCAATCATGGGAAGTTTCGTAGACATAAATATTAACACCGACCAAGAATTTTCAGTTCCGTATTTGGAGCCATTCGACTACAAGACCAACTCAGATAATGATTTGGCAACTAGACCCCCCACATATTATCCACAGTTATCCATACTAAAAACTCATATCTGTACAGGATTTACTAGCAGGATTATTTTTTAACTGCAAAAATGAAATAGACAATAGCCACCTAAAATAGACGCCTTACTCACATAACGTTATCAAAGTTTTCACGAATGCGAAAATCCCGAGAATTACATCATAACTGTGATAACGCAACGCACAGTCCCAATTTGGTATTAGCAATTTTTTTGAATTCTGCAAGCCCATTTCCAGGGACAAGCCCGCAGAAATCCCTTGTTCCGTAGGCGAAACCCGGACTCAATCCGTAGACTAAACCTATGGCTCGAAACATGGCTTAGGTGCCGTTGAATCAAATACTGTCCTAAGAAATTAAGAACCTAGTTATGTCCATCCAAATAAACCAGACCTACCTATCAGATACAAATGATAGAGCTATATGCGCAAATAGTCTTGGTATCGGAATGCCAAGCTAAAATGCGCATAATTTTAAAATAGAGCCCTACGATTGTTCGGAAGCATCAATGATACTATAGCTCAATTCGGTAACACCATTTGCGGAAGACTTGGAAAGGGACATATTGAGTTGTTCCCTGAAAAATCACCCGGACAATTAAGGTTTTGTGGGTAGAGCCAATTTTTGCACGGCTCTACTTCAAGCTGTGGATGTACAATTTCAAAGTCAAAGCATAAATTTCTTGCAAATATACTTCTTTTCTCTGCGTTATTAACCTTTAACATTGAACCACCATCTCTAACTAATGGCACAATCTTAGTAAGCTTGCATTTGATTTCTACGACAAACCTAGTGATTCTGTCAACACACCAACATATATATGGGGTGACTGCGCGTAGTGTAACATCCATATCCACAATACAATTTTGTTCACAGGATTGGCCGGACTTGCAATAGCTTAATGCAGGTAATCACAGACAAGGTTTTGCAAGTCACCATATTAAAATGGAACAGGATTTCCGACTTAACTTCCGGCCCCAAATTAAGCTTTACGCCCTTCCACTGTTTTTGACGTGCCTCATTGACGACACTGTCAAAAATAAGCATCCTCTTATCTTTTATGCAGAATTGGAATAGACCGGTACTGGTTATATTCCCTGACTCTAACACCACAGCTTAAGTGTGTGGGCAATCTGAGGCATTAGTATTGATGCAAAATTATCTTTTGGAAAATTGCCGAGGAATGTTCGGGCGAAAAAAATTTAGTGAGGAAGCTGTGAAACTGGTATTGGTATGGTGCCTATGCAGCAGCCATGTCGAGGTTTACAGGCATGGGCTGGATTCGATCCAGTGTAGACAATTACTATCCCAATAAGCCCATCAAGTTTATTAATAAACAAAACCCAAATGAGAGCTCATGTATTCCGCAAATTTTGAAGTCGTCGGTGCCAGAGTTATTCCAAGACAGCTATTTCTATATTAACCCACTATTGTCGACAGGCCATTTCCAGACCGTATACACAGCAATCAACAAGTTCGAAGAGATTGACCAAGTTTACTACAAGCGTCGTATCCTAACGGTAGAAAATAGAACTTATCCTGTAAATGGAGAACATAGCAAATATGATCGCTGGGAAGGAAAGTCAACCATAGCTCTTGATTATGTAGTGCCACCTACCGAATGTGATCCTGACCATTTGAAGTTCAAACCGGAATCACAGGTTCACAAACTTCCACCCAGAACCGAGTATGTTGATCCCAGTAAAGAGTTGGACTTGATTAAAGACGACTCGAAACCGCTATTAATTGCTCTTCATGGCTTATCTGGCGGGTCGTACGAATCATACCTAAGAGCTGTTTTGTTTAAGATCACATCGGCACCATATAACTTTGATGCATTAGTATTGAATTCACGTGGTTGTGCAAACCACACTATTACGTCCCCGCAGTTATATAACGGGCTCTGGACGAACGACTTGAGATACCTCATCAACGAACACATAAAGCCCAACTTTCCCAACAAGAGAATATACTTGATCGGGTTTTCGTTGGGCGGCGCTATTTTAGCCAACTATTTGGGGCAGGAAGGTAGCGAGGTGTACTCCATGATTAAGGGCAGTTGTATAGTCGGTACTCCATGGGACTTTCCAGACAGTGCCATTCACTTGAGGGAGAGTATAATTGGTCACAACATATACTCACCCACAATGTGTCAGAATTTGCTAAAGCTTATCGACACGCATTACAATAATAACGGGTCGTTGAACCAAGATGCGTTTATTCACGAGTATAAGCTAAATCCTGGAAACTTCAACTTGAAATACTTGAAGGACTTTGACGATATATTCACCTCCAGGTTATTTGGATTTAACAGCGCAGACGAGTATTATCGCCACGCTTCCCCTGTACAGCGTTTGTTGAAGGTCAGAGTTCCTACCATAATCTTAAGTTCCAAGGATGATCCAATCACAGGCTACAGAACACTCCCTAGAAACGAAGTCAAGCTTAATCCCTACACTACTTTGATTACAACTACCACGGGAGGCCATCTTGGTTGGTTCACGGCAACAGGAAAACGGTGGTATCCTGAGCCGATTGCCAAGTTGTTCCTGGAGTTGGACAACAATTGGCATATTGGAGAGGTTGATAGCGACCTTGATCTTCCAGTGGATATTGATAAAGCCTGGAGACACGACAGAATCGTATACGCGATGTTGTAGAGTATAGGTAATGCATATTGTATTTAGTCCAGCATTGCGTATATATTATTTATTAGTAGACTACTTTGTATGCTAGTGTTACTAAATGAACTGTTGCGCACTAAATACGTGAAACAGAAAATAGAATTCAAACTGGAATACTGCCCTGTCCGATACGAACGCTGCAAAGTTGACATGACACAGCAAATACGACAGTCCAGTTCAAATAATTCGAGTAAAAAATCGGGAAACGAAGGTGCCGGCAACGGCAATGCCAAAAAAAACCAAGTCTATACCTCATCTTTAAAGTGGTTACTGCAGATCCGAGCATTACCGTCAAAGCCCAACGACAGTCTACAACTAGAGTTTGTAGTAGATAATCTTGATAATTCACGAAAGTTAATTGGACATATTAACGAACTAACTAATAATGTGCTGGAGTATACGAATGTGGTGGACGAGAAGGTCAACGGGGAGTTGATCCGGCTCAACCAGGTCAAATACGAGCTCGATTGGCTACAATAGTAGAATAGGTGCTGCGGGTCGAGTAGGTAGGTTTATGTGTAGCAATATTGTTAGCCCGTAGGTGTTGTTTAATGAATAATACAAGGCATGAACATAGTGCGTATATTGCAAAAAGTCTATTAGCCGCAAAGCTGACACCCCCTTCACATTAAGTGAACTAACTAAAACCAAAAATACTACGCAGAACTGAAAAGAAATGAAAAATGCACAATGCAGAGACAATCAAGTAGCCTTTGTTTTAGAAGCGTTCTGTTCATCTTCGTCTTTACCTTCAGGATCATCATCGTCGGCGATGATGAACTCTTGCAATGAAATTGACTCAGAGCTATCCAAGTTTTGGTACTTACCGGTCTCGAGATCATTGTTTGCCTTGGACTGATCGGAGCTGTCGTCGTCTGGTTTGTATCTAATAATTATGAACGCATTGGATACAATCAAGATTATGCCCAACAAACTCAAAATACCCGGAAGGTGGCCCCAGATGCTCAAGTCCCAGATCAAGGCAAAAACCATGTTGGTGTAGCTCATGAGCGAAGCCTTGGCCGCCTTGACTCTCTGGACACCAGCGGTCAAGGAGAATTGCATGAAGAAGCCGGAAAAGCCAATCACAAAAAACAAAAGCCACTGGTAGCCATTGGAGGGCAACACAAACAGGAGACTAGGGATCACCAAGATGGCAAAGAAACTGATGATACAGCAGGTTAACGCGAAGTAACTGACCGACAACAATGGGTGGGCCTTCTTACCGATCTTTCTCAACACCACGTACACCAGCGAAGCACCACAGACCCCGACCAAGCCCACGGCCGTGGCGAGTAACCTGAGCTCAGTGGACGAAGACTCCACCGCCTCATCGTAGGAGGTTTCACTGTCGGATTCCGAGCCGAAGATGAAATGCGGCTTTGCGATCAAGATCACGCCGCCCAAGGAGATGACGGAGCACACGCCTTCCAACACCGAGTAGTGTTCACGCAACAAGACAAACGCCAAAAACGCCGTGACCATGGGAATCAAAAAGGTGATGGCCACAGCATCACTAAGCGACAAGTACTGCAAGGAAAAGTAGAGACCAAACACTCCGAAGAAGCCGACAAAGCCTCGGAGCGCCAATAGCACCCGCAAGGGCTTGGGACCGAACGGAGCGTCGGGCACGGACCGGGTCAAAAACATGTAGAGCAAACAGCACCCGTACGTTATGAACATGCGGACGAACAAGATCTGCAACGGGTGGATAGGCACGTTGAAGTCCTTATCGGTGACCAACAATTTGCAGGTGGTCACCATGATGGAGTTGAGGAACTGCGAAAAGATAAGCAACGACACCCCCGTGTTGGGCGACACGTACCGGGTGTATATGACGTCCACGCATATGTGGCGGATCCGTCTGACGTATGGGTTGTTGTGCACAAATGATAGCGGCCCCGTTTGCCGGGGGCCAAGGTCCGGAGCTCCGAAATCCAACGAATCGACCGAGGTCCGTGCGGGAAACGGCGTCGGCGCACCGGGAGCAGCACCAGCAGCAGCCATGGGTGAGATGTGTGTGTGTGATGTGTGAGTGTGAGTTGGGTGTGAGTACTTCACCAGCAGTTAGCAAAGCAGATGGTATAAATCAGTGTCTGGTAGGCTATGGAAAAAAGAAATTTCGGGCACTCGCTTTTTTGTCCGTTTCAGCCACAGCAGTGCCATGATGGTCTGCCAATGGGCACCGGCACCACACCGTAGCACTCTGTAGACAGGCAGCCGCAGACACGCCCGTATGGCGTGGCTGCGCAGCCACATTGCGCTTATCGCAGAATGAAGAAAAGCGTCAAAAGGCACAAAATTCCAAGTCCGGAGATAAAAGCGGTTCCAAGACCGGAGACAAAAGCGGTTCCAAGACCGGGCGCATCCGCCGGAACGGGCCGGCTGTGTTCATACAAGCAGAACGGGTGGTAGTGTAGCGACAGTGAAAACGGGAGCCCAGGAATTGCACCCGTAGAAAAACCGAACCTGTGCGACCCCATATGCGCCGGCACCGGCGCCGGCACCGGAACGGAAACTGGCAGGCGCCAGAACTGAAGCGCAAACGGAAACATACGGCAAATGCATTGACAAGTAATAAATATAATAAATATAATAAATATGACAAGGCGCCTGCTCCGGAGAACCAGACCCCCAGTCCGGGAAGTAAACTATATAGGCGTGGGCGCATCAAGCTAACGTTCATAGTATCACGCAGCACGAGTTCTTTGACCTGGGCCGCACGAGCAAGCTGGTGCGGATGGCATACTCAAAGATGTCGTCTACGCCTTCGCCGGTGAGGGCGCTACTCTCTAAATACGTCTTGGCACCAATGTCGAGCGCCACCTGCTTGCCCTTGCTGGGCTGCACGTAGTTGAAGCTGTCCTTCAGGGTGAGCCGCAAGTCCTTCTTCAAGCCGATGAGAATGTACGGCGTGTGGGGACAGTACTTCTTCACCTCGTCGATCCACTTTGTGCGGGCCGTTTCCAACGAGTCGGGCGTGTTGAGCGCAAACCCAATGAGCACAACGTGGCTGTTGCGGTAGCTCAACGGCCGCAACCGCTCGTACTCCTCCTGGCCCGCGGTGTCCCAGAGCGCCACCTGGACCGTCTTGCCGTCGATGCGGCAGTCCGTCACGTAATTCTCAAACACGGTCGGGTGGTACTCGGTGGGGAACTCGCCCAACGTGAACACGTAGAGCAAGGACGTCTTGCCGATGGCCCCGTCGCCCACTATGATCAACTTGCGGCTGACGTCGGGGGCGCTGGACATGGCCGGGCGGGTCTATATATCGCTTCTATGCGCAGTGTCTGATGGCCGGTACCAGTCCTTCACACACACACACACAAATCTCACGAGCAAACAGTCACACTCACCTACGACACTCAAGCTGTACACGCTGCACTCGGCTACTCGTGTCTCTGCCACACATATGGGTGTCTCCGGCCGGATGTGTGTGGTGGACGCACCGAAAAGTCTGGCCCACAAAGTGTCTGGTCCGTCATTTTTTCTGGTCAACAGGGCTTTGCCCAACTTTAATTTTGCGCCCATTGTCAGCGGCTCCGCACTGCCACAATCGGCCCGCCTCCAACCGGGCGCAGTTGGTACCATTTCGTACACTAGACATACACACGTAAACACAGAGAGACAGGCCGTCCATACAGGACGCTCAGTTCCAGAGCCCGCGCCCGCCGGCATCGGCGCCGGCACCGGCGCTCCAGTCCCCGCCAAACGGATGCATCGCGAGCGGCTGGCTGAGCCCGGGCAACTGGATGTTGCTGGCGCCGGAGACGGCCGCGTCGGGCGGCGCCGCCACCCGCGACGCCTTGACGTGCGTCACATTGCCGTAGTCGTCGCGCAAAAAGTCAAACTGGTACTTTCGGTTGGCGACCGTGGCGTAGAGCGCCGCGAGAAACTGGTGCACCGTGATGGCACTGGTGAGGAGCAACTTGTTGGCGTTGTTGTAGAGCTTGTTGACCGACGCCACCCCAAACTCCAACTGGTTGGTCGACTGGAGAAGCACAAAGCTGTCGTACGCGAGCTGCTGCACCATTTCGTTATCGACCCCACCACCGAGCATCGGCGTGAGCAGGTTGAGCGCGCTACCTACGGGCACGCCGCCGCCGTTGATAAGCGTGTTGGTGCCCATCGGCGTGCCCCAGATACTGCCCATGTTGTTGACGGGGTTGGATGCCGGCTGCGAGTTCCAAATCGAGTTGTTGCGCGGAGCCGACGCGGTGGCCGGGGCCGGAATCGTGCCCCCGACCGCGCTGCCGTTGGCGGGTGCACTCCACACGTTGGTGCTGGCGCTGCCAAAGGGCGTAAACGACGTGTACGCTGGCTGCGACATTATCGGGTTGGCCGCCGCCCCCGCCACGTTTGTCACCGAGTTGATGCGCGACCGGCTTGTCCACGGAGACGCAACTCCGGAACTCGTGCCGTTGGCGGCGTATATGCCGGCTCCGGGCACCAAACTGACCGGCGACGGCGAGCTTTGCACGTATCCGGTCTCGAGTGCGGGACCACCGTACAAGAGCGGATTTGGAGATATAGAGCCAGTCTCTTCTGCCGCAACATACTCCGGCACCGGTACAGGCACCGGCATAGGAACCGGAGCTGGTTCCGGCACCTCTTCCGGCACCGGCTCGGCCCGCAACCGAAGTTCCTCTTCTTTCTGTTTGCGCAAGAACTCTTTCTGCTTCTTCTCCTCCTCCTTCTTTTGGCGGTCCTCTTCCATCTTCCGTTTGCGCTCCTCTTTCTGTCTCTTGGCCTCTTCTTCCCGTTTCTGCTGCGCCTCAACCTTCTTCTTGTGCTCCTCCTCTTTGCGCTTCATTTCCTCTACACGCTTGCGCTTTTCTTCTTCGCGCTTGATGCGCTGCTCTTCTTTGCGCTTCTTCTGCTCGGCCTTCAACTGCTCCTGCTTGAGCCGCAACTGCTCCTGCTTAGCGCGTTCTTCTTCCTCCTTCTTCCGGCGCTCCTCCTCTTTCGCCATCTGCTGCTGTTTCTTCTTTTCCTTCGCCTTCTCCTTCTGTTTCAACTTCTTAAGGGCGCGGTCCTTCTTGGCGTTTTCCTCCGCCTCCAACTCCTCAATCAACTTCTGGGTACGGTCTTCAGCCAACTTTTCCTGGTACGCTGTTTTTAGCCGCTCCTGGAACAACTTGATAACCTGGATCAAAAAGAGACGTCTGGCCTCCTGCATCTTCTCTTCTTCCGAGATTTCGCTTTCGGTGTCGCTGGCGCTTTGGTCCAAGTCGTCGTATTCTTCTTCATTTTCCAATTCATCATCTTCGTCAAAAACGCTGTCCTCCTCTTCGTATTCATGTTGCTCATACTCGTCCAGAAATGGCTCTTCTTCTTCGGCGTCATCTTCCTCGGTCCACGCCGATTCCGGCAACCCGGCAAGCACGCGTATACTCCCTTCACGCGGCTGTTTTTGCGCCAGAAGCGTTTCCATCATGTCAATGAACAGATGTCCGTCGTTTTTGAGCAAATCCTCGGCAAAACTCAGCAACCCTTCGGTCAACTGGTCACCGAGCCGAGCACCAGCCGGCTTCTCTGCCGATCCGGTAATCAACTTGCCCATATTCTGCAAAAACGCCATGCCTTTTTCCAATTGCGCCAGATCTGTGTTGTGGAGGTCGCGCATCATGTCCCAAAGGGGATTATTAATCTCGCCCAGGGCTCGTATCTGGTCCAAATCGAGCTTTTCAAACGCCTCGAACAATTTGGGATCGAGAAGTTTCTGGAACATCTGGGGATCAGCGGCCAATTCTGGCTCAGTTTTGTTGGCATCGGCCATAAACCGCTCAAAAACGGCCCGGAAATGCTGCTGCTGTTGCTGCTGTTGCTGCTGCTGTTGATGCTGCTGCTGTGGTGGCACTGGTGTGCGCGGTATGGATGGTTGTATGGGTTCTGGCACGTGACCGTGTGGCGCGTGACCCTCGCTCTGCCGCTTTAGGCGGTGCTGTCGCTTCTGCAAGCGGTGCTCCTCCTCAAGCATGTGGAAACCGCCAAACAATAGGCCCGGCAAGGCGTTCAAGTCGTTGATGTCGCGGATCTCGTGGATGAACAGGATAATGTCATCAAAATGCGTGTCGTAGATGCTTTCCAACTCGTCCTCTATCACATTTCCGCGTCGGCCGCAGTACTTGCAAGGACAATTGCCGGAAGTGGCACCGGCAGCGGCGGCTGCGTTTGTTTTGAAAGTGGCCAAAATGGCTTCCTTGTCGATCTTGACGAGTTGCCGTTTTTGGCGCTCGTCCAAAGACTCCCAAAACAGCTTCAAGTTTTCCTGCTCTTCAACAGAAGAACTGTTCCAGATGCTGGCCTGCGGTGTCTCGTGATGGTGGTGGTGATGGTGATGGTGCGGTTCGGGGTCGTCCATGCGCTCAACTATGACGTCGCCGTTGGGGCCCTGTTTGATGACACGTGATTCGGGGTAGTCCTCGCTGGGGTCGTTTAGCGTGGCGTGCACGGCGGCTTTTGTTTTGGCCTTGCTCTTCTTTTTCTTCTTCTTCTTGGTACCGTTTCCGGCTTCTAGCGGAATGCCGTTGGCGGCGGCAGTATTGGTAGGGGGCACGCCCTCGTAATCAAAGTGGATATCGTTTCCAAGGATATATCGCGAGGCGGGTTCCATTGTGGATATGTGAGGTAGGTCGAAACAGGCGGTTCTGGGATGGAATTGGCGGTGCTAGTGGTGGTTTGGTGGTGGAGTAAGTGGTGGAAGTGGTTTTGAGGTGTATGCTGCTGCGGTAGATAGTGGTGTATTTTTGCGTGCAGGCACCCTAAAAATGTGGTTTCAAGGGGGGTGACAGGTACTACTGCAGTTGAAGTATATGGATCATCTACTAGCTCGGCAATATTACCACTGCTGCTTCTGTTGTCCTGGAGTTTGTAGCTGGAAATTGGTGGTTACAGTACTAAGGAAATGGAGAAAAATTTTTTTGGTGCGAGGCCGATCCTGCACACAAGACCATACCCCAGTATACACCGACGGGCAGTGGAAGATGCACTGTCATGGGTAAGGGACGATATATGGGAAGGATTATTAGTCTGGACAGAGTTGGAAAGCGGTGTATTGTTGTTTAAAATAATTTTGGTGCAAATTGGGGACGTTTTGGCTGTTTTGTATGGCTTTATATATGTAAAGTGAGAGCGGTGAGTTGAGAGTGAAACAGATTTGGGTGGCTACTACGCCATAACATTACTATGTTTGTTAACATTCACGTTCACAAGTTGGTATAGTGAAGGACGACAAGAGAAATGAATGTGTTGGTCAGGCTACGGGTGTTTGCGGTGTAGGACTGATGTGCAGTAGATAGTTTCAGGCGGTCGAGCCACTTCCGGCTCACTCACAATCAATCAAACTGATTAGATCTCAAGTTATGATCCAAAAAGGGGTTCTTGAAATCAACGAATGGATTGGTTAAAGCGGTGGAATTTCGTGTTTGCAGCTATTTGCAGCCGTGTCTACGGCGTATCGGTGATTGAAAAGTCTGGTCTAGACACAGCATTTCAGAACATCTGCCCTAGACATAAGTTTGCTGGGCCAATTGTGATGCTGTATGGAGTTCTGCAAAATGTAAGAGCGATTAGAACCCGTTCCTATCCTTCCATGCTGCCTCTCAAACCCCGAATTTAATGGTCGTGCACAAACCACTTTTTGCAGCATATTTGTGACGATCTGTGTCCATTGATTCGCTAATGCTAACTTCAAATAGAGTCATCCTAATACTATTTTAAAAGACAAAGTCCTTATAGAAATACACACTATTATGTAATTTCCGCTTCGGTGTCAACAGTTCAAACACACACGCGGTCCTACTTCTCCCCGAGCTTTTTCTTGAGTTCTTGGTTTTCCACGACAACTGCTTCCACCAACGTAGTCAACTTGTCAATTTTAGCATACAACTCATAGAATTCCCATCTGATACCCAACCGGTTAGCCTCTTCGACCGGCTTGATAGCATTGTTAATATCGAATTCAAACTTCTTGTAATCGATTCTGAACTCTGGATCCTGATCTTCGCCCTCTCTCTGAACTCTTAATTCCTGACTCAATTCCTGAGTCCTTTCCTGAACACTTTCGAAACCAGTCATGAACTCACTGGAGAAACCGTCCGTCAAATCCCATTCAGTGTTATACTCGTTGGCATCGTCAGGTAAGCCCTTGTATCTGTTGTATTCGATTCTGTTAGCATTGGCTAATTCGTCCAGGGCAATGTAAGCCAATAAAGGCGAATAGATGATAAGCATGATGTAGTAGTTTAACGTTTTGAATGTTCCCTTTGGTAAAAACCAGCCCAAAGGAGTAATGGCAAACTCAATCAAATTGAATGGTGGTACATAAAGGTTGGCATCTGGCGCACGGATGTATCTCAAAGTCTTCTGTGCAACCAAGGCAAAGTACTCATCGGTTGCGTTTTCAACAATAGCCGCATAAGCCGTCAGATACAAGGCAATCAAGATGTTCATCAAAATGACTGTTAAAACAAACGAGTATATGTAGTAAAGAACTGAGGCGTATGGCGGAACAAGTTTCTCGACATCCTCAAAACTCGATTCACCAATGATAGCCTTGACCAACGAAATCAAAATACGAACCGTGGCCTCACTCTTACCATCAGAAGCATCCAAACCAAGGAAACCCTGTAAAAATCCAATGATAACCACAAATAACAACACAAAGAAGTAGATGGACTCCTTCATCATGGTCTTTATCACCACGATCATGGCACCCACAAATTGCTGGGCGTCTAAAAACAACAAGAAACGGGACCACATGAAGGGAGCAGCACAAGAAAGGATCCTGAACCCGATTTCGTCGTACTTCTCCTTCAAATGGCCGGTGCTATTGATGCTGGCGATTCTGAACCCGATGGCCGTGAAAATAATCGTGTACATGACATCGTTGAACACGTTCCAGAAACCCAAGTAATAGTAGCCAACGTGGTAGAACTTAATAATTTCGTCCAAAACAGAGCCGGTGGTGACCAAAAAGAACAACACCTCAAACACGTCAAACGCTTCAGTCGTGATCTGGTGTCCGTTCAAGATTATCGAGAACAACACAAGGTACACGATACTGACAAGAATCTCCAAGATGTTCTGGTACAAAGGAGTTTTGACTCTCTCTGGGTCAAAATGGGTGAGTATAGAATGCGATGCGGCTCCCTTGTACATCACGTACGAGTGTGGGTCGGTAGAAGACTGGATGATCCAGCCGCGCCAGAGCCATTTGATGCACCGCTGGTAGCCGGCGGCACCGATGACTATTGTACTGTGCATGTCCACAGCCAATTCCAACGCGTTTACTGGGATCGCATCCACGCCATTCAAGTTGATCAGATAACGGTGGCATAACAAGCCCAAAAACAAGTACTCGTCGTTGACTGCCGAATCAATAATGTTTGCAGCAATAACCTGTGCAGTAGTAGCACGGAGCAAATACAAGGCGTTGTCACTCAACTCGTAGTCGGCCTGTTGCCAGTACCACCCACAAACACGGAGTAAACAGAACACCAAAGTGGCCCTGTACTTGTGGGACGAGGTACCGCGTTTACCATCACCCTTTCCTCCGGCAGCATCGTACACCAATTGCATGACATTGGAGTTGAGAATGGGGGAGTTAGCCGAGGTGATATCGGCCTCGTCAAACACGATGGGCACCACCTTGTCTATGAGGGTTTTCAAGTGCAAACTGATCCGCAAAGTCTGTCTGGGGTTGGGGCAGAAGGTGTCAAAGATGGGGGATTCGTTTCCGGTGGAAACATGTTCGATAAGTGGGGCGCTTTGCTCCAAATCAAGTCCTGCATCTGTCATGGCGGCAGCAAGACCAATTGAGGGTGTCTGAGTCTGGAAAAGGGCGTTGCCAGATGGGTTTGTTGATGGCAGTTTAAGGCTGTTTCATGTAAGGGACGTGTCGGGCTCATCTCGTCTAAAAATGCCCGAGCCCAGTGTCGAATTTCAGCTGGTTTGTCGCAAACGGTGTCATTTTGTTTTTTTTTTGCGACATGCGCCGCGACACCATTTTTTCGACATTACTTGACACAATGAGTTGGTTTTCAACACGGCCATGGCGAGTGACAATATGCACCCCATTGTGGACCTCCTCCGGGCGCATAAGCGCACATGTGCTGAGCCACTGGCCCGGCCCACCCATTCCGACTCTCACATCCCTGGAATAGCACCCCGGAACTCACCTGGGCCGCCTCCTCTAAACCCCAGGCTTTGCCCAGAACTAGCGCAAATAAGCTCGACTAGGCTGGCGATCACGACAAGTAAACGGTATGCTGCTCTAAACCACAGACAATGCCCGCAATAATGGTCTAAAACACCCTCTATTGTGTGCCGGTTGCAACCCCCATTGTATGGTAAAACGGGACCCTTTCTCGAGTCCCAAATAGGCAATAGGAAAAAAATAGGCTTATCGAAAATTCATATGAAGAAAGTTTCTAATTGCGAATTCATTTTGGCACCTCCTGAAAATTTTTTTAGACTGGAATTGTACCCCGTCTTGAAAATGGTGGGAAACGTAGCTAGAGTTTTAGATAAATAGATAGTGTTATAGTTCACGACACACCGGCCGGTATTTTTTTGCATTGCAGAACAATCGATCCACTTGTGCCACATTTGTATATGAAACCCGGTAGCGGTCTTTGTTCTCGAATCGTCTAACCCTGACTTGCGTCTGCTAAAGTGCTAAACCAGCTATTGTACCCTTTTGTTGGCAACCGTCTCAGTTGAAGGCTTTAGAAAAACAACAGCAACATTACTACCACCCCTGGCATTTGTCGTGCCGCTTAACAGGATGAGTGTAAGAAGACGACAACCGCAGCCCAATATTAATGCTGGCCATAGTAACAGTAATAATGTATTAGGTTCTCCCTTTTATTCGGACCGCTCGTCAGTATATTCTGATAGCCCCAACTCGGAAGTCAAACTCAACCGCCTGCCACGATTATCATTGCACAGTCCCCGGGTGCCTAGATTCCCCATGTACAGCGAAGACAACAAACTAGAACGGTTACCGAGTCCTAGCTTGGATTTTGTGGATGATACCGTTAACCTAAAAACCACCCACTTGTCAAACGAGGATTTCAGCCAGGAGGAGAAGTACTCGGAAACCGAAGACTCGTTATTTCATTCTCAGGCTTCGTCTTTGTCCATGCCTCCGGTTCCCAGCCTAGAGGACCCTGAGCCATTGACTCCCAAAACCATACCAGCAGCGTCTAAAAATAGTGACACACTATTATCAGGATTTGCCGACAAACTGTCTCCGGCTACAATTTATTCCCCGAGCAGCACATCGGAAGAGAGTTTTCACTCATTACAGGAGAGCTTCACAAGTACTCATGAGAAGATACTTATTTTCCCCATCAAGGACACCAGTCCAAAAAGAGTGTCGTTGAAGCCAATGGACTACAAACCAGCCACCCCAGATTACAGTTTGCGAACGAGTCCATCCGTCGCCCCATCCACCAATGAATCAGTGGATTCAAAGGTGTCCACGCCCAATAGTGTCATAAAAAAGCAACTAAGACGACTCTCCATTCGTGTCTCCAATTCGAAAACCGAGTTACACAACCTAATTAGAGTCAAAAGTAATTCGTCGCAAACGACAACGGCTTCGGCCGCTACCTCCAGATCTAGAAGGGGCTCATTATCCTCCATCAAAAATAGTCTCAGCGATATAAGCATCAGTTCACTCTTGGCGAAATCTCCATCATTAAAGTTAACTCCCAAGCAAACTGCTTCTCCAGTATCTAAACAGTTCTTGTCCGAGTCGGGTCCTATTGTCTCAGGAAACTTCTGGAAGTATCATCTTGTTAAATTTGGCAAGGATCTATATGTTACAACAAACCCAACGTTGAAGCATGCCTACTGTCGTCAAGGGCCCGACTACTTTATTGAAGTGACCTACCCTGAAGTATACAAAAAACCCAGCTCGAGAGGTGGATTTACGCTCACATTTCGATCCTTGGCCGATATGGAAAGTCGTAGAGGCAGCCCAAGAATGGTGATCAACAAAAGAAATGAGATAGAGGGTGGACACTACACTATTTCTATACCACTTTCAGGTAGAGTCATCAATTCACCTACAAAATTCTCATCATTGGGGCCTCCCACATTTAACGGATTAGCATTACCCAAACAAATTGACGACAAAGCAAAGCCAAGAGGAATATATGATTTGCCGGGTTTAAAAAATTACGAGGTCAAGGACCTATTCAATCAGAGATGGAACATAGGGACATTGCCCAACAAAGGGCAACACAATATCTACTTCCATCAAAATTATGTTGAGAAATCGGGCATTCCAACCGATCACTATTACTACAACAATGGGGACCGGTCTCCTCCAAATGTAACTAAGACTGACGAGGTAGCAGTATTCAGATCAAATGAATCTAAAAAGAGATTAAGTCTCATGACTGCGATGAGTAAAGCAAAGGTAAAGTACAGATTGGATAATCTCATACAGCAACAGGAAAGGATCAAGTCATATATGAACAGTGTTCTGGATTCGAATGTCAGCCCTGGTATGAATTATTATAACGGCAGAGATTTTAGAGATGATGACCCAGATGACACCAAGTTGGGCTGGATTACAGTTTACGAGGATAATGGATTATTGAAGGGAAATGAGCAGAAAAGGGACTCATTTGACTTAGTTTTAGGATTATTGGTGGCAGTAGCCTACGAGAACAGTCTTACGTAAGTTCGCAACCAAATTGCTTAGATTTTTTTGTATAGCCCTTATGTATGATAATGACAGCATTTACAGGAAACAACTTTATTACGATGTGGAAACAGTTATTGTGCTTGGTATGTCTTGTTTTATGCGGAGAGGCTGCTCCTAATCAGTCCCGAATTTGTAGTAAGGACGTACAACCATTCACAGGGTACAAGCTTGAAAGCCAAGTGAACCTAAGGCGTTTCAGCAACAATTACCATCTCATTTATTGTAATGATAACGTATTGATATTTGATTTAAAGTTAAATAACACTATTCCGTGGGGCGAAGTGTTGCATTTCAGTAACACCCAGCAGAGTCGGAATATGAATAGATTAGCGCTTGCCAGAAGAAAGTCTTTTGCCTTGAGGCTGATACCTCTTTTCTTACCCAATACACTAGTAGGTGCCTTATTCTATGAGGATGGTAAGGCGTTAGGAATCTCTAATAGTGACAAGGAAGTCACGTTCTACGAGCAGAAGCACAAGTCAATCCCGTTGATGGCTGATAATTTCCTTGACTATTGGGTAGAGGTAAATGTCAATCTTGCTACTGTTCTACACATTCCAATTCTCACAACACCGGGGATTGGAAGCAGACGGTTTCATCCAGAATTCTTAAAAGAAACCGCTTCCGACGAGTGGTCTAAGTATATTTCTGTAACTGAAAGCTACTCTTACGATTACGATTCTAGGGTATGGGTCAGGAAGGCCGTGGACAAGGCACTACACCTGATCGGCGTCTTTTCTGCATTTGTTCCAAAGTACCTTCAGACCAGGCTAGAGAAGTATTCTACAGAAGGGGATGGTTCCTTTGTATTGTGCAAGTTAATTTTCATATCTAAGTTTGTAAATAAGGCCCAGTTTAGCCAGCTTCTAGTGAAGTTGGAACGGATCTTCACCAGTGACTAGAACATGGTAGCGCGCACAAAATTTATAGCGGCGTTTAGTTGCAAATTTCTTGAAGAAATATATAATACCACCTTTTTCTATTACATTCCGCTATAAATAACCTTCCACTATACTATGACTTCTACAACTAAGACATACGGCAATACCACTGCCACAGACGAATACACCGAATTGCCTGCTCAAGCCTTGCTCGCCCGTTTATCCAATCGTCCAGCTTTAGCCGCCTTTAACGGGTTACTATCTTCCTTCCCTGCAATCAAGATCTTTTCTGGAAATGCAGTTCCAATAATGGTCCACCGGAACAAGCAAAGAGAAGAGTTGTTGCGGAGCCAATTGGAGAACATCTGATGCCAAATATGCAATAGTCATCGTCATCACCCCAAATTCGCCTGCTTTTTGTAATATGTGATGAACCAAGGCGAGGTGAAACTCATTGGCCAATTATTCGTTCCTGTTATTCTGTTAGTCTAGTATTCTGTTGTATTATCCCCTAGTGTTTTCACTACTGGGTGTATTGTTTAACATTTCTCTCCAATATATTCCTTTTAGCTTTCCATTACCATTCATGATTCATTAGCGTGCATTCTGCGATTCTCTTCGTCCTCTTGCTGTTGTCTTATCTGAATAAGCATCTCGTGAAACTTGTCATCTTCTTCTAAGTCAGACAAATCGTAAATAAGATTGGCATCATCCACCGTAGTGGTCGATTCTATAGGTGCATACTCCGCTTTCACTTGTACTTCACTGAGATCATTGCTATTTGCTAGAACTTCTTTGTCATTATACCTCCTGGTATCTGGTGCTGTAGTGCGCAAATGTTTAAATAAATGTTGGAATCGATTATTGCTTGACGGTGGCATTCTTGGTAGCGGCTTATCATTTATCTGGCGGAGTCTTTCAGCATTCAGCTTCATGGCACGCAAAAGTTTATCATTCATTGTATGCTGTGGTCTCCGCAAATCCTTAAGCACATTATTCTGCTTAATTGGATTATACGAGTGACCATCATTGGCATCTGCACTCATTTTGGGAGGCCTGAAACTGGAATCCACGCGGTTACTACGCGTCAATCCCACTTTTCTTCTTCTGGAAGTGGTGTTAAGCGTGTTTGGATCTATTTTGAGTAATGCCATTGGGATGTTGTCGCTGATTTTGACACGAGGTGCTGTCTTTTTAGGAAACGCTTTGGAAACGTCTCTTTCCGAGACAGATAGTTTCTCCACTATTTCCACGAGTAGTCTCTTAGTTGGAAGCTGAAACTGGTTCTTTATACGTAGATACTTTTCGTGGATCACTGAATTCGACTTGGAAGGTATGAAATCTGTGGCTATAACAGAACCATCAGAGCTGCTCACTTCTAGTTTACCGTTTAGCTCGTAAAACCGCAATATACCATCATTCCACTTTTTATCTTTCTGGGAAATACGGTCAGAATATAGAATGTCATATTCATGTACGACCGAGTGCTCTAATGGGTTGTATGACATAGCTATTAGGATGCAACGAGTGGCCCAAGGTAGTGACGTAAATCGTATATTTGTTTAGACATTTGCAGTTTTTTTGAGACACGTCCCAAACAGGCAATAACGTCGTGCAAATAGAATGTCGTACCCATGGTAAGGTGCTATAACGAGATCTGCCCTAACTCAACGCTATCTATACCAGCCAGATATGGGTGTAACTGGTAGAGATAGTGTACGACTACGTAGTTGGTTTCGAAGTGGGAAGAGACCATGTTCTTTCTCGGTCCACTTTATCCATACCGTGATTGGTAGCGCTCTGCACTATCTCTAGTAACCAATGGTAACTACTACTTCGTCCTGTAAACCCCAAACTTTCTTAAATCACTCTAGCCTAACGTAGTTTACCAGCAACAGTAAAATAGCCATTTCTGACTTCTGCCAAATCCCCACGAATATATTCATAAATGACGTGTGATTATGTCTATTGCTATCTACAGCTGCTAGCACTATATACAGTTAATTACAGGAGACTCCACTAGGGTTTGTAAAAGGGAAATCCAAGTGAGCTCAAAAGCGTACGTGCCTGGTTGTCGGTTCTGGCTGTGGTCTTGAGGGTCACGTGAAGACCCGTCAACTTGGGGAAAAGCTCTTGGAAAGCTTCCACTTCGGGGAAGTTCTTGACATCCTCTGGACCCAACCCAAAAGAAATGTTCCCACTTCTGTCACCAGATGTGAGTCTGATTCCTTTAAAAGTTCTGATACGTGGCAACACCAACTCAGTTAATGTCGTGATGAATTGCGACATGTCCACACCAGTGAGCTCTACTTTGGCACCACAAGGCTTACCAACTCTCATTTTCCACGGCAATATATTAGTCTTAGCATATACCTGTTTGGCCTTGACGTTGGTGATCTGTGAAAGAAGCAATCTACTGGAAATGTTCAAGTATGCATCTTCCAAGGCCTGTTTGTTAAATATCTGCACTGCAACCAGCTCTAATTGTGGAATATTTTTGAAAGTAATTGGGTTTATGTCACGGGTCTGACGCGAACTGCCTGCTGGCTTTCTTTGCGGACGGTACAATTTGTAGGGCGAATCATTTCCCCAGTCCCTCTTCTTGTTACCGGGAATCTTCTGGGCACCATGTTGGTAGAAATGCAACATCAAATCTGACTGCACGGTATTATAGTAGTGGTCCTGCAACCTGTCCTGGTCGATTTCACGGGGTCTGTATCCCACTGATGTTATATCGTCTTTCGACAACAATAGACTTTGGTACGCTGGCTTTAACGCTGCTTTCTGGATCTTGACCAAATGATGCACTGGTTTCACGGTGGAATAACCGGCCTTGTGTGCGCTCGGCGACTGAGAGAACGCACGTGTGAATATTCTGGCTGTGCTCATCTTCTCACGCACTGAAACAGAGCTAATTTGGAGTGTGGCCGTCTACTTCGTGTACCTCGAAAGGTGGTATCGCTATGTGAAAAATCTGAAAATTTTATTGAACGGTCAGTTGGATGGCGCGACATTGTCGCAAGAGCGAGACATTTGTTGCACGAGACTGGGATCACGTGCCACACGGCGGTTGTGTCGTATACCTGTTAGTATTCTGTTTCGTTCGAACCGGTTCTAGCTGGGACTTGGGGAATTACTTCTAAGTCCATTCAATTCTTGATTTCTTCGTTTGTTGTGTTATTTCTTTACCGACTCTTATAATAATTAGCGCTCCTTAGCTCCTATTACTGGCATTAGCTCGCTCTCATACAGTAGAAAATTTATTTGCACTATGCAAATACAAATCTGCATTTGTACCACACACCACAAATAACATCGCAATAGCACCACATTCCGATGCGGTTTGGACTACCTGAAGACTACGAGGTGGTGGTAGAAACCCCAGCGGAGCCAATTTCCAGAAAAATAGACGGTGGTAGCACTATCAGTCCTCAGAACTTAATAGCGATAATCGATGCTATCCCTGTACGAAACAAAGTGCCCGATAAGTTCAAAGAGATACTACTGTCTATAGATAGGTATTCCCAGGAAACAAAGCTCAAGCATCTAAATTCTGTGTCTGAAAAGGTGAGCAATTTGAACCACCAATTGCAGAGCTACAAGCTAGTGACCGATAGTATCATTTCGGGTCTCACTACTGATTTCAACACCAAGCTTAGGCTTCAGAACCAGGAAGTCCAGAAAATTATAGACGCTGAGAATGAACGGTTGCGCATCTTGCGAGAGCAAGAGATCAAAAAAGAGCAGGAACGACAGCAGAAAATAGAGCAAGAGCGCTTGCGCAAGCTTGAAGAAGAACGGGTGCGACAAGAACAGGAAAGAATACGACAGGAAGAAGTGGCCCGGCTCAAGAAGATGGAAGAAGAGAAAAAGAAAGCGCTAGAAGAAGAAGAAAAGAAGAAAGCAGCAGAACTTGAAAAGAAGCAAAAGGAGGAGCAACTCAGAAAGGAACAGTTGGCCAAGGAAGAACAGAGAAAGAAAGATGAACTAAAGGCAAAACAGGCAGCTTCACTAGCAGACTCAACGCGGGTCGAAAAGGAATTTTTGGAGTATAAAGCTCATATTGCCGCCATAAAGAAGGATATAGTTCTCAAGCTAGATGAAGACAAAGTGTTGAAGAAAAATGTGAGTCAGGTAAGAAGAAAAATCAATCCGAAGTTTGGTCAGCTATCAAACTCACAGGCACAGTTACGCCGCATAAGTGAAGAGGTGATAAACTTTGTTAAACTTGTGCATCTGTCACCATTGGCTTTCAAGTTCATTCTCAATTTCATAGCTAAGGCCATCGTGGACCAGGCGGAGACCGAGGTTATTGTGAAGCCCAACGCGGCTTTGCCATTAGCTCACTTGGCATTGAGTTTATTACAAGCGTTTCCAGAATTCGAGTACTTCCTCAATGCCCGGTTTGTAAAGAAATGTCCATTTATAATTGGCTATACGTGCTCCATTGACTCAGAACAGGGCAGGACCAGAATGGGCTGGAAGAGAAAAGAGGGCAAATGGGAAGACGAAGTTAAATACGATGAGCGAGTATCAGGAATCTGTACTGTGTGGGCCACCATGTCACGTTTGGGCAGTAGTCAGTTCCCGTTATACTCGTTTGGAGCTTCATGGCTGTTTTTGGCCCGGTGCATCAATATGGATCCCAAATTGCTAACCAACACTCATTTCTCTTTGGTTGGTAATTGGTGGGAGACAGCTGCTAAACACTTTTTACTGGTATACGGGAAACAGAGCAAGAAACTCATGGTTTTACTTGTCACAGAATGGCCATTATCGGTAGCAGACCGTAAATATCCAGCTGCCGCCAGAGTGTTGATTTTTGGTGAAGACTGGATGGTCAATGGGAAAATCGAGACATTGAAGGAAATGGAGCCATAAAAGAATAGAACAATTTAATTAGAATTAGAAGCATAATAAAGAGTGTACGATTCACAAAATGCAAGCATTTGTATTTAAATTAGCTACATCTTATATAACTTATTCACTCATCAGCGTCGTCATCTTCTTCTCCAGAATCACTAGCATCTGCATAGTTGACTTCCTTCTTTTCACGATTGCTCTTTCTAGAAGCTTCCGCATAGACTTTTTGCTTCTTCTCTTTTCTCACGACACTCTTATTTGCTTTGGGTATTTTCGTCTTGTATTTGGGTCTTCCACCATCTTGGACTCTTCTGGATTCCATTTCTGTTAACTTTCTCTTGCCACTTGAACCAAACAAACGCTTCTTGATTGGTCCTCGTAACGCAAGTTGAATTTTTTCAGAAATGAACACCCGAGTTATCACCTTCTGCACTTCTGCAACACTGGACATAGGTGCGTATATATCAGTTGGCAATTTGAGTTTTCCTGGCCATGTCTGGGTGGGCCAGTTCTTGTGATCTGCATACTCCTTGATTATGAATTGCGCCAATTCAGCTATACGATAAAGATTGAGTGCTTCCAGGGGAAAGTCGTCACCTGTGTACAAGTCGTAGTTTATGGTAGCATCTCTATGTTGTTTTGCACGACTAGCAAAGTAATACAATAATGAGATGTTTTCTGTCTTAGCAACAAGGGAGACGTAGAAAGTGAGAAACTTCATAGCGTATGTGTAAGCAGAAAGTTCCTTTTCTTCATTGGTAACAGTACCATTTTCCAACAAATTAATATATTGCTCATGATGGGCCAAAATGTGAATGATTCTAACAAGACTCTTTTCAAACTTAATAGACCCCTTTGACTCCTGTCTCTTGAGCATTGAGTATATCCACATGGTAGCACTGTTCTTCAACTCGTCATTTGGCTCAAGTGCCGAAAAGAATAGCACGGAAAGAAACTTTTCTGAAATGGTTTCACTAGAGAGCTTCTTCTGAAGACTGCTTAAAAATCGAGATCTTACCTCGTAATTAGAGTCTGTCAACAAGAAAGTCAATCTTCTGACCGCAGTCGAAGATATCATTTCACTGTAGATTGGGTATTGTGCTAACTTCAAAAGATACAAACTGGCACTTAGACGTAAATGCAGTTTGTATAGCTCAGGAGTAAGGAAACTTTCTGTATTTTTGCTGACGATCTCACCACCATTGCCAATGAAGGACATCAACAATTTGATCACCGGTTGGGCATTAGAAATAAGTTCCTCCTTCTCTGTGTCAGTATCCACGTCTTTGTCAAGGCCTCTTAATCTGTTAACAATGAGTCTTATGGACAACAATTTTTGATATAATGTCGAGTGAGTATTAGCCTTGGAATCTAGCAAGCCAGCTGATAACCATTGTTTTTCCTCTTCAATAGCAATCGTATTGAGTTTGGTGTTTTTTAAGAATATTTCCTGGATAATTAGAGTTGTCAAATCACTGGCCTTATCTTGGACTAAGAGCGGATCAACCAAAAATAACTCTGCTAATGCAGATAGATGCGTAGTGGATTCATTATGGGATAAATCCAATGGATATATCTGTTCTAGAATCTCTGAGAAGAACTCATCCTTCTCCTCGCTCAACGCCAAAATTTTGATACAGTATTTTGCCTCGAGGGGACTGCCGTGTGTAGACAAGTTTTTCAATGTTACCGTAAACCCGGCATCCTGTGGGAAGATATCTGGAAACTTCTTGATGAAATGATACAACGTTTTCAAACTGGATGCTTTGTTACTGCTGTTGTCTTTATTTGTGAGTAATTGAACCAAAACGTTGAAGTGGTTCTTGAATACATCAGGGACTGTGGTTGATATCTCGTCTAACAACTGGTTAGCTGCCTGACTCAAAGGATGTGTTGAATCCTTGGAGTAATTGATCATCTCCACGATATTCGATTTGTTGTAGAGCAATAGCGAACAGCGCATCAATAGCAATTTGAAATTGCTCACCATGTCACTGGTGGTGATGACAGATCTGTCACCATCGAGTCTGATATTTTTTGAATCACCTAACTTAGAAAGCAACTCCTTGATTGAGTTTCTGACGGTCTGAATGTCAGAATTGGGCGATATGCACAACCGCAACAAGTGAAAGAAACGGCCCTTGTTCAATCTGTAGATCCGCTCAAATACAGCATATGTGTTCATACCTTCTGGAAAAGACGCACAGATCCATTTGATGATCTTGTCCAACTTCGCCAGAAGCGCCAACTTGTCACTATCCTTATCCTCACCCAAATTCTCCTTGTCTTCTCGCATAGAAACTGCTTCATTGTATTTATAGCTGGTTTCAACATACGTCTCCACCACCTTAGATATCTGTTGCTGCCTTCTGTTCATGGCTACAAAAGATTGCCTACTCTTATCGTTCAAGCACTTGTAGAACAGCACTAATCTGTCCACGTATTTCACTGAATTCAGCTCAGAAAGAGGCACAAGCTTCTCAAACATGACCAAATCAACAGCTGCAGTGATACTGGCATCGTTTATGTACACAAGCAGCAAGATCTCGTTCGGTATTCCCTCAGAAATAAGAATATGCAACTCGTCACTCTCATTCTCCTGATGCAGCCCGAAGTTGACTATCTTACCACTGCTGGTACTAGTAACGTAATTGTCGTATAGCGTGGACAATATGCGAATGGCACTGGTACGTGTTTTTTGCAGCTTCTCTCGCGTCAACAGGAACAATGTCTGCAAAACTGCTTTGGTGCACACTCTGTTCGTGAGGTTATCAAACGAAACACGCTCTATGCACGCACAGGCCGATTGGCGTACCTTCTCATCCGTATCTAATAAGCACTTGTGCAAACAGCCCGTGAGGGCCGCCGTGATTTCCGTCGTGAACGAACCAGAGGAGTTGAGAATAGCACTCACATGACTCACCCATTTGTTACGGACTGCGGCCGAGACATCGGTGGTACGCTTGAGCCAGTTTGACCACGTGACACGGTGTGTTATCACGAAGTTAACTACGGCATTTGCCTCGCGTGACTCGCTTCCAAGCATGCGGCCCACTGTTTCGGTCGCCAACGCCCGGATAGTCTCATCGTCGGTTCGTAACTCGTCGTCAAGTAACCCCATAGCTGAGCCGAGAAGAGCCGGCATGTGTTTCCAAATGTGTACGGAGAGCCGGTGGATCTTTTGCAATTTCTCTGATGCCGATACCGGCGCCAGTTCTGCTCCGTGCACACTGCTATCGTACAAAATTTCCGAGAAGTATTGGGTCACCTGACGCGACATCCGGTCAATGTTGCTGTCGCAAACATGAACGGACAAGTTTAAGCCCGGATTGGTGGTGATGGTGCCGATTCCCGGCGCAGTGCTCTCGGAATTGGTTAAAAACCGGCTGAGCACCATCTCAAGCACCCGGGTCGGAATCGACTCCACCTCGGCAATAACCTCGGCAAGAATATCACCAGCCAATGGTTCGAGCCTCACCGGCATGTTTTTGCCGCTGAGCGTGTACATGGTGTCAAAAAGCAACTCCACCAACTCGTCCGCATCAGGCAAGTCCGTGATGAGAATAACGGACCGCACCTCGGCCAATCTTTTCAAGATATACGCCTGTTGTTGGAAGTATGCGTTCTCCGGGTCACAGAGACGCCTGAACTGCCTGAAAAAGGCACGGAACACGTCTGTGAGTTGAGGTGCCGTAAACGGTGCGTTTGGTGCGTTGATGCGGAGAATGTCCGCTACTGCGCAGCACGTGAACGCTTGAACCCCCACGTTGGCGTGTTGGAGGAGCTTTTTGTTGGTCAAGTCGTGCAGAATGCTGTGAAACAGGCTGACATCTACTTTGTCCTGGTCTATGGCGGAGAACTCTTCGCTTAGAGCCTGGAGCCTGGACAAGAGGTCTTTGGTGGAAATTGGGTCTTTGGCCGAGGAAATAATCGGTTTTTTGAACTGGAGCCCCGCTCGCAGGGATTTGGATGTTGTACGGGCCATCTGTAGCAGGATATATGAGGTGTTGTGGAGTTTAAGGTGGAGTGTTTACTAGTATGTGGTTGATCTAGACGCGTTTGTACATTTGAGAAGTCGTGCGCGCACCACAATTTGCAGCATGTAATTAGGCGTATTTCCTGGAACATTTAGAGACACCATTGTAGTAGTAGTTTTAGCAGCAGTAGTAGCAGTTGTTGTTGTTGTTGTTGTTGTTGTTGTATTGGTAGCAGATGCGGTTATTCACGTTTAGTATAGGCACCCGCAGAAACTCTGTCTAATACGTTGGTGTGGCTTGTCTTATAGTGAATGGTCTGTACAATTAAAACAGCAAGCTGCATCGCCCACGCCAGATCACATGTCATACGAAAATGCTAGCGAATATCAGCTCTGCTCCTCTGTGTACTGCTCTGGTGGTGTATGTTGATTACTGCAAATTGGTGTTAGTAAACTGTAACTTGGTGTTACCAGAAAACTGCAAACTCAAGTTTTGCAGGTTCCTGTTTTGCTGGTTGGTTATCACTGAATTTTTCAGCTATTCACAGAGCCGTTCGATACTCCGATCAATCATCAAATACAATGTCTGACACACATTACGAAGTGATTGACTACTTCAGGGTCAAGGAAATCATCAATACCAGACTCTTGTTCAAGTTGCCACTTTCCTATACTGATGCTGCCAATGACAAGAAGATTTCCGTGGTGGTGAATATCACGCAGAAGTACGACGATTCTCTTCATAAAGATGCTGAAGAACTCCACAGCAAACTAGTTCTTCCAGAAACTCCGAAGCTTATCTCCTACATCCAGGGAGGCCCCGGATTTCCATGTGCTGTGCCATTGAGCAACTCTGGCTACACAAAGGTGTTGCTTGACAAGGGTTATCAGATTGTCTTTTTGGATCAGAGAGGCACTGGTTTGAGTACTCCATTGGAGACTGCTACTTTCAGCAAATTGGTTCCGCAATTGGAAAATGAATCGGAAGCCAACTACGTCAAGAGACAGTTGGATTTTATTCTTAACTTCAGAGCCGATTCCATTGTCGAAGACTACGAGAGGGTCAGACACAGCTTAATTGGAGACAACCAGTGGTCTCTTATAGGCCAGTCATATGGTGGATTCACCAGTTTCACCTATGTCTCTAAGTATCCCAAAGCATTAAAGGAAGTATTGGTTACCGGTGGTGTTCCTCCAATTAATTTTGGTCCCGATGATGTTTATCGTGCTACCTACGAGAGAACGAAAGAGAGAAACGTCCACTATTTCAACAAGTATCCCCAGGATAAAAAGAGAATTCAAAATATTTTGGAGTATTTGCACAACAACGATGTCAAGTTGCCCAATGGAGGAAACTTGTCTGTGGAAAGATTCCAACAGTTGGGCTTGCTGTTTGGAGGTACCGGTGGGACCGACAATATCCATCAGTTGGTCACCAAGTTTGATTACGACTTGAAATTGTTTGGGTTTCCCACGTATCAAATTCTCAACACTATCCAAAATGAGTATAGCTTTGATACAAACATCATCTATGCTTTGTTCCAAGAAGCCATCTACTGCGATGGCAACAACTTGAAGGTAAAGACTAGTGATTGGAGCGCAGACAGATTGAGATACTTGCCAGGAAACGATGCTTTTATCTATAGCAGTAAGCGTGATGTCACTTTTTTCACTGGTGAAATGGTTTACAAATCGATGTTTGACGATTATGTCGAGCTCCAGCCATTCAAAAAGTTGGCCTTTGCTTTGCATGCTAATGAAAAATGGTCCAACTTGTATGACACTCAAGTCTTGTACGATGCTAAAGTTCCTATTGTGGCCGCTACATATGTGTACGATCAGTACGTAGACTTCGATCTTACCAGAAAAGTGAAGGATAATGTATTTAAGGGTAATGGAAACCTCAAACAATTCATTACCAGCGAATTTTTCCACAATGGTGTCAGGGCCGGTGCTGACAAGATCATAGGCTCACTTTTAGATTTGATAGAATGTGAAATTGATTAGTAGCAAGGTACATACACATTTTGAATATATTAGTTCTATAAATTTTAAGATATATAATTACTGGGTACAAACCCAATGCGGTTGTTGATTTTAGATTTGGTGGACCCTATCAACCAGTTCGTGTTACTATCGTTGTATAGCGTGTCAATTTGCTGAAAATCAAAGACCACTTCTAGCTGGTCACCCTTTTTGAATGATAGATCACCTGGTTCTACACCATCATAGTCGTACAAAGCAGTCACAACACGATGATCTTTTGTTTGATCATTGATTTTGTCGAAGAACTCGTTGATCTGCAACAATTTGTAGCTCACAGAGGATGTCTTGTTGAAAACAGACGTATCTGGAGCTGAACTCACAAAATCCTTTTTGAGAGAACTTGTGATAGGAGCTGTGCGGATATCGTTTTTCGAAGAATTGTAGGCCTTGCGCAAGTTCTTGTTGACCAAGTCTGCGGTCAGATAGTGCAATATCAAGTCACTAGACACTGACTCCACAGAAATGTCCGATTTAATCGATGACATGTCATCAACATCCCCATCGTCTTCTTCATTGAACGAGTCCTGTGAAACAGAAACATAACCAGATCCATAACTCACTGGTGTATATGGTGGTGGAGCAGATAAAGACAGTCTTTTACCATTAGGAATTGCCGGAAGTACCTTAGAGGTGCCAGCCGTGTTACTTCTTGGTGGCAAAGGTGGCAAGTTGGGATTAACTTTTGCTTTAGGCACCTTCACTTCTGATGCTGGAATCAACTTTGAAGGGAAATATGTCTCTGGTCTGTTCATATGAGAATCTTCAAACTTGAGATATGAGGTCAAAGGATCTGCCTCAAGTGTATCGTTGAAAGTACCATTGATGTGGTCTTTCAGTTTATGTTCGTGTTTTCTCTCAGTCACTTTCGTAGTCACTTTATTCCACAATTTCGTAGCCATCTTTGTCTTATCTTTATCTTCTATCTCAGTATCTAATAATTCGGGATTCTTATTGAAAATTACAGTAATGAAAGACTCGATCTGAAGTCTGGTAGGAGTAATCGCCTTTTCCCATTCATCTTCAATCTCTTCAAAACTCTGGATATGGTCTTCGTTATCCTTTTCCTCTTCTAATGATAAGTACCCATGGAACATAGCAAACTGCTTTATTGTGTTTTTGATTTCTTTGAAAGTCGTGATCTGTTGCTGCAAAATTATCTTGGTGATGGTATCCACAAACTCGTCTAGAAACGAAATAACATGCGGTAATATGGCTTTCAATTTATTGTTTAGTTTCTCATACTCTGAATGCAAGTCCTTAAGGTTCTTTTCATACTTTTTTAAGTTCTCTGACTCTTTGGGTTCTAACGGAGTAGTTTTCTTAGCCAATTTATTGATTTTCTTGTCAACATTGACATATTCCTTCTGCTTTTTGTTCCTCTTCTTGATTAACTTCAATGTGTCAGTTAGATACCTATTCATCTCGGAAATTCTTAAATGGAGTGACTCCGAGTGGAGTTCCCATGACCGGGACACATTCCATTTGACCCTCTCCAAAGATGCCAAATAGTTGAACAATTCTTGATTCACACTATCAATTACAATGTCTCTTTCCTTCGGATGTACCATCGGAATCACCTGTGTTGCCTGAAACTTGTCAAAATCGTGATAGTATTCTTCGATATCCTTGAAATGCAAAGATTCTTTGCCGATTAGGGAAATGAACTTTTGCACAATATCGATATTGAGCTTGAATAATTTGGCATAATGAGTCTTAAACTGCCTCTGGCTCTGATGGTCAATATACTTGAGCCCACTAACTGCTTTTCCAATATCATATTTGTAGTGTTTGATGAGGTCATCATCCACATCATATTCTTTATGGTGGAAAGTCAAACTGTCTTTCAAATTAGAGCCTTGGTCCACAATAGTCGACCCAAACGACGCTATTCCGGTCTTCAATTTGTCTACCGACATTATCAGCAGCCTGAATGAATGTAACTCGCCCTATCAATCTACAAATAGCCTATCAATTGATGATATAATCCAACTGCCATTTATTACTATAAAAATGTGTATGACTTTCTACTCCCTTTTTTATTTTTTCCCCAGGAAAGTACGGGAAAAATCTGTGTGAAGGTGGCTGGGTTGATTAGCCATCCGGTGAACTGCACACGGTGTAATATTGTGCTGTGTGTGTATTAGGAATATGGCAGGCTAAATGCTTCTCCATAAAGGAGAATATCCTCTTCTTCTCCAGCTACTGGCAATTAATCTGGATGAATAAAACCAAGTATCTATGTTTGTGTAACGGGTAAGAATCATCTGATTAACATCACGTGAACCATTGTATACCACTAAGAGTACTTTAGCCACGCTAGTCGCCACTGGTGGTGTTCAAGTACCGATGCCTGTACTGTAATAGTAAGATTCTAAATAGCGGTGGTGATTTTGGTCTCCAAATTAGATACGCTGGTTCAAGAACCCAATTTAGCGGCTATTTTTAGGTCTAGTCACTAACCATCGACGTGAATTGGTCTGCTATTGAAATGTGTGCTGCTTCGTGTTTCTTGCTTTGGTAATCTCGTCAGGGTAGACTTTCTTTGATTAAAAGCTTTTACGGTTTCTGTGGTAACTTAGCTACTAGATGTAATACAAAGGCCCTGCTTTAAATCGCAAAGCAAACCTCGTATAAATGGTCACGTGTAATTAAATATAACCTAGTTCTCCTCCTAAATAGGCAGCCGACTTTGCAGCCGGATTGCCGGCCCTGTTTAAGCTCAGCCCATATTATATTACTGAACTAAGATTTAGATGAAGTTAATTCCTTCTAGAGCACACCTGTTCTCCAAGAAATTATCTTGTTTCCTCCTTTCTTCTCGCTTCTAACGGTGCATATTGCTAATGCATATATCCAATTATATTATGTCATAATACTTCAACTTGCTGTGAGATATGACTACAAAAATACGGTGACAAACTAAAGAGGCCCCGTTGACGGTATTTGGTGCCCAGAATAGCAAAAATACTACGGAAAATAGCAATCATAAATATAAGCGCATTGCTTTCGAACACTCTTATACAAGTTTTGTTAGTAAGTGACCCTTTTTGAGCTCTGAAATGGCCAAGGGTTTTACACCACCACAATAGCATAGTTACTTTGTTCCTACGATGACTTGCAAATCCAAATATGGTATATAACCATGCCACTTTTTTTCCTGGGGGTATATAAATTGCAAATAATTTCTCCACTTTTAAAATTCAGGAGAAGAACATTATAAATATAATTAATATCTAAGCTATATCTAAACAAAAATGCCAAACAGCCAACCTCATAAATTGTTCTATAAAGGTAAGGAAGCTGATTTTATTGTGTTTGTTGAAGATCCTGAGTTGCTCAAGAAATACAAGAAGAACGATGCTGCAATACCATTAATTGACTTGGTATCTATTTACAAAGTATTCACCAATAGGCAAGGGGGTAACGAAGGTGTATTAGATGAGGCGTCAAAGGCTGAGTTATCCAATGAATTTGGCTCGTCTAACGTAGACAATGCTTTGAAGGTCATTTTGCAAAATGGATCTGATAAGCACAACTTATCTTTCACAAAGGCATTTAATAGCCACAACGATTCTAATGGTGCTGGGAATTCGGGAAATTAATGAATTGCATTTTTTTAAAAGTTTTATAAAATACAAAGGTTTTATTGTATCTTATTCCTTGTAGAAGATCTCCATAACTCATACAAATTGGCAGACTTTCGCCTAATGCCTGTTGATGATCTACTGAAACCCTTTCTCACCGCTTTGGTAGTACCGTTCACAAATCTACTATAGCTAATTTCGTTCATAGTTAAGTATGGAAACTCGTCTTTACTCCAGACTTGCTTGAGGGCAGTCTCTACCCTTTTCCTGTTACTGTAGTCATCGTGTGATAAAAAATGATCAGTGCTATTGGAAGAGAAAACAGGAGAAACTTGCTGGAAGACCCTGGATGCATTGAAATAACATTGTCGACCTTTCTTCGACGATATATGCCTCAATGAAATGTTACAAGGTACAATAGAAGTAGGAAATCGGCATAAAGTGATAATATCAATGTTTGAGAAATCCATTTTGTAGGGCCCATTGATAATACTGATATGAGTGTCAAGATAGTTGCTCCATATTACAAATTCGTGTGCATTACTGAAATTGAGCATGATCTCATATTGAGAGTAATTGTCTTCAAATATAATTTTATTACAATGCGGATGACTGCAATATAGACCACCGGAACTGTCTCTGATATCTTTGATTAATCGACTTTTACTCAATGGTATAATAAATTTAACTTCACACTTTGTCCTACCCGGTATATTTTCTCTGGTTTCACAGAATAGTAAATGGCTCTTGAAAAGAATTACTGCAAACGCAGAATCCTTGAATCCATTCTTCTCTATCCACACGCCATGACAATATCCAATTAGAAATGAATTACCGAAGAACTCCAAGGCCAGACCAGTGTCTGCTATTATTCCTTCAAAACTGATAATTTTATCTAATACCGCGCTGTTAGTTTCCTTACTTTTGTAGTTTTTGCAATTGTCATTTATCCAAGACAAATTGTAATCTAAGAGGCGAATATATTTGGATAATTTGAAGGATTGACACTTATTTATAGCTTCTAGAATTAGTTTATACTTTCCCATTCTTGCGGTTGGTCTTTGAATCAAAGATGGAAATGATAAATCCATGTGTCTGTAGGTTGGCTGGCTAGCTTCAAGGTACAATTGCCAACCTTTTATCCATCGGAAGTTCCATAAAACCTTGCTCTTACTAAATCGCTTAGGTTTGTGGTTACAATCTGTTTTGTTGTACGATTGTTCAAGTAAAAGTAAAACATGGTCATACACGTTGCAGTATTCCTGATATATGTAGATCAGGTATTCCAGCTTTGTAAGATCCTGAGCGAGCTGCAAAACCAAGACTTCGATTTTATCATATTCCTGTTGTTGAACGAGTTCCACGTAGTGATTTCTTAGGTCTGTCAACACATGACTATGAATATCAATTAATTCTCTTAGGAAAATATTGATTAAAATGATGGGAACTGGGGCTTCTGAGTTGTTATTAAATAAGTAAGGTTCAATGTAATAGCTAATAATCATCTTCAAACAATTGTAGTAATACTCTTCACTTTCTAGTAATTCCTCTACGTTCTTTTTCACAATGAAGCTGGTTTTTGTCAAAACTTTAGAAGTTGGTGAGAAAGTTATCTTTGGCACTGGAGATATGAGCTCATTTCCACTATTACCCAGAAAGTTCAAAAAGGTATTGGATAAGGTGGAGCCCGTTAATGCCGTGTTCAATGGCTGATTCAGCGTCGGGGTAAAATTCTCATCTTTGCTACAATCTAATCTGGACGATGTAGCAGAATCTATTACTGGGGGATCTTTATCCCCAATTAGCAACGAAAGGTCTAATTCAAAAGCCCCTGGCTTCGATATTGATGTAGTTCCACTTTCTTCTGCTTCAAATAAGCCTCTCAAAAAGTCCTCTAAATTCTCCTCTGACTTGGGCTCTTCGCACTTTCGTAACATAAAACTAGACACATTATCATATTCAAACTTTGAGCTATCCAAGACCACAGATTTATGGTCTGTCATAATGGATAGTGTCACAGCGGCTCTTGTTCCCTACATTTGCAATTCCTTTTTGCATCCACTGGCAATATGGTATTTTTCCTCCCGCACGAAAAAACTGCCAGTTTGAAAATATCAGATATGACTCTTTGATATTTCCATATACATAACCCACAATGAGTTCTCGCGCGTTGAAGAGATTGGAAAGACAGCGGGAAGAGGCATCTTCGAAAGAGGAAAGTTTGGAAGAAGCAGAAACGGAGTTTGTGCCAGTGGCCAAGCCAAAGTTCAATGCGTTTGCCCTACTCAACGAATCTCTGGAAGAAGAGCAGGAAGAAGAAGCTGAAGAACATGATAACATAATCGCAACTGAAAGTGATGCTTTTGGGCAAGAAGAAGTAGAAGAAGAGACTGCCGAAGACGCCAGTGCATTGAATGCAGCAAAGGGGGAAAGCTCTGTGGTGCCAGGTTCGAATTCGAAAAAGCTGAAATCCAAAAGGAAGAATAAAAAGAAGAAGAAGAATCAGGTGCACGCAGAAGAACCACAAGAACAAGAAAGTCACGAGGATATTGACTCGATTTTAGCAGAGTTGTCTCTCAAAGAACTGACAATTGATCCCCAGAAGAAGCTGGTAACTATTGAAGAGGATGATGATGCCTACGACTTTGAAATAGACTTAGATGAAAAGTCGCTGTCATCGCCTATTCTCCACTATGATTCGAATTTCAAATATTTCACCACGTCAAAACTTAAGTCCTCCTTGCGTTTGTTATCCGTTAAAAGCATCAAGAACCTTGATTCTGACGAAGAGTTCAAGACTTTGTTTGGTAACTTATCCATGGAAACAATTGATGATGCTAATAGCACTACAGCACTCGCTATATCACCTGAAGTTTTACAACAGTTTAGAAAGTTAGCACGGTTAACCAGAGGATGGGGCGGGTCCGACCGTCGTGGAATACCTGGTACTTCGCGGAAGTTATTGATCTCTAAAATTAGGGATGATTATTTGCCAACTACGCAAAGGCCAATGACGATGGAGGAAATTAACGAAACGGAACTATACGATTACTTGGAGTATAAAGAAGATACAGCAGAATCCCAAGAGTTGGAGTTGAAAATCAAAAGAGAATTTGCACTTGGGGTGCGGTACTTCAGGTTCAACAAAGTTAACACCGTTCAGGAGAAGGTAGCCAATACGAAGTTCTATGCCTCCGTGGTGATAACTCCAGATCACGAGTCATTGATGCAATTGTTACAGCATTATCCGTATCATGCGGAAACGTTACTTCAAGTGGCAATGGTGCTATTGCGTCAGGGAGAGCATAAGTCCACCAGTAATGCGTTGATTGAGAAGGCTCTCTTTGTATTCGACAGATCATTTCAAAAGCGATTTCATGAATTATTATCGTCGGGACATTCTGAGTTAATAAGGTTGCCCTATGAGGGTTTCTTGAATCGGCAGTTTTACTTGTGTCTTTTCAGATACATTTCTGCATTGGGGGAAAGATCAGCTTACTTCACTGCTCTTTCCTTCTGTAAGTTTCTATTATCATTGTCGCCTGCTGAAGATCCATTGGGTGTACGTTATTTCATTGATCATTATGCTATTTTCAGTCAGGAGTACAAGTACTTGATCTCATTGTCGTTGTCGCCATTATTCAATACCTACTCTCAATGGCTAACTCCTGGTGTAGCATATTCTGCTGCGTTAGCTCATTTATATTTGGGGGATGAAAGTCTGGCCCGAGATCAGATAAAGGTGGCTTACAAGAGACACCCCCTCACGGCTTACAAATTAGTGGAACTTATTGGGCTAAGTGATCCTTTGCCAATTACTGAGTCTGATATTACTACGTCTCCCCAAGATGTTCTTACTTCGGAAACGTATATGGTGAGAGCGCCATTATTATGGAGTGACGCTAACCACAGGTTGTTTTTGCTGCAAGAGCTTGTGAAACTATTCCACGCCGATCCGCCTAAAAAGGCTGCTTCAAAGGGCATTACTGATTCGATATATTCCATGTTTGGTTTCAAGAGCAGTGAAAACAATAAGGACATTTCATTTAACTTGATTCGGTTTGCCATCCTCTCTGGAGAAAGCAAGCTTATGGGTAAGTTACCAGAGGCTGTGTGGTCAACAGGAGATACGTTTGAGTACGACGTATTACCGCCCAAAAAGAATAGTGTCGACTACGATGTTCATCGCGGTGTGGTTGAAAACCAAACCTCAGTGATAGACTCGCTCTTGGACTATGTTGACCAGGGACTTCTAGGTAACATTATCCAGGACAGAACCGCGGGTGATGACTTTGAAGAGGTATTACGGCAGTTGGAGCATGAGGAAGGTAATTAGTATGTAGAGACCAGCTTTTGCTATATAGAATTTGATATCGAAATCCGGATTAACACTACGAGCTTTAATACCACACAACACCAGCACCAACTACAAACAAGTATACGCTATACACAGTATACGAGTCGCTCTATGCCGTACAACCTTTCTCTCACCCTCCAGTTGCGATTTGTTTCGTCGTATAGACTCACGCAATACCACAAAGCTGTGTGGTAGCGCAGCGCACCCAACAGCGAAATCCGGTACTGTAAGTTTGGTACAGCAACATTGTACTAAGCAGTGCCCGATTCCACCCACCACCGCGAAATGATTGCCATAGACTTCAGTTTCCAGGAGTGGCAGTGGCAGTACCAGATATCCACCACCTTTTTCGTGTGTGTCATAGTGCCCACCTTGTACTATGTCCATGCCAAATACATTTCCAGCAGTCCAAACACTTACAACAAACTTGAAGAGCCACTTAAGCTCGATTTGCCTATTCCAGTAGAGGCCAAGGCACATTGGAAAGGCAAGCGGCTATACCACCCGAATCTCAATGTGAGAATTGCCAGCGAGCCCACCAAAATTCAGAGCTACTGTCCCGCTACCGGCCAGTCGCTAGGGACCTTTTTAACCACATCAAAAGAGGAGATGAACCAGCAGATTTTGAAGGCGAAAAGAGCTCAGAAAGAGTGGAAGAAGTCGCCGTTCACGCTCAGAAGGAAGGTTCTCAAAACCTTGAATCGCTACATACTAGAGAACCAGGAGGATATTGCACGAATTGCATGTAGAGACTCTGGTAAAACGAAATTGGATGCCCTGATGGGGGAGATAATGGTAACCCTTGAAAAGCTCAACTGGATCATTGCCCATGGAGAAAGGGCCTTGCGCCCTTCCCAGCGTCCAGGGCCATCTAATTTGTTGATCGGACTCATGAAAAACGGTGAGGTCCGATACGAGCCTCTCGGAGTAGTGGCCGCGTTGGTATCGTGGAACTACCCGTTCCACAATTTGATGGGGCCCGTGATAGCTGCTATTTTCACGGGAAACGCCATCATTGTCAAGTGCTCCGAACAGGTGGTGTGGTCGCTGAAATGGTACGTTGATTTGGTGAGATTGGTGCTCAAGTCGTTGGAAATCGACGAGGACTTGGTGCAACTCTGCTGCTGTTTCCCGGAGGATGCTGATTACTTTACTTCTCACCCGGGAATATCGCACATCACGTTTATCGGGTCCAAGCCAGTGGCCCATAAAGTGGTAGAAAGCGCAGCCAAGCAATTGACCCCGTGTGTGGTGGAGCTCGGTGGCAAGGATGCGGTTATTGTGCTAGACGATGTCAAGAACTACCAGGCGTTGTCTTCGGTGATCTTGCGTGGCACCTTCCAGAGTGCGGGTCAGAACTGTATCGGCATAGAGCGGGTCATCTGCTTGCCCAAAGCGTACGAGAAGTTGGTGGAGATTTTCACCGACCGGCTCGAGGACTTCAGAATCGGCTCCGACATTGATCAGCTCGACGAAATAGACATGGGGGCCATGATTTCGCACAACCGGTTCCACCAGTTTGAAGAGTTGATCGAGGACGCTGTTTCCAAGGGGGCCAAGTTGATCCACGGAGGCAAGCCGTACCAGCACCCCAACTACCCCCAGGGCCACTATTTTGAGCCTACCTTGTTGATAGATGTAGAGCCGCACATGCGCATATTCCAGGAAGAGGTGTTTGGGCCCATTTTGACTATGGTGAAAGCAGCCGATGCGGAGACCGCGGTCATCATGGCCAACTCCACCGAGTACGGGTTGGGCAACTCTGTCTTCGGCTCCGACTTCAACCAGTTGAACGACATTGCCAACCAGCTCGAAAGCGGCAATGTCGCCATCAACGACTTTGCCACCTTCTACGTGGCGCAGCTTCCGTTTGGGGGCATAAAGAAGTCGGGATACGGCAAGTTTGGGGGAGAAGAAGGCTTGACGGGCCTCTGTGTAGCCAAGTCGGTGGTGATGGACAAGCCGCTCCTTCGATTGTTGGGAATTGCTACTGCCATCCCCCCACCCATTGATTACCCCATCAAGGACGACAAGAAGGCGTGGCGTTTTGTGCAGAGCCTCAACACTGCGGGGTACGACAGCAGAGTGTGGCGGGTGCTCAAGGCGTTTGAGCGGCTAGCCAAGTCGTAGACAGCCGCTACCATAGAATAGACATGTACTATAGTCGATAATATTGTATATAACGTAAAATGTGTATATAATCATATAGCAAGTATACAATGTAATGATGCCGGGGGCACCGGACCGAACTGAAATTGAGATTCTGGCACGCAGCACAGGGCCATGCGTTTCAGGCAGCATTGATGTGCAATTCTGGTGTGGGCTTCACGGTGGCATCCACCAACAACAGAACCACAGACGTCTTCTTTTCGGCGTATTTGGCTCTGATGTCGGCCAATTCCTTTTCAACCTGCGCATCCGCCTCTTTGTCGATAGTTTCGTTCAAGCCAGCATGCTCCTTTTCGTAGTCCTGCAATTCGGTTTCCTTGGTCTTCTTGTAATCATCAATCTCGGACTGGGCGTCGGCCTTGGCCGTCTTTAACCGATTGGTTCTGTACTTTCTGGCCTCGTTGACGATCTCTGCGGCCTCTTTCTCGGTTCTCAATAAGGATTGGATTCCTGACGACATCTTTGCTGTGGGGGGGAATCTGCCACTAGCGCTGTGACAGTGGAATTATCTGGGCTCGTTTTATCAACGTTTGTGCCGCGCACGACCACCCCATTCCAGCATCCACTACCGAGTCCACCAACACGCACGATGGCTGCTATGCTGGTCTATTAACACTAATATTACATACGCTACATACACCCCTACTCCACGTAGTAGCCGTCGCTGATCAACCGCAACATGTACTCGTCCACATGCCCCACGCCAGCCTCATAGTCGAGATCGACTACGGCACGTGACCCGGCGCTACCAGTCGCAGGGGCCGGGGTTCCTGCTGCTGTGCCGGATTTGCTCTCGTCGGCGAAATCCTCGTCGTCTACCGCCACTTCTTTCAACGCCTCGCTGGCGGCGGCTCTGTCGTCTTCGTCTTCGGCCTGGGCAAATGCATTTCCCATGGTGGCGTCGCCCGTAAAGTCGACCTCACGATCAGGAATGCTGTTGGCGATGTTGGCGTCTTCCACCAAGTCACGCACCGAAAACTTGCCGAAATAGTCCGTGGTGAACTCACCCTCCTGGATGACAACATTGTCCAACTGTCTCTTCTGGTTGGCTTTGCGCAAGATGTTGGATTCGATCGTGTACTCGGACACAAACCGGTAGATGTGCACGTCTCTGATTTGCCCGATACGGTGACAACGGTCCTGGCACTGTTTGTCCATGGCTGGGTTCCAGTCCGAGTCGTAGAATATTACTGTATCTGCACCCGTCAAGTTGATACCAAGACCACCTGACCGGGTGGACAAGATGAAAACAGGGATCCGGGGGTCTCTATTGAACCGCTCTGTCAAGAGCTGGCGGTCCTCGATCTTGGTGGCACCATCTAGCCGCATGTATCTGTAGCCGTGGATGTTCAAGAACTGCTCCAAGATGTCCAAAACCTTGGTCATCTGTGTGAAGATCAAAGCGCGGTGGCCCTGTGACGTGAGATCGTGAAGAAGGGTGGCCAACTTCTGCAACTTACCACAGTCATACTGCAACAACGATTTGTCGGGGAAGGCAATCGACAACTTGACCTGTGACTTGTGAAATGGGTTTTCTATGGCGTTGTTGGAGATCTCGCTCAACACTCTGCGCTGGGTCGAGATCGGTATCAAGTAGTCTTTCATATCCAACGTAACCACAGGTGGGGTCAACACCGAGTACTTCTCAATGACGTCATTCATGTTCTCCACTCTTCTTTCTATCGAGTAGAACAAGTTGTCGTAGGCATCGGACCGTACCTGCGTCTGGTTTGTGCAACTCTTCAATGTTTCCAACAAGGACCTCCCGTATATCGGTTTTCTGCTGCATCTGAGGTCGTTCAAGTACTCCGAATGCTGTACTTTGTCAAAGAAACTGGTCTGATGCTTCGACTTCAAGTACTGGTAATACTGCAAGTAGTCGGTCAAGTCGGGATTCTTGTACTTCTCGTTGGAACTCACCAACTCTGCAACCTTATCCACCTGTTCTCCCAACACGCGTTTGGACCGCAAATTGTATGTACTCTGCGACACAAAGTAGTCCAAGTCGTCGCACGACGTGATGTCAAAATTCAACACCCCGAAATTAACGCGGTTGTCATCGTGGCCCAGAACGGCTAGCTCCTTGCGGATCGCGTTTTCTGTCGAAATGTACGTATTGCACACAGCCTTGGGCATGCTGAAGGACGTGACAATGGGTCGCACCTCAAATAAATCGGGGTGGTTGCACACTTTCCGCAACTGCATGAGACAGTTGATGATGGAGAGAAAGTTGCCCGACGCTAACGTCTCCTTTGTCTTTGCACGTGACATGAAGTCGTCGTACAAGAACCGCTGTCGTTTCGACAATCGGCAGTAGATTATGTGTTCGTACTTGCCCGGCATCTGCTTCTCCACGTCTTTCTTCAAACGCCGCAACAAGTAGGGCCGCAACACCTGGTGCAACCGCGCCACCGTGTTTTTGGTTTCTGCATCCATGCCTTTGGTGGTGCTTTCGTTTTCGTCAATGATATCGGAATTGGTAGCTGCCGAGGTCTGTTCCATGATCCTATCTACTGGTTTTCCAAACCACTGCTGGAAATCTTCGAGATTGGCAAACCCTTCTGGCATGGCCTGGTTCACTTTGGAGGACGGCATCAAAAAGTACAATAACGACCACAACTCCATAAGGTTATTTTGAAGCGGTGTACCCGTCAAAAGCAACCGGTTTTCCGTGTTGAAGTTCAAAAGAGCTTTCCATCTTGTCGACCGGAAGTTCTTGATGTTGTGGGCCTCGTCCAAAATCATGTATCTCCATCTACGCCGCTTGAAGGACTGCTGGTCCTGCACAACCAACTGGTATGACGTGATGCACACGTGGAATGCGTCCGGCAAGTTCCAGCCCTTACGTTTCTGGGCTCTCTGCTGTGGTGACCCGTAGTACGTGAGCACTTTGAAACCGGGCGCAAACTTCTTGAACTCCATCTCCCAGTTGAGCATCACCGAGGTGGGCACGATAATCAAATGTGGACCCCAAATGTGGTGTTCACACGCAAGATACGCGAGAAGCGAGATGGTCTGGATTGTTTTCCCCAACCCCATTTCGTCTGCCAATATCCCATTGGTGTCATTGTTGTACAAACTGGCGAGCCAGTTCAAGCCCTGTTTCTGGTACGGTCTGAGTGTTCCACGGAGCAAGGACGGTACGGGCACATTTTTGACGGTGGTCTCGTTGACGATTTCGTCTTCGAGCTCATTGGTGCCGTTCTTTTCCACTTTGGCGTGTCCGACGTCTTCCGCATCCGATGACGTCATCAGTTCATCCCCGTCGCTGGCAGCACTGTACGAGTTTTCTTGTTCCTCCTCCGAAGACGATTCGTTGCCGTTGGCGTAGAGTGCAGCTAAGCCTGAGCCCGAGCCATTCACGGAGCCGTTAGTCGTGTTGGCACTCGTTTCAGTCTCAGAATCGCTTTCTTCCGAACTCTCCATTTCCGAGTCGCTATCAGAGTCAAAACTGGACACAGACGCGGTGTCAAGAATGCTGGCTGGCTGCTGCTCCTGCTCGCTAATGAGTGCCTTTTGCTCTTCGCTATACTCGCCATTTGCAGCAGGAGACGCCACCGTGGTGTTTCCGTAAAGTGCCGAAAGCCCCTTGCTGACATCAATGCCATCATCTTCCTCTTCCTCTTCTTCTTTTTCTTGCTCTTCCTCCTTCGAGCTGGGCTCAACGGAAGTGTCCATGGTGGAGTATTTCCGGCGTAACTCGTCCACAGACAAACTCAAATCGCCATCCTCGCCATTTACATCCTTATTATCACCACCGGCTTCCTCTTCTGAGCTGGAGAGATAGTCGTCTGAATCAGACTGGTCGTGTTCGGCGCCGCTTTCCACGTCTTCCGTCGCCTCGCGTGAAGACTTGTTCAACTGCGCTTCCAAAAGCTGGGTTGAATGCTCTAACATCTGACTCAAGTGCTCTCTTCCTTTGATCTTCTTGAGTTCCTCTTCCTGTTCCTTCTGCAAATACGAGTACACTTTGTATGCCTGTGTCCATCTCTTTTTCACGGCCTGAATGGCCATACGCGAGATTCTGCGCAAATTGAGCTCCTTTTCACGGGCAAGACGCTCCTTTTCACCCGCCTTTTTCTTGAAGTGCTGCTCAATCATAAACGCCACCTTTCTGGTGCGCGCCTGGTGCTGTTTGCGCATCTGCTGGTGCACCTTTGAAAACGAAAGCCCTTGGTTCAAGAAATGGTCCTGGTACGTGAGATTGTTGATGCTGCCCGCCACTTTGGGTACAACCACCCCGTTGTTGCGAAAGGGGTCCGAGGTCTGCCTTATGGAAACCTGGGGCAAAACCACCTTTCTGCGCTCAATTTTGTCGGTATTAAGCTCGAGTGTCTTGTCAAATGACACTTTCTGGTAGATGGAGCGAAGCATGCTCTGTTGCTGCTTCATCACCTGGTCGTACTCTTCTGCGCTGTAGTTGTAATCGGGGGTGATGGCTTCGTCTATGATCGGATTCATGTAGCTTTTGTTGAGGAATGTGTGGAGCTTGAGGGCAATGTCGTCCTCCAGGGTCTTATCGCCGTTGGATATAACCATTCTGATTGGTTTCGGGTTGGCCTCCATATCGACACTTCCCTCCATGCCTTCCTGCATCGAATCAGCACTGGGCCGCCACGAGGTCACATGCGACGGGTGTGTGATGAGCCGTGGCGGAAGTGAGTATCTGACGGCTTTGAGGTGATAGTGGGTCTTGTCGCCGTCTTCAAAGTCGCTTTCATCATCGGAATCCTCGATGACTTCTTCGACGTCGCTGTTGCTTTCTGGGCTGGCGGCCGTGGTTCTGGTATTTCTGGCAGAAACAGACGGCTTTTTGGGTGAACTGGCGTGTGGAGGTTTCGGCTTCGCACGTGATTCGCTGGATTTGGCTGTCAACACGTCTAGAATGCTCTTTTCGTAGTGCTTGCTGCGTTCTAGCACCGTTTTGCGGTAGGGGTACTTGGCGTTGAGCTTGTCTTCGCGTTCCGCTAGCACTTTCTTCTGCAACCGGAGCGGCATGTGGTCTAGATCGCTGGTCGATTCAAGTTGCTCGTCCCAAACCAACCTGTAGCGGTCGTCCTTGAGAAAGTTCTCATACAATTCAGGAAGACGGGCGTGGAGCGCGCTGGAGAACTCGGGTGGGTTCCAGTAGGCTATCGACTTGTACTCCTCCAACTGGAAGAGTTCGTTGACTGCCATGTTGAAATTGGCGATTATTTTGGCAAGTTTGGTTTCTTTTGAGTCTGATGGGGCGATTTTGGGCTCCACCACCTTTCTTTTCTTGGGCTCTACGCCCAGCACTGGCAGTTCGGGCTCGGGCTTTCTCTTCTGACTCTGTTCTGCCGAGAGCTGGCTGAGCCTCAGCAGTGTCCGCCTTTTTCCATCGGTATAAGACATTTCTGACCGGGCTAAGACGTGGCTGCTCTTTGGATGCTAGTGAAGAGCGTGCTGGGGGCGGGTTTTAATGTGATGGTTACTATCTGGTTATAGTGGAAAGTTGGATCGGTGGATTTGTTACCATTTTTCTGTCACGTGACTTTCACGTGCGACACATCTTGTATGTATGTAGAATAGGTGGCAATTGGGGCTAATAAGAATAAACGGCAAAAGTGGGGGCATTGGGAAAGGTTTAATGGTGCTGCTGGGAGGTTGTGTTTCTTCTAACAGAACAGGGCCAAGATGTGCAGAATAGTGTGGAAACTGGTATATTCATCTGAGCAGAGGTAGCGTGTATTTAGTACTCCGACACAAGGCTTTTAGAATCGACAAAACGGGACGTGAATAGAGAGAGGTACTTCTGGTGATTGGCTCCCAGACTCAAACGATTATGTCTGGTCGCGATAGAGTAGGCTACGTGATTGGTGCTTCTTTAGGGCTGGAGGGTGATGGCATGGCTGCTAAAGCTTTCTTTGCCCGCACACGACTGGAAGCGTTGGTACTGCATGTAGAGGTCACGTGTTCTGTCCATATCTGCGCACGTGACAAGCTTCAGGACATAGCTTATGCCACTATCTGGATAAGATTCTGGCCTTTTGCGCCTGGCAGTTGGGTCACACTCCTTGGTGACTGAAGAAAAAGAATAACCGTCTATCTGCTCTACCAAGTACTGTCGTACCATGCTCTATATGCTCAATGCGCTAAATGCTCTACAATGCGCTAAACGCTTTACAATGCGCCATACGCCGTATATGCGCTAGATGCTCTACAATTTGTGCCGCCTCCTACGGACGCATGGTCACGTGTATGAAATATACCCCGAGGGAAATGAACTATCTACGCCTTGACAAAGTCGCCGTTGGACTCCATGTACACCTTCTTGTTGTCGGCCACCTGCTCGTCGTTGGGCAAGAACCCCAACTCCTGCTCGGCGGTCTTGTCGGCGTTTACCCTGTAAAAGTCGTCCTGGTCGGGCCCTCCTGAGCCCAAACTGGCAGCCAACCCGTTGAACGGAAACGATCTGGGCATGGCCGGCTTGGCGGGGTTGAAGTCAAAGTACCACACGGCGGCACCCAACCCAAACACCAACGAGAAGAATATGAAGTTGTGTTTCAAGGCTGTGCTGTCCGATACAAAGTCGTGGTACTCTGGCGACCACATGTCGTACATGTCGTCGTCAATGTTGACGGGGTCGTTTTTGTTTCTTCTGTTTTGTGGATCATCGTACTTGGCGTAGGGGTCTTTGAACTGGGCGAACTCTGGCTTTGGGTTGGGGTAGTCTCCGATTTCGGGGTGGTTGGGGTCTGTTAACGTGATTACCCGCCCGTTGGTATGGTCTGTGATGGTGGATTTAGTGGTCAAGTTTCTGGCCAATCTGGTGCAGACGGTGCGGCTCCTGTTCAAAACAAAACGGGACAACATGCTGACTGTATTATGACGAGTATTTGGGACGTGCAATGGTGCAGAAGTGTGCTGACTTACCCTTAACTATGGTGAAAAGCGTACTGGCTACTGTTTTTCTCTACATTTTGTTAGCAGCATTTTTTCCGCTGCTGGTGCGAGCCAATAAAATGGGGGCAGAAAAAAATCATGGTCTGTGTGCAGGACACTGACCGATCTGGGCGGCTACTACAGCGGCTATCTAAGGCATAGCAGCCTGTGTATTGCGGCAACTATAAAGTAAGTATACATGGAGAAAGTGGTGGAGTGTCAGAGAGGGGCACTAGCGCGGTTTACCGGCCTTTGTAGTGGCAAAATTGGCACACTAATGCGTGTGGTGTGGTATGTAGTGCAGTGTGTAATCCAGCGTGTAGTGTGTGGTATGTCCACAAGTTTGTGTGGCAAATGGGTCAGCTTACAGCCTCTGCGACATCTTCACACTACAGTCAGCGCCGCTGATGCATTGTTTATGTGGATTTGGTCTGAGGTTCACCAAATTTGTATTCCTTTAATGGAGACTTGTCGCTATCGGCGTATTCCACCAAGCCGGTGAAACCGTCAGAGCTTTCGCCAAGGTATCTGGCAAGATAGCCCACACCAAGGTATATAGGCACAAATGCCAACAAAACACTGGCATTGCGGTAGTTCCAGTATTCATGGACAGGAGGCGGATTTATGTTGAAGTTGTACTTGTTATTGAATGCTTTGGGGGCAGCAACCGGTTCGGCTGCTGAATGCTGGAATCTCTTGAATGCGAGCCTGCTGCTTCTGATACTTCTGGACATCATCGTGCTGGGGGTGTGCTGTGGTGGTCTGGTGGTCTGTGGGCGCAGGTGGTGCAACTACTACCAAGATGGATGCACTGGATAATTTTTGTATGGGTGTTTGTGCCGCGCACGACCACCCTATGTTTTGGCCGCCCGGTTTCCGGCCCGGATTACCGCCCATACTTTGGGGTCGGCGTAGTGTCATGAGCGGCGAACAGGTCTACTTGCGTGTGTGCCAGTGCCGGGATGCGGGCGCAGAAAGTCGGTTGCGCTGGGAGTCTCCCGCTGCTGACTGTTTTGGGCATATTTCGCAGCAAAACGGGGTAACTACTGTAGGCATGCAACGGGACCAGGCAATCCCGGTTCATTTGAACCGGGTGATTCACCTTGGCCGTGACAGGTCCAAATGCAGCATAATTCTAACCCATAAAACCGTGTCGCTGGTGCACGCGGTCTTGTGGTACGTCAAGTTTGACGACAGAACGCCTATGAATGTGTATTTGTACGACAACTCCACCAACGGAGTGTTTGTAGACGGCCGGCTAGTGGGCAACGGCAACACGGTGATGCTTGCAAACGAATCGTATATAGAAATCCGGCCCGTGGTGCTTTTGCAGTTTCTCAGCAATAAGGTGACCCACTTCCAGCAGCTCGGCAGCTGGTCAGTATCGAGTAATCTAATTGGCTACGGGACATTTGGCTCGGTCTACGCGGCGTCAAAGCAGTCTTGCCGCAAGCAATTCGCCGTAAAAGTAATCAAGAAGGACTGCCAGAAGTACAAGAAAGAAGCCAAGATGCTATTGCGTATGGCACACGTAAGTAATACTGTTTCTACAAGAGGTCACCGGGGGTGTGCACTAACCCGTAAAAGAACCATATTATAAAAACACACCAGGCGTTTCTTATAGATGATTCGGTGTATATATTCCTGGACTTGGTTTGTGGTGGTGACCTCTTCTCTTACTTGTCGCAGGGTCAAAAGCTAAGGGCACTCCCCGAAGCAGAAAGCATGCTCATAATTTTTCAACTACTACAGGCGCTCGACTACTTGCACAACACCATGAGCATCATACATAGAGATCTAAAGCTAGACAACATTTTGTTGGCGGCCCCCGTACCATTTACCCGTATTTATGTTTGTGATTTCGGAGCTGCAAAAAAATTAGCAACCATTACCGAGAGATGCCACACTATAGTCGGCACTCCCGAGTATACGGCACCGGAAATAGTGCGTGGCCTGGGGTATACCTCCAAGTGTGACATGTGGTCCCTTGGAATAATATGCCATATTTTGTTAACCGCAGTATCGCCGTTCTACTCCAAACGCAGTATGGTGGAGACATTCGAGAAACTGGCAGATGATCTCGTGAATTTAGAAATCAGCCAGTTCACCAATGTATCAAACCGCGCAAAAAAGTTTATAGCTTCCCTTATCCAGAGCAACCCAGATAGCCGCCTGAATGTGCATGGCTGTTTTGACCATTGCTGGATAAAGTGCCATAGAAAGGTGCTTGACCGGGTATACCATGAAAAAGTGCTTGGAAAATGCGACCTGGAAAATCAGTAAATGTTCGCTAAACACTTGTACCATATACTACCAGTGCAAACCAGTACAACATGTCTTCCAGCTACAGGCCAAGAAGCGGATACACGCTGCGAGAAAGGGGGAGGCCGACAGGAGGTCAGTCCAACTACCGAACCAGTCAAACGTCCTCCTACAAACCACAGCAGAATGGTTCCAGGCACCAGCAAAATAATAGAAACGGCTACTATTCGCAATATAACAGCAAGAACAACTATAACTACGACGGCACCAGCAGCAACCGCGGTGGCTCTCGTAACTACAGCAACCACCAAGACTCGCAGTTCCAACTATGGATGGGCGATCTAGACCCAAACTGGGACGAGGCTGCTATCATGGATATCTGGAAATCGGTCGAAGAAAGACCAGTGTCGGTGAAGATAAAAGTGGATAAAATGAGCCTGAGGCCTATATATTGTTTTGTCAATTTTGAGAGCCAGGAACAGGTGGACAAAGCCATCAATAAACACGGCCTTCCCATACCAGGAACCACCCGATCGTTCAAGCTAAACCGGGCCAGCGGGTCATCGGCACAACAAAGTGCGCCCAACAAGAAGCCCGGGACCCTGAGAAACGAGTACTCTATCTTCGTAGGAGATATCGATCTGAATGTCACTGAGAAGACGCTATTTGACGTGTTCAACAGCAAGTTTCCTAAGCAAGTTCTACAGGTGCGAATCATGATTGATACCACGACCCGCGCCTCCAAAGGGTACGGGTTTGCCAAATTCTCTACACAGGAGGTTATGGAAAAGGCATTGGTGGAATTGAATGGAATCCCCGTTGGTGGCCGCGCCATCCGAGTGGGCCAAGCCGCCAATTCTACTTCCGCTACCCCGGCCAGCGACAGCAAGGCCGCCACCGTACTGAAGATCAGCCATCCCCAAACACAGCCAGCGTTAAACCAGTTCACCGACCCCAACAACACAATATTGGTGGTGAACGGGCTCGCATCAAAATTCACCGAAAACGAAATAGTGATGCACTTTCTATCGTTTGGTGATATAGTAAGTTTTTCTCTAGCAGAAGATTTTGCATCTGCAACTGTGGAGTATTACTATAGCTCCTCGGCAGAAACAGCCCTATTGTCCCTTAATGGTGCGCAGATCAACAGCTGCAGGTTGTCGGTAAATTGGGGCTGCAAAGATAAACCCTATAAGAAACGTAAAGTTGCGCCCCTTGTGCATCAAGCCTTTGGTGTAAGTCCTATTAGATTTGATTCCATCAGCAAAGATGAGGCCGAAAATAGAATCAAAGCAGCAAACCCAGGTTCACACGATGTCAATGGCTCATACACCAGGACCAAAAAGGAAAGAAATTCTTTGCTTCATGAATCATTCTAACCATTTACTCATGATCTGTCACCAGTATTCCAGGACACAATTGCCCGAGTTCTTCGGCGTCTTTATAGCCACACCCGCAGTACCAGCAATAGTTATGGCCATCTCTCAAGTAATGAATTAGTAGCTGTATTTTTATATCTACGTCGTAATTGTCACATTTCGTGTGTTGCACGTATTTCTGGACGTATTCTTTCCATAGTGAGTTTATAGCAGTCAGGTCGTGGTGCTTCGCATATGCTTCTGCCTCACCACTCAACTCGTAGCACAACTTCATCATGCTGATGGCGGTTCGTCGGTTTTGACTGTACAGTTGTGTTGTAGTTCTATTTTTTGTGTACAGCTCATAGTCTTTGTCTGTTACAATGGCCTTCTTGGGCGCACCTAACCCCATGGTGTCAGCCTTTATTTCTATGGGTATAGGCTCTAAATACTTCGTAGCAGAGCTATCTTTCCCAAGAGAAGTACCGACTGTGTAGCCCATTTTCTCCATTATGGATAGCCCAACCGATTTATGGGTTTTATTTTCCAACAACAGCCTGTTTAAACTGGAAACTGCCGGTGCTACAGGCGTTTCCTCTAGCAGATAGTCCATGTAATCGGTATGAGAATGCGATACCACTCTCTCTACAGACGTACCTGCATCTGGTGGTTTGAACAGACGTTTCGCTGCGACCACCGGAACATCCTCGTCAGAATCGTCTGAGGAGGATCCAAACACATTTGCTCTCATCGGTGTTTGCTCAATTGGGTGTAAAACGGCAAAATATTTTTGCACATATCTACATTGATACAAATGCGAAACTATTACAGAGAGCAGGTCCAGAAAACACAGGAGCAAGATTGGCATAGCACCGAAGCGACACCAATGGTTTAGAGTGTAGATGCAACTCAATTGAACGCATCGGGTATACATTTGCGAAAACCACCCAGTTTCAGCCCACCTAAATTTAATTTGGGGTCATAACTGTACGTAAAACAGAGTAGCCATTTTCGCACATACAAAAATGCACTGGCAAATGGAAAATCGATACCAAACCCACTACCGCCGCACATCATACACAGCACACAATGATCCCACAGAGGAAACCTGAGTCTCTCCGATCGGTGCCGGTGTCACGGGTCGGATCCACTACCCGGTTGAACCAATTAAACCACAACGGCCACAGCCCCGCTGTTTCCACGCCCAGCCATATATCGTCGTCGCTAAACCCCGTACGCAATCTTCCGGTAGACGCCTCCAACTACAAAAGCAAGATAAAGACCAAAGGGGATCTCGACCGGTTTGAAAAACTCCCCATAGTTAAGCTAGTGACCGGTTTCGAGAAAACGCTAGACGACATCTCCAACGACATTTCCCTTTTCAAAGAGCACGAGCTCCCGCTAGACGTCCAGCACATAGTAGAGACAAACGCGGCGCTACACGACCAAATCGAGCAGCTTGCGCTCCACAGAGACCTCGGCAAGCAGATCCACAGGCTCAACGAGGAAAACAGCCGGCTCGACGCCCAGGCCAAGCACATACTCAAGCAGCTAATCACGTGCCGGGCCGAGCTCAAGGCGCTACCACGTCTTCCTAGCAGGGCCAGCAGCAGGCACAACGAGCCGCACGTGGACGTGGAGGAGATATTGAAGTACGGCATGAAGCTTGCCAAGTTCACCAAGGCGCCGGCCACAGTTTCCAACGCGCCATTCCAGATCCACCCCAACAACTACGTGTGGCCGGCAGAGGATGCGCTCAGAAGAGGCATGTTAGCCGCCAGCTCATTGCAGCTGGAAGAAGTGATCCGGCACGAGCTCGGTTTGGCCGACGCTAAGGCCGATCTGCCCCAGTCCAAGCCGGAAACGGCTGGCGAGCCGGCCGAAGTCACGCGGCGCGGCTCGTTTGGCGACTACGGTGGCGGGCAGGACCGCAAACGGAAAGCCGAGGTGCAGAGCGCCAATCTCAACTTGGATCTTTTTGATTCCGACGAGGAGTTCTCAGACTAGATACTTACTATATACATATACGATTTCTACGACTGTGACTGATCACCAAACATCTGGCCCGGGTGGTCAAACGTGTCCTTGGCCAGGTCTGCCCCCAACTTGCAATCCAACTCTAGCTGGTTCGAGTACAAGCGGCCACTTTGCAAGTGTTCTTTGACCAAATCGGCCAATCCGCCGATGAACACCTCGTTTCCATTGAGCGACTCAATGCGCTTGACTTTGTGCGGGTTCTTGCACTCCTCCACCAACTCTATGTCCAACTCGTGCAAAGTCTCTATGTGGTCAGACGTGAACGCCACTGGAACAAGCACGATGCCCTCGACATCGTCTCTGGTCTCCAACTTCTTCACGATCTTGGCGGTCTGGCCACCCAACCACGGCTTGGGGCCTACCTGCGACTGCCACACCAACCGGTACGGATACTTGAACTGCAACCGTTCCATCACCGCGTACACCGTGCTGGCCACCTCTGCAGGGTACGAGTCACCTTTGTTGACGATTTCCATGGGTAAGGAGTGCGCCGAAAACAAGACCACTGCCTTGCTGCGCTGTTCTGGTGTGAATTCCGCCATCTTTTCCTGGATCAACTCGCTGAAAGCCTGTACCAAGCCGCTGTTCTGGGGCCACCTGTCGATGAAGGACCAGTTGATGGTTCTTTGCGGGTCCAATTTCAAGGTTTGACGGTACAACTCGTTCATGGACGAGCCGGTGGTGGAGTACGAGAACTGCGGGTACTGCGAGAAAGCCACGGCACGCGTAACCTTATCGTCGAGCATCTGCTGGAGCGTGGTTTCCGTGAGCGGGCTGGCGTACCGGAACGCCACGTACGGCTTGTGGGGTGCGGTTTCGGGGCAGGTGGAGTCGAGTATGTGGCACACTTTTTTGCACTGATACTCGGACCAGTACCGGATGGGGGACCCACCGCCAATGTCCTGGTAGTGCTTTTCTATGGTGGGGGTTCTTCTCTTGGCGATGAAGCGCGCCAAGATGTTCTGAAACCGCCCGAATGGGATCAAGTCGCCGTCCAGAAATAGCCTGAAGAGAAAGTCGTATGTCTCTTTCACAGTGGACGGTCCGCCCATGTTCATGAAAACGACCCCAGTGGGGCCTTTGGCCGCAGTCTGCGAGTACAAGCGGCGGGTCCAGAACATTCTTGCTGCGTCCGCTGGATAGGAGGGCTCTTGTAGCAGAAACGGGTGGTATCCGGTGGTATCCACTATATACGACTGTGCGCACAGCTGTGAGAGTGATTTTTCAACGCGATATTTCGCCCAAAACAGCAATCTTATGAGGTGCGGCAAAGTGCGATCTGGGCCTCGAGCAAGATGAATAATATGCGGGGCAGGCGTAGGACAACGTAGGACAGGCGTGGGACAGGCGTAGGACACGGCTGTCTGGAGCAGTACCTGCAATTACACATGTTATAGCAGCTGCAGCGGCTGTATGACTGTATTTGTATTGGTATCGATATATAGTGCGCTGCAATACACAGACGATACTACGGTTTGTTGCTGTATATGCAACTATATAATGTATATATTACTCAGATAGCGCACGGCACGTCAACTACTCGCTCTTGCCATTCTCGCTCTTGTCGCTCCTGCTCTTTTTCAAAAACTCCTCCTTGCGCGAGGTGAAGATGTCGTTTATCTCGTGGGTGAAGTTGCTGTATGCGTTCTTCAAACCCTCAAAGTCGTCCTCCTTGATAGAACCGCGGCGGCGTCTGAAAGAGCCCCACGCCTCTTTGAACTCGTGGATATCCTCATCCACCTCCTTTTTGTCCACCGTCTGTAAGTAGTCAATGGGAGGCAACCCAAGAGACGGGATGTTGTCCACCGACTCCTTCTCCAACAAAGACTCCACCGCGTTGGAGACGATCGCGGCCTCCTCCGGTGCGAGCTTATTCTTGTACTTCTCAAAGTCCTGGTGCGATTTGCAGAAGGCAATCACCTGCTTTCTGTATGGGCCCTGGAACAAAAAGATCACCACCATCGAGATCACGGGTACGTAAAAGTAGCATGTGCCCCACACGTAAACCGAGTTTCTGAAGTCCCAGATCACAAACGGCTGGGCAAGAAATCCGAACGACAACTGGGTCACAAGGTAGCACACAATATCGTAGTACCTCTTGGACGGTTTAGGCGACTTCCCATCTGCCTTCAAGAAAATGGGTCTCAAATGACGTCTGAATAGCTTCCCAACTGTCTGGATGATGGCTCCAAGGACAAACGTCAAGTAGTAGCCGGGTCTAGTGCCGTGCCAGAAGGCACTGGTGACAAACGTAAACAAGGTGCTCTTGAAGCCGGGCTTCTTGCCCTTTCTGGCCACCCGCAAGTACACGTAGTTCTTCAACCACTTGTTGGTGTTCATGTTCCAAGCCTCGAGGGAGGTGTGCACGTTCTGACTCGTTTCAAACACATACGGATCAATGTTCTGCACCCTGTCCCACCGGAACGAGTCTGTGATGGGATCGTAGCCGTTGTAGCCCAACCCACACAAGATGCAGGCCCCCTCCGCGATCAACCAGATGGTGTAGTACCGCATGCGCTGGGCAAAACTCAACGCCCACAAGTAGAAGATGCGGTACACGAAGTTGTGTTCTTGCACAAACGCAGGCGTGTACACGTAATCCAACGTGACAAATCGAGGGGCCTGCACTAGCAAATAAGCACATAACGCACCCTGGAGTGTCTTGGACAAGGCCTGTCTGCCGCTTCTGGGGATTTTCCGCTTTCTCTTTCCTGGTCTTTTATCCTCAGGCACATCGTCAAACAAGGTGGAGTGAAGGAACCGGTCGTAGTCAGCGTAGTCAAACGAAGGCCCCGTCAACAAAGACGCGTAGAAGAAACAGTATCCGATATAGGGCAAGATGTTGGGGTGTTTTCTGATGGCCCTGGACCTGTTATAGGCTGTGAGCAGGTCCTGCGGCTGGCGCCCATCGTGTACACTCCAACCAAAAGCGGTAAGTTTTAGAACCATCACCATCTGCGCACCGGACATGTCGATTTTGCCCGGCACAAACTCGTTCCACAACTGGATGGCCATGTGGTTGTAGGCCAAGTGTGTCATTAAGAACAAGAAGTTGATCCAGGGCATGGCGGGAGTTCTGACGTATCTGGTGATGAAGTAGCAGCCCAAAGCAGAGAAGAGCAAAGTGGCGATACCGTGGTATATTCCTAGCACACCGAACACATAAAATGCCGAAACAGCCACGTTGTAGAGATTCTTCAACGTGTAGTTTTCATCTGGGAGCCGCTTGAAGATGAAACTGAAGGGGAACGATAGCAAAGTGCAGAACAACACCTTCAAGGAGGCGTCGTCCACACCGAGGAATCCGACTGCCCAGTCTATAAATGTCTGAACTATGGCTAAGGTCATGGCAATGGGGTCTGGTGGTAGTTGGTGGGTTGTTTCACGTGTTCCAACCAGTGGAATTTATTTTTCAGTGGTCCCCGCGATACGGCGTACTACAATGACATAGTGATGCATAAGGCTATATACAGTAGATTTGTAAGCAATGGATGTAGCTGTAGCCATTTACGGCAATTTTTGATCATTACCGCAATGGGGGTACTGTGGTTGATCCGTCTGCTTGTACTACACGTGAGTCTCTGTATTATTACTGGTTTTTAGTAGCGTTATCAATTTAGTATTGTTACTTCTGATGCTAATTATGTCCTATGAATTCTCTTTGTATACACATAATCTACGATCGTAACACTATTTTACTCACTAGGTTCTGGCCAGTACCAACTTGAATCCTTCGTCTAACGCCGCGCTGATAGCCTCGTTCTTGTACGGGATAGTCGACAATACAAACGCCACATCGTTCCATTGCGTTTCCGTCTGGCACTTTCTGAGTCTCACCAAAAGCTTGTCTGAAAGCTGTTTCTGCTGCTTCTCCTTGTCAATGAAAGAAAGCAAGAACTTCAAGATTCTCTTCATGGATTCCTTTGTAAGCGAATCGTCGTTCGACAAACCACTGAAGATATCTATGAAACCATTGTATATAGCATTGTCCTTCGTAGCCAACTCTGCAAAGAACAATCGGCACATGTCGCTGATACCTTGATCTGGATTCTCAAGACATTTGGCCATAGATGACAACTGACCCTTAACTTTGACCTGGCCCGCCAAAATTAAAAACGTCACCGTCATTAAACACGTTCTTTGCACCATCATGCTTTCGTCTGTGAGACGGCGGTAAATAAAGTCGGTGCTTTCGTCCACAATATTGTTGAAACACACCGCCATATCGCCCAATCCCAAAACACAGTTGCATCTGATGATGGGGTCTTCAGACTTCTCCATAATTGTGATTAACAAAGGCAAGTTCTGCTCACAGTAAACTGATGACACACACATCAATTTGGCCATACATAACACGGCTGACCGCTGGAGAATCGTGTTGTTATAGTTTTGGTTGTTGGCGCATATCTCCTTCACTAAAGGACCAAACCTGGCCAAGAGCGATCCTTCGCCATAAAGTAATTCCTTTTCTTTGACATGGTTCACAGCATCTGTGAAATCATCCTCTGATGTTCCCCCTATCATTTCCAACTCATCTGCGTTGTCTTCGCCGTCATTATCAGACCTCTTGGTTTCTGCATCATGCTTCTTCTTCTTGAACTTACCTTCCAACTTCTCAAGATGCACTATGGTCTTGATAGCAATATGTCCAACTATGAACAATAACTGCGACAAAGCAATAGCCTTGTTCTCCTTGTCGTTACCAACTTTGAACACAGCGTTAGTCTTGCTTTTGATGAGCTCAGAACATATGGCTTCTGGCTTGGAAGATACCTGGTACAATGCAGCGATACCCTGTTCGGCAATACCGAACCACTCGGGCTCCTCACTGTACCGCAACAACACTTCCGACAATCTTTCATGGAGTTCGTCTTCCCTAGAAATCAGTTTCAGTTGGTCAGCAGGAACTAACCGTTGAAGAGCGATACAGGTGTACTTTGCTAATGCAAGGTCATCCTCACCTGCCTCACCGAGTCCTACATGGAGTAGCGAGTCCAACCCTTTAACGGCCACCGAATTGTCTGCTACAGACAACATGCCTAAAATAATAATAGAACCCAATCTTTGCTTTCTCTGTGCTTCGTCTGACACGTATTCAGTGCTGTATACTTGCCATAACACCTTGACCACGTCCTGCCCAATAAGGTCTTGCTCGTACATCATACCCAAAAGCTTCTCCAAAGACGCCAAATCAGCTAGTGACGCCTTCAAAGTCAATCCAATCAAATTCTTGGATATATGAATCACCTGGTCGATCCGTGGGATATCTTTGGGGGCAGTCAAAAAGAGGTTCTTGTAGCAATCAATCAAATGCGATGGTACAGACTTGCCTTCGTCTGAAGAACCTTTCAGCCAGACCAAATGAAGCATTCTTCTGATGCCTTCTTCGGAAGTCTCTATACCATAGGCCTCTGCAAGTACCAAAAAGTCCATCGCATCAATCGCTTCGTTTCTATTCTTAGAAAACAAGAGACGAGAAACAATCTCAGTACCGTGCTGTACAGCTTCTATGAAGTCCACAGCGTCTTTGAAGTAGTTGGCTTTAAGTTTCGCACGGAAGAGAACAGTTGTGTCAGGAAGATTCTGCTCTTGTTCTTGCATAGCTGCCTGAAGCTCCTCTTCGTCATAATCCCCTTCTTCGACGTCATCTTCTTCTTCTTCATCTTCTTCATCTTTTTCTTCTTCTTCCCTCTTTTCATTGGGTTGACTGTTTTCCAGTACAACTTCTTCTTGTTCTTCTGTTTCCTCCTCTACGTCCTCTAAAACAGCTCTTCTCTTCTTCTTTTTCGGCGACAACGGCAAATACCGCAATAACTCGCCCTCTGCCTCGTCCAAACTCCTTTTCCATAGAGAATGTGATAAACGCGATCCGTTAGCAGCAGTGAACTGGTGCGTCAAAATAAGCTTGGACATAAACTTAATGGCATTACGACGTACCAAGGTGCTTCTGTCGTCCATGGATCGCACAGCAATCAAAACCATATTCTGTCTCCTAGCAGCCATGCGCACATTCAAGGCTAGCACTTTGGTGAGTGCTTGGAAAGCTTTGGTTCTGACATAGGGATTCTGGTCAAGCACTCTTTCCTGCAATAAGTCGAGCAATCCCTCTACACCGTTGCTGCTTTCATCCACTTCCTGGTCTGTCTTGTTTCTGAGGATATCGACCACTATATTGCCACACGTCTCCACCACAGAACACCTGAGCGACTGGTTGCTGTTGTCCAACAACTGGGCAATGTACGACATCTGCTTGAGAATAAGACGCGGGCTGAGTTCGGAAAGTCGGATGAGAAACTCCGATACCGTCTTGGGCCCGTTGGTATCGTTGGCGTTGAACTGCGTCTGCGAGATCTCCCGCAACACCTCCTCGGTAAGAAGAAGATAGTCGTACTCGGTGGCTACAATGTGGAGTAATTCTGCCATGTATATGGGCAAATGCACATAGTAGGTCAAGCACTGGATGATATTGTGCTGGATAATGGTCGCATGACCGTGGTACTTAACGGCAAGCGCTATCACGCGGAAAATTAGCAACTTGATGGACGTGACCTTCATGCGCTCCGGGCTTTCCATCAAGTTGATGATGGGGCGAGTAAACAACTCGATGAGCAGGTCCCGTTCCGGCGAGGTGATGAAGATCTTGCCGAGGTCTAGTTTCAACACAGACACGACCGCAGTCAAGCAGTCTTCCACCTCGATGCAGTTGGTCTTCCACCGGGAAGCCATTTCGGGCGATCTGAACCGGCCGTTGGTTTTAGAAAACTCCTCTTTGCCGAGGTATTTCGCCAAAACAAATATCAAGTAGCCGTAGCGCTCTAGCGTGGCCTTGTATGCGTCTAGACTGTCTAGATAATCCCCGCTGTCAAGCACACCCGCATACAGATGGCCTATGGTGTTGAAAGACGACGTCAAGAGATACGCCAACTGCTTCTGGTGCTTTCTGTCGATGTTTTTGAACGCGTGCACGAGTTCTAGCACGTCTTCAAAGAGTTCTGCATCGGTGGTTAATGATTCAGGGTTGTGTGCAAGTTGGTTGGTGATGGTTTCGAGCCGGACTTCAATGTCTGAGGTGTCGATTTCGTGCTCCTTGTCCACATCAAATGCGTTGAAGTATGTGGTGAGGTTGAAATCCATGGTGTTGCTCACAGATGGCTGTGCTACCGGGGCCCAAAGCGGTTACCACCGGGTTATACCTTTGTTTATGTTTACATGCGACACGTAATTATTCACGTGACATGGCACGTGACATGGCACAGCTGATACCCACATTACTCCTAGCTGGAATGTGTAATGCTTGTCTATACAGTTGCACATTATACCGTATTATACTTGGCACTGCTGTTACGACCATATTGCACAATGGCTGATGATGATTCTGATTTTCTCAATGACTTGTCGCCAACACAGGAGCATTTTCTAAAGAAGTATCTTCTTGAAAACAGGCTCAGTACTGAGTTACATTTACTTTCCAGACCCGATGCCTGCCAATTATTGGGACCACCATTTAAAATGGACGCAACTACTCATGAAAAGTTGGAGCCAATACCACTAGTATCCTTTTTTTACCGTGAATTTGCTGCAACGTTCCCATTTATAACCACCAATTCTCCACAGGACCAGATTAACTTCTGGCAGAAAACGGTACAGCCGTTTGTGGAGAGGTTTAATCGGGGTAATATCAGCAATCACGAGGAAAGAGCGACTAACACAACCAAACGAAGACAGATCAATAAAAAATTTTTGCTGGGGCTTTTATTATTTTACAATTCCACACTCATAACTCAGAAAGATTTGGATTATCTTAACCACAGTCATCTCAAAGCATCTGATGCTGGTAGGCTAGACACCTTCCAGAAATCTTCCAATGAGATAGCCATCTCGGTAGCAGGTCTACATGACTATTCTGAATTCAAGTATAGTAACGACACTTGTATCAATATAGTAGCTGTTCGTGACGTTTCTGATGGGGTGTCAAATTCTTATTCATCATGGATCCCATTTTCTTTCATTGGTACATCAGACATTCACAGACATAAATTTGAGTTCATATTACAGGTGACTACCAGATCCAAGACTAATACAAATTATGAATATAAGTCACATTTCATTGCCAGGCATTATCACCAATTCAAACTTCTCTCGCAAGCGTTGAAAAAGGAGTATCCAGGGTTAATGGCTAAACAATCTTTAGAAGTTCCAACAAAGAATAGAGATGAAGGACAGGTATCCAAAGCGAATTATGAAGAATCCATTATTACGAAGTCATCTCAAGTGTCTTCTAATTCGAAATTACCGCGGGAGAAACTAAGACTTTCACTCAGGGGATATTTGAGGACATTAGTGACAATACCAGAAGTAATTCACTCTAATGAATTCCAAAATTTCATAAATGATCCAGCGTTAATATTTACAGAACTCGCAGCAGATGATGTTATAGATTATAATAACAGAATGGAAAACGAAAAGAAATCATTCACTACGCAGTTAGAATTCCAACAACAGACTTCAAAAGTTATGTTACAACTTACTAAAGATTTTGATGATTTCAAAAAGCAATTGGTATTAGAACCAGAGACAGTATTAAATATATTCAATGACATCGAGAAATCTCCCAGCATCAAAAATCAATCACACTTGATTAAGACCTTTAATGAGTGGTGTAAGTTGGAAGTATCTGCAACAATATATCAAGCATTTCTTAGCCAAGATAATTCCAGCGAGTGGTTAAACAAATGTCGAAGATTTCACCGTATATTTCCTTATAATTTGGTTTACGGGATTTTGAGGTTCACTAATCCTGTTAAGGTGGTCGGAAAATTAGTTGATTTGTTGTTGATTGATATTCCTCAATTTTCCTTCACCGGTTCAAACAAACCAAAAGAAAGCAGAAACTTACTAAGTATAATATTTACAATGTTGTTGGATGAGGATCTAAGTGACTTTGAAAAAGAACTCGCCACGTTGAGAGAAGAGAAATTAGAGTCTGATTTTGATTTATTTCTTGAGAGGATTGAAGCATATTGTGACTTGGATGCAGCTTCTGTTGAGGATGTCAAAAATGAAGCCCTTATAAACTCTCAAGATTTGCTTTTGACAGTTCTATCAACAGATTTAATCACTCCAAAGCTTGCCACTTCCATTGACCACTTCAAGTATAATCAGATTGTCGATTCTTGTGAATCCTACAAACTTATTCATGTTGAGAGGAGTGTATCCAAGGCTGAATTGTATTTGAGTTTGAAACAATATTGGCAAATACAGATTAGAAAGAAGGATACAAATATTCTAAAGCAGTTGTGGAAGGAGCCCGAACTCACTAAGCTTCTTAAGGATACTATAACAATATTTTATCAGCCTTTAATACGAGTGTTTGCTAAAGCAGATATGCATTTAGTATTCAAGTCATTTCAGGTATTTATGAATGATTTGATGAAAGAATTGTACACGTTAAATAACAAGGAAGTATACTATTTGAACCCGCTTCAAATTTTTAATAGACTCAAGGGTTTGTTGGATAAGCATGAGGATGTGTTATGGGAATTCCTTCATAATGTCTATATAAATGATGAACAAACTTTGTTTAAAAATATTATCAAATGGACGGAGAAGTTCTTATTTGCTCTTAGATTAAAATATGTCAACCAGGATAAAGTCAAACTACAAATATTTTCTAAAGGATTGAATTTAGATCAGAAACTTTTCATGGAGCAGCTAGATGCTAGAACAAACAGCGTCGTGCAGAAAAGAAAATTGTTCAAAAAGTATATTGAAAAGAAAGCATTATTAGCAAAGGAAGCAACCGTTCAAGACAAAATTGATGAAGGATGGGAGGATGTAAATGGTCAATTGTTTGGAGAGGCTGAGGCGGCGGATTTTGGAGTTAATGAAGAGGACTTTGAGGAGTTCAACCATACCACTTTAGAAAGTAATCTAGAGAGCTTGGGAGTATTGGAGTCTCAGTTGAAGAAAAGGCTTTTGGAATTAGAAGAAAAATCGAGAGAAGTGGGCACGAGTGAGTTAGACAAGCTCGACGATTCAATCAAGAGCCAACTAATAACTTTATTAGATACTATTCGTTTGTAGAACAATATAGTAGATAAATAATTGAATTAAATCTCGACCAAGAATCTATTGTTTTACAGTCAGTGTTTAGAATTTAAGAGAATCAAAAAAAAAAATAATGGACGAGACAGGAATCGAACCAGTGACCTTTTGCTTGCAAGGCAAACGCGCTACCAACTACGCCACACGCCCTTTTATCTGTTAAAAAAGTTTTATTCACGCCCCATATCATATCTATATTATGTAATCTAAAATATTTTCAGTAAAAGGCAAAAAAAAATGTGATATGACGGATACATCTTATCTATTCAAACACTTCCATATGCTGCTCTCTATTGAGTGTTTTTACTTACTGGTTCTCTCATAATTTTATAGTTTAGTTGTCTTTATTCTAGATATATAGTTTTCTTCGAATTTTGAATAATGCAGAACTCATGGGAAAAAAAATTTTGTAGGGAAAAAAGGGTAAACTAATAATCGGGTACACACTTCTGAAATGAGGTAATTATTCCAGTAGTTCATTGCCTAAATATGTGAATCCATTTTTTTCCTGTATTGATTGACTTATTCCTCTTAATCGCTATCTCTTCACAGTGCATTCTTAGTGAAATATTCGACGAAATACTGTGTTTCAAAATTTACAAAAAACTCAACAACAAAAATCCTTGAGATTTTATTCCAATTTGACATAATTTTCTCGAAAAATAGCTGAATCTAAAAATTTAGCCCATGAACTCACTGCCTCAATCGGGCAATCTTGAGTATAATTCTATATACTGCCTCTTTAAGTTATACACTACATATGTATATCCATTTTTTTGAACTTCCTTTTGATGTATTGTCAGGCAAATGTATGCCATAATTGCAACAATTAAATGGCATACAGAGGAACCAACTGCATCAAAGATAGTTCAAGAGAAAAGGTATCCCGGCTCTTTCAGCAGATGATTTTAGAACAATTTTAGTTAGAGGATAAGATACGGACTACAAACCAAAAAGTTATTAAATTGGCGAGGTTTATTGTTTTGTGCATATTCAATTTTAGAATCTAGATAAAAGATTATTTTTCCAATTGATATAATTTACTTCTGATATTTCTCTACTCACCTCAGAGTTTCCTGAATTTATTCTTAGTCCACGATACCTTTCAGAAGCAAGTGCGGAAACAAATGAACTTAGTAGTGAATATCTAGAGTTAATTATGATAAACTTATTACCTATTTCAACGGTATAACTGCAAACGAGATCAACTTATTGCCGTACAGTAAGAAATTTCAACATCAGTGTCATGGATTTTCATGACGACTTTGCCGCACAAGGGTCGGTCGACTTAGGATGCTTGAAACTTAAAATTTGCTTCGGCCTACGAGTCAAATTGGTGAAAAGCTTTGTCACGAAATATGAGAATTTTAACTCATTGTCGAATCAAATTGCTGAAAAATTTATCTATGAACTAAATTAGACTTTAGACTTCGAGGTTTGAGAATTACTGTCAATCACGAACTCCACTAAACACTCTCGTTCCGCGGCTCTGGCTTTGGTTAGTAGAAAGCCACAATAGATGAAAGGAAAAGAGAAGAGGCAGAAGTCGCTAAGTGGGCTTTTTTTGTAGTGCCACTAGTACCGTCGCGATTTCTAGAAATCATCTGCCTGGTACCTTGCTTAAAATAGAACCGAAAAAATGCATCCAGATTGCGCTTTTTTCTAAGACTAAGATACCGAAAGTAGAGCGGAGACTGAATAAATGATACAAAATGAAAAAAATGTTTCTATTTATAATTAGATCCGTACAGTCATAGCATGCACCACATACTGGAAGGTGGAACTGGAGATTGAATAAGATTTGATGCCTCATGAGTAATAGGTTTAAACAGAGGCTCAATTTTATTGTTGCACTTGATTGCGAAATTTTTTGGCGCCTCTGGGTCGATTGCTAGACTCATTTAAACTTTAGCATAATACAAAGCGGTTTGCCCACTTAAACATTATCAAAACCAAAGATTACCCAATAATGCGAGGCTCCAATTCTGTGGTTATCTTGATAGCTATCTCTATGATAGCCGCTCGTGAAAGCCTTCAGTTTTTCTCTTCACAAAATTCAGTGTATAAATAACGTTAATCCAGCTCTATCAAAACTATTTAACAATCTCAGAGATAGTAGAAACAAGATGTCTGAAAATAAGAATATTAGTGTTATTACTAGTATCAAAAGCACAGGTAATTATCACGATCGTGATGATCATGAAGTAAATTTACAAGCGGTTATATCAAATCCTATATCTATTGGAGATGTCGGTGCAACCTTAACCTCTGACCAGAAGTGGTTTATCCTTCGCAGATTACATTATGACACCTTATTGTCGTTGGATAAGTTGCCTTTAACAGCAAGTTTTATGATTGAAAAAATTGAGCAATTGTCAGTCGAAGAATCATTGGAGATTTTGAAGCAAGCTGTTATTGAACATGACAACGATATTAATATACCATCTGAAGATTTGGATTTGCTAGCAGACCTTATCAGACATGAAGATAATCAAGAAGTAATTGGAAATGATCCCATCTTAGTTAAAGAGAAGTTGGGGTTCTCCATAGAAGAAAAAAAATTATCATCAGATGAATCGTTAAATTTAAATTTAGAACCGACTAAATATTCTAGCGACTATCATCAGATCGTCGATTGGAATCTTCAAGTTAGATTAGAAGCTGCATTAATTGCATACCATTCTCCTTACCCTGAAGTGAGAGCTGTTACCGATCCATTCGATGATCCAACAATTCCAGTAGAAACAGTTAGAGTCTATATTGCCGGATTAATTTGGACAGCAATAGGAGCTGTAATCAACGAATTCTTTTCTCAAAGACAACCAAGTATTACTTTAGATACAGCAGTTGTTCAAATTTTCTTGTATCCAACTGGCTTGGCATTGCAATATCTTTTACCTAAATGGAAATTTACTATTTGGAAGCTTTCAATTGATTTAAATCCTGGACCTTGGAATTACAAGGAACAGATGCTTGCTACACTTTTCTATTCCGTTTCTGGATCTGCAAGTTATGTCTCGTACAACCTTCATGTCCAGAAAATGAAAATGTATTACGACAATCAATGGGTAGATTGGGGTTATTCCATCCTCTTAATTCTTTCCACCAATTTCTTAGGGTTTGGATTTGCTGGTATAATGAGAAAATTTATCGTCTACCCAGTCGCAGCAATTTGGCCAACAATCTTACCAACAATCGCTTTAAATAAAGCTTTGATGCAGCCAGAGGCAAAAGAGAATATTAACGGCTGGAAAATCTCCAAATATTATTTATTTTTTGCGACTTTCGCAGCTTCGTTTTTATACTTCTGGGTGCCAAATTATTTATTCGCCGCACTCTCTACCTTTAACTGGACTACCTGGATTGCCCCTTTCAACTTCAATTTAGCAGCAATAACTGGAACCCAATCTGGTTTGGGTATTAACCCAATAACAACTTTTGATTGGAATATGATTAGTTTCAATTTACCTTTGATTCTACCCTTTTACAATTATTTGTCATCATACGTTGGTTTGCTTATTGCTTTCATCTCAATAGTTGGTGTTTACTGGAGCAACTATAAATGGACTGGATTTTTACCTCCCAACTCCAATGGTTTATTTACCAATACCGGTGAACCATATAGAGTGACTATGATATTGAATGAAAAAAGTTTGTTGGATGGGGCTAAGTATCAAGAATATGGCCCACCTTTCTACACAGCAGGAAGTTTAGTATCCTACGGTGCATTCTTTGCACTCTATCCATTCGCAATAGTTTATGAGTGTAGTATTAACTACAAGCAAATGTGGAAAGCTATCAAAGGTTTGGCAGTGGGTCTCAAAAACTACAGAAAATCTACATTCGAAGGATTTGATGATCCCCATACGACCATGATGTCTGCTTACAAAGAGGTTCCAGATTGGGTTTTTTTATGTGTCCTATTGATTTCATTAATCTTATCTATAATCTGTGTTAAGATCTATCCGGCAGAAACTCCAGTTTGGGGAATTTTCTTTGCGATTGGTATTAACTTCGTATTTTTAATCCCAATAACAGCTGTCTATTCAAGAACCGGCTTTTCTTTTGGACTTAATGTCTTAGTTGAATTAATTGTTGGCTACGCTTTACCAGGCAATGGGTTAGCTTTAAACTTCATAAAAGCTTTAGGCTATAACATTGATGGTCAGGCTCAGAATTATATCACAGATCAAAAGATGGCACACTACGTGAAATTGCCACCAAGATCATTATTCAGAATTCAAATGATCTCTGTTTTTGTATCCTCCTTCATTCAATTAGGAATTATTAACTTCTTGATAAACAACATCGAGGGTTATTGTGAGCCTCATAATCCTCAAAAGTTTACATGTCCAGGAGCCACAACATTCTACAGTGCATCCATTTTATGGGGTGTGATTGGCCCGAAAAAAGTCTTCAATGGTTTGTATCCTGTATTGCAGTGGTGTTTTCTCATTGGCTTCTTATTGTCTTTACCCTGTATCGCATTCAAAAAGTATGGTCCCAGAAAATATAGCAAATATTTTGAGCCAACCATTATCCTTGGTGGTATGTTGACGTATGCACCATATAATATTTCTTATTATACTTCAGGTTTATATGCTTCTATTGCATTCATGTATGTGATCAAAAAGAAGTACGAAGCATGGTGGCAGAAATACAATTATATTTTAACTAACGGATTAACAGCTGGTGTTGCATTTTCTTCAATTATTATTTTCTTTGCTGTGCAATATCATGACAAGAGTATCAATTGGTGGGGTAATACCGTTCCTTACTTAGGTATTGATGGTGGTAATGGTCAACAGTCTAGACTAAACGTTACTGAGTTGGCTCCAGATGGATACTTCGGACCAAGACAAGGTAGTTTCCCTTGAAATATTGTTTTTAGGACATTTATTTAGTTGTTTTAATGTCAACATTTTTATTCCGTTTATTTAGTGTATTGTGAATCGCTCGAATTTTGCAAACCTGCCAGAATTTATGTCGTCAGATTGTCGTAATACTTTTGTTATGTCGTGTAAAAATAGGGGATCTATACGAGGAAAAAATATTTCCATTAAGCCATGTGTAGATCAAAGGCATATAATTTCTTGTTAGTATCATCTCTACAGCCATGGCAACAGGGACCCAGATAATTCGGATCAACAGTAACGAAGAGAATGTGTTACTGACGGAAAATTTTCAGCAACAGTTTCTGGAAAATGCTTCGTCCTTGAGACACCGAATTAGACGATCATCTTTTGTGAAAGCCTCCATTACCACAGAAGAGTTACTAGTGGAAAGGTTAGATACCTTTCTATCATCTATAGAGTCGAGATTAGAGAGCTTTGATGCATTTTTCAAATTCCAGCTGAAATCTCAGGAGTCGGGAAAGAGGCTAGGGGAATCAGATGTGTTATTGCCCAATAATGACTATTTTTTAACCACAGACAACTCTCTAGACCCGTATGTTGGTGTCACTTCAGGCGGAAGAAGAGGTAGCTCATCAAGTTTCAACTCGTTCAGGAATTATTCAGTGAAGAATTTAAATCTAGTACATCAAAGATTAAGTCTCATAAAGGATTCTGTCTTGAAGACGTCATTCACTAACCTAGAGTTTTTATACAAAACATTAGATGATCAATACAACTATTTGTTCAATCCAGGAGTATTAAACGATGATGATGATCCAAGTAATTTGTTGAGCCCGGTTACTACCGGTACGTCTAATAGGAAAGAAATGTTGGCTCGTAAAATCATAAACACTATTCAATATTTTGATGAAAAATTACTCCAAATTGATGATTTTATCAAAGAAAATCAACCTGAAGGTAGTGTTAACTTCAGCATAGACAACTCGTTAATTCCACTAAGGTATTTCAATTTCAACAAAGCTGTTAAAAGTGCCAAGACTGGGTATGTTCATTATTACCAACTACCATTGAGTTGGAGAGAAAACAGATACATTATCTATGGATATAGATTTTCATTGAGTCACAAGAGTCTTTTAGCGTCAATATTTCATTTCAACCATAATGAGACGGTTAACATCTGGACTCATTTGTTGGGACTCTTTGTCATACTATATATTTGTTTCGTTCACTTCCCAAATTCTGATGTTTTTCGGATGAATAGTTTTCAAGATAACATAGCGATGTATGTATTCTTATTGGCTGCTGTCAAGTGTTTGGTTAGTTCCGTTATCTGGCACACGTATGCTGGCTGTGCCCATTTGTCTACAAGATCAACTTGTGCTTGCGTTGATTATTCGGGTATTACTGTGCTAATTACCTGTTCTATCATCGCAGTTGAATATTGCGCTTTGTACACATATCCCAAGTTATTGATAACTTATATGGTATTTTCTTGTCTAAGTGGTGTTGGTGGTTTACTTTTCAATTGGTCGCCTTACTTTGACCGACCAGAATGCCGGTCAGTTAGAATTGGATTTTTTCTTGGATTGGCTATACTAGGAGCTTCTTCGACTTTATGTAAGTGGTTCTACGATGGTTTCATGAGTATGTTCTATTTCTTCTCCCCATTGTTTTATAAGAGTTTCTTGTGGTATTGGATTGGAATCATTTTCTACGGGGGTTTAATTCCAGAACGGTGGAGATATGATGTTATAATCGAGGAAAACGTTGCAATGAAAGGATGCGATCATCATTATGATTCGACAGATGTTTTAATGGATAACATGGAAAAAAGTGGTGAAGAGGAACTAGAAGAAATTGAAGAGGAGATGGAAGAAATCATAGATAAAAAGCATGCTTCGGCAGACAGATTTAAGGAAATTATCAATAAGCATTTTCCAGATAATCCTGTCAAATCACCTTTCCATGAAGATTTTTTTTCTTTATGGTGGGTAGATTACATTTTAGCTAGCCACAACATTTGGCATGTATGTGTTGTTTTGGGAGTCATTGGACACTACTTTTGTGTTCTTGATATGTTCAGGCAATTGGTAAGAGCATAGAGAACGAAATTACGATAATTATTAATGAAAATATGGATGCAGGAATAGAATTAGAAGTTTGATACGTTTTATCGATAAATATGGATTTATTAAAGACTATGAGTTTAAAATATATTTTAAAATTGCAAAAATTGTTCGTTTATATTTAGGTTTGAAAGTCAGGTGACACGCTTTTCGGGAAACAATCTTCCTAATTCTCTGCATCTCATTGTTGATATAAATAAGAGAAAAGGTTGGGGAGAATAATAAACTCTACCCCATCCACAGTGACATGCAAGGGTTGGCCCCAGATGTACCGTTGTTTAATCTAATTTAAGTTTAAATTGCAACCATTATTTATTTTGAGTAGAAGACTAGCCTCGAAATGCAATGAGACGTGTTGTATTCCTCGGCAGCGATATAGTAACGCAAGAACACCATGATTGAAGTTAAAATTGCACGTTCGGACTTTTGATTGTGATTTGCTTTTGAGAGTTTCTACAGACATGCTTAAAGTAAGCCCATAAGAGTTTCAACGAGCCATTATTGACAAATCAAAAGGTATCGGGGTCAGTGAAATGAGTGTGAAACATTATCGAATGTAATCAGGTGACCGTATTCGGCCTATTTCTCTCAATTATCTAACTTTAATTTCGAGTTGGTATGCCTACCAGTCGGCCCCGTTTCCCCAAATGATAGTGAAATAGCGGAGTGCATTAAAACTCTAAAGGCGTTTTCTTAAACAGCCAAATAATATTTTGGAACCAAATAACATTTAATTGAGGGAAATTAGTGGGGTAGAAGCAAGTCAGAGAAATATAACAATACTGCATAAAATTGTAAACGATATTTAGTGTTGAGTCAGTTGGACACGTCAAATTTAAAGAATCCTTTCCCATTTTGTCAAAATGTAATGTGACCTGTGTTATGATATGACTTAATGGTGCTTATTACAATACCGGTGCATAATCATAGAACATAGACTGTAACGCAAGATTATCTCATAGATAAGTTTTCCCCTTAACTTCAGTTATTACTAATCTAGCAACAAAGAAAAAGTTTTGTCCACAAAAACAAAATAAGATGTTCCGAGGACTCCTCTGGTTTTGAGCCATGAAAGGCTGAAGAAATAATTATCGGAATAATTCAAACTATACCAGTAATGAAGAGGAGAACGCCAATTTAATGCATCAAATGCAGAAACATAACTGAAAAGCCTACTGCAGCCCAACATCAGCATTAGGAATTTACGAAAAAGCATTTGGGGTCAGTTAACAGAAACGATGAGTGTGAATCAACTTGGTAGCAATTATATTAGTTTTAGACATTTTGGGGGACAAAAGTGAGAATGGACGGAAAGTAGACAAAAAGCAGAATTATACTATGATACAAAGCTTCTTTTACTCAACCATTATTATCTGAGTCTGGATTTTTTATTGTATCTGTTTTAGACGACAATAGCTGGTATGAGATTTGGAGAAAGTCCCTTGATAACGAGAAACTGAACTACAAGACGCGTCCCAAATCCTAATGCTAGCACTCATCTGAATATGCTTGTTTTCATTTTCTTACAAGAACATTTTCCACCGTTTCCAGGCCTAGTAAACTGGCTATCATTGCTAAAGAACAGTATACAACTTCAAGTAAAAATTGCTTCAAGCGCAAAATCCCTTAGTCAGGTCGTTTCTTTTTCTGCCTCTTCTATATGCAGTCCATAATATACAAAAAACTTGCGCTGCTAGCTTTCTCGCTTGTGGAAGTAACAGCTTTAAATGCATACTACTATTTTCTTGACGGAAATGCCAGTTAATTACTTATCAAACGCGAAAAGGCATAAAAGAAAATAGAAATATACATATATCCAGGGATTAAAAGCAACAGTATACCTCGGAATTTCACCAGATGAGAATCCGGTTCCGAATTGGGAAGTCTGACTGGGCTCAAAACAAGTCAATTTTATTTTTTTCTCTTCACGTCATTCTGCACATTTTTTAGCTGCTAATTGTTGCCAACCACAAAGAGGAAAACCTTATTGTATTAGATGGTGGGGGTAGTTGCATTACAAAGGACCAGTATACGTTTTGGACAAGATTTTAACTATGAATATAAATACACCGTCGTTCCCAGAGAATTTTTGACAATCCCACCCACAATTTTATTGTACATTTTAAATAAGATCAGATATACAAATATGGGTAAATTTGATTGGGTTACAGCCAGAACTAACACTGGGGGATTAACTGGTAAGAAATTGAGAGTTGCAGTCACTGTTATTTCAGTCACTGGTTTCTCGTTATTCGGTTATGACCAAGGTTTGATGTCTGGGTTGATTACCGCTGAACAGTTCAATAATGAATTTCCAGCCACTAGAAATAATGGTACTATTCAAGGTGCCGTTACGTCTTGTTACGAAATAGGGTGTTTCTTTGGGGCTTTGTTCGCCTTAATCAAGGGTGAAAAGATAGGTAGAAGACCATTAATTATCTGCGGATCTTTAATTATCGTTCTTGGTACTATAATTTCTGTTACGCCATTCCACCCTCACTGGCCGTTGGGTCAGTTTGTGGTAGGTAGAGTTATAACAGGTGTGGGTAATGGGTTGAACACTGCTACAATCCCAGTGTGGCAATCAGAAATGTCGCGTGCTGCCAACAGAGGGTTATTAGTTACCATGGAAGGTGCTGTTGTTGCTCTTGGTACTTTTGTTGCTTACTGGCTTGACTTTGGTTTGTCTTATGTCAACACTTCCGTCCAATGGAGATTCCCTATTGCCTTCCAAATTGTCTTTGCTTTGATGTTGTTTTTCGGTATCTTGAGATTACCTGAATCTCCAAGATGGTTAATCGCTAACGACAGAAAACCCGAAGCTCTTTATATTCTTGGTGCTTTACAGGCACTCCCTGAAAACGATGACGAAATTATCGCTGAGGCAACTGTTATCACTGATGCAGTTAATAGATTTACCAAGAACCAAGCTGGTTTCAGAGAATTGCTTACAGGAGGAAAATCTCAACATTTGCAGAGAGTTCTTATTGGTGCTTCCACCCAATTTTTCCAACAATTTACTGGTTGTAATGCTGCTATCTATTATTCCACTGTGTTGTTTGAAAACACTATTGGTTTAGAAAGAAGATTGTCTTTGATTTTGGGTGGTGTTTTTGCCACTATCTACGCACTTTCCACCATTCCATCATTTTTCTTGATTGACACTTTGGGTAGAAGAAACTTATTTTTGATTGGTGCTATTGGTCAAGGTTGTTCATTTTTGATTACGTTTGCTTGTTTGATTGACAACACTACTGCTAATGCCAAAGGTGCGGCCGTTGGTCTTTTCTTGTTCATTGTTTTCTTTGCATTTACCATTTTGCCATTACCATGGGTTTATCCTCCAGAAATTAATCCTTTGAGAACTAGAACAGTTGCTTCTGCCGTTTCCACCTGTACCAACTGGTTAACTAACTTCGTTATTGTGATGATTACACCTATTTTCATTGACAATGCAAGATGGGGTGCTTACCTTTTCTTCGCCTTGATGAACTTTATTTTCGTTCCAGTTATTTTCTTCTTTTACCCAGAGACTGCTGGAAGATCCTTGGAAGAAATTGATATTATCTTCGCAAAGGCTTATTTGGATAAGAGACAACCATGGAGAGTTGCTGCAACTTTACCAAAATTATCTATCCAAGATATTGAAGAAGAAGGTAAAGCCTTGGGATTATACGAAAATGATTTTGAAAAGGAACAGTTTGAAATGAAGGAGGATATTTCCTCTTCCAGCGTTTCCGGAAAGGAAGACGGCAACACAGCAAGCCCAACAGATGAAGGCTTGATAACACGGAAATCCAAAGATGGAGAAATCGTTTAGTTAGAAACAGTAGAAGTATTTATTCCTAATATATTCATAATGATAGTAATATTATAGCATGTTTGCCCACGGCTATTTTTCGCAGCCTACTTTTGTAACATACTTAGACGAATAATACAGTCGCCAACAAACATTCCGCCACTTGAAGAATGGACCTAAACTTGAGGCGGCGTTAGGTTTGGCTTAGGTCTCCCGGTTTCGATTTTGCCAGTAGCCAGAAATTGCAGCAAGATATGAATATCCTGCATGCAGCAGATGCCACAATTTTTAACATTCATGAGTCCAACGATTATTCCACTGTTTTTACGATTAGATATTATAGCTACTACCTATAAAGCAAACATGGCATCGCAAGAGTACCTTGATAGAGCACAAAAAATAATCGACGAACATCCATACTTGATGTTATCTAAGTCGTGGTGTCCCGATTGTCACTATACTTACAAGGTGTGGGATGAGTACAAGGTCCGCAATAAAGTGCACATAATCGAATTAGACAAGTTGGCAGACCAAGAAGACGCAGCCAAGTTGGAACAAGCATTCACCCAGATTGCTGGCAGGAAATGGGTACCCACGCTTTTCTTCAACGGCAAGAGATTAGGCACCGAAGCGGACTTAAAGCAGTGGAAAGCCGAAAACAAGTTGGATCAAATCTTCAGAGATGAAAAGTTGATTTGAAAATGTAGTTATGAATTTATAAGAAGTAAAATATAACAGAGTTTTTTTTAGTTACCTAGCTACGTGAAAGTACGATGTAATATAATATAGGATAAGAGAGAAAGCAAACACCTGACGTCATTAAATGGATAATGGGAACTCACCAGCCCATTGCGAGATTTCTTCCTTGACAGCAGCCAACTTGGGGTCGTCACCACCCAAAACCTTGGACTTGAAGTCCTTCAACTTGTTGGCGTCCTTTGGCAAAGAGGCCTGCAATTCCTTGGCGTAGTTGACGGCGAAATCAATGTAGTGAACAATCTTCTTGAAGTCTTCTTCACCCAAGCCTCTGGTGGTCATGGCTGGAGCACCAATTCTGACACCACCTGGAACCAAGGCGGATTTGTCACCGGGGATGGAGTTCTTGTTCAAGGCGATGTTGATCTTCTCACACACCGTCTCGACTCTGGCACCATCAATCTGCTTGTCCTTCAAGGAAACCAACACCATGTGCGAGTCGGTACCGTTGGAAACCAACTTGTAGCCCTTGTTGATGAACTCGGTTTCCAACACCTTGGCGTTCTTCAAAACCTGCACCTGGTATTCCTTGAATTCGGGGGTGGCGGCCTGTTTCAAAGCAGTGGCCAAAGCGGTGATGGTGTGGTTGTGTGGACCACCCTGGTGACCTGGGAAAACAGAAAAGTTGATGGGGTTTTCCAAGTCGTAGAGGATTTCCTGGCCGGTCTTAGGGTTGATGGATCTGACCCCTCTTCTGAAGAAGATCATGGCACCTCTTGGCCCTCTCAAGGACTTGTGGGTGGTGGTGGTGACAATGTCGGCGTACTCGAATGGAGAGGGAATAACACCGGCAGCAATCAAACCGGAGATGTGTGCCATGTCAACCACCAAGTAGGCACCGACCTTGTCGGCGATTTCTCTCATTCTGGCGTAGTCGATCAATCTACAGTAAGCAGAGGTACCAGCCACCAAAACCTTGGGTCTGTACAAGACCGCGGTTTTTTCCAACATGTCGTAGTCAATCAAGCCAGTCTCCAAGTCAACTCGGTAAGGCATGGTTTCAAAGTAGGTGGAAACGGCCGAGATCTTTCTCGAGTCGGTCTGGTAACCGTGGGACAAGTGACCGCCGTGGGGCAAGTCCAAACCCATCAATCTGTCGTGGGGCTTCATGATGGCCTGGTAGACCTGCAAGTTGGCTGGCGAACCACTCAAAGTTTGCACGTTCACGCCCCATTTGTCGCTGGTCAAGTTGAAGGCCTTCAAGGCTCTTTCCTGGCACAACAACTCAATTCTGTCAATGTGTTCGTTACCCCCGTAGTATCTGGCGCCCGGGTAACCCTCGGAGTACTTGTTGCACATGGGCGTTCCTAAAGCATCGAAAACAGCGGTGGTGGTGAAGTTTTCCGAAGCAATCAACACAATGGAGTGCTTCTGTCTGTCGATTTCATCCTGGATGATTTGGTACACCTCAGGATCACTGTCCTGCAAGTGGGCGGAGACTAACTGTTTGTGGGAGTCGGATAAAGCGTAGGCCATGGTGGGCGGTTCTGGTTTGAGTAGCTGAGCGTAAATAGCAACCAAGTGGGTAGGAAAGGAATTGTCCTGGGTTAAATACAAAATTTCTCCATATTATGTAACCTCATCAAAATTAGAGTTAAAATTCGCGGAGGGGAGCACGTAGTAATTACGTCGCAATAAATCAGAGTCAAAAAAAAAAATGTCGCGCGGTCACGGGGAAGACGTCACGTGCCACAGGGAGTCATCTGAGTCACGCCGGCTCTGCTTCTAGCGACACCACCAGACAGGCGGCGCCGTCGCTGCAGTGGCACTGTGGTGACGCAAATGCCCCGAGTCCTGCGGGCGATAGGCTGTTCTTACCCGTAATTCGTACCCGCTGTCCACTACGGCAGGCCCCAGTAGCATTAATTAAGGTGTATTGGTATGTAAAGACATATAACTGATCTGTATGTATAAAAAGTGTTAAACAAAACAAGTATAGAAAGAGGACACAAGTTCAAGGAGACCAAATCGCAGCAGTGGTAACTTCAACAACAATAACAAAACGGCAACAACAGCAGGGTAGGGCACGCATGGAAGCCCACGCCCAGACGCAAAACCAGATATCCGCCTTCCTCTATTAACAACTTCAGAATAAAGTGACTCTTAATCTATGGGCGATGGCCAACTTGGGTATGACCACACAGAGACAGCAGATGCCGTTCAAAACGAACAAGTTCAAGTTGTAGTTGGAGTAGTGCGTGCTAATCAAAAACAATGCGATGGGAACCAGCATCAAGAACTTCTTGGTGGGCGTGTACTGGTCTCCATTGTCAATCTGCTCCCACATCGTCAAGTTGTCGTACGCCCCAGAATTGAACTCAAACGGCGTTCCCTTCACCTGGTGGAACATTATGTACGAACCAATGTTGTAGGTCAAGTTGGTCAAGGTCCATCTCCAGTCGTTGTCCAACACACTGATGAAGTTGAACACCAACTTCAATATGACAATCAACACAACATGGATCACCCACGCGCCCTTGGAGTGCACCCAGTTGGCGTTCACGTTGGGGTTCAACGCCTGGTCAATCTTGGTATCCAAAGTGTCTGGTTCCAAGTGCTGGATGATCGATGACGATCTTCTTTGTCGGGTGTTTAGCGTGGCCTGGTGGTGTGGGGGTGGAGGTGCCTGGGCAAGCGACGAAATGGGGGTTATAGCGGCCGGATTGGAGCCGGACCGGTTGCGTCCAGGACTGCCGATACTGTGTATACTGGACGAATGCGGTCTGCCCTGCTGTTTTGGGCTGACATCTACAGCCAACAAGTCATTCTTGTAGGCGTACTGTTTGGGGCTAGCGGTAGACATGGCGCGAGCGGGCTCTATGCAATAAAAGGAGGGTCTGGTGGGGGGAATTGGCCGCGGACTGTGTTGTACGTGTAGCAAAAGATGCGAAATGTCGTGTTCGGCGGTGGCTGCTGCTGTTATATGTGTTTGTATGTGCAGTGAGCCAGGGCTATCACGGGCTAAACCAAGGCGGTGCGAATGGGGTGTTGCTGCGGGAAATGGGGGCAACTAAAACGATACTGGGGGTCGTGACACGCTGTCAAAATACCCTCTACTGCCAAAACTGGAGATATATCCGCAGATGGTTGGCTGGTTACGTGTTTTCCTTTCGGTGCCACTAGTTTCGTGACGCCCTTGAAGGAAAAAATTTAAACGACCGGAAACGAGTGACTTTGCGACTGGTAGCGCCACCAGCACTGCCACCACGAAACGCCATCCACACCCGCAGCCACAGGCACGCGGCGTGCGCGGGTACACTCTGGGCCCCTACAGAGCACATCTCGCCCCTGAGGCACACGGTGGGGCGGAGCGGGCTGACCATGACTCATACCTGGTGGCCCCAGTAACGTGATGTGCGGCACGTGAACACATACACGAGATTTATATCACGTGCCTTGTTGTATTGTATCACGTAACAACATGGTAGCGCCCGTTTCCATTTCTATTCCCTACGTACTCTACACATCTTCCGGCACGTATATGCCCGCCGAGTGCCAGCCGCCGGCGGCGATGTTGACCCATTTGCCCGCAAACGGCGGGTTTTTGACCATCATGGGCCGTGTCGCCGTAAACCCGGCTTCGTTGTGGTCCTCTACTCTGCCGCTGCCCAGTAAAGACGCCTTATCACCAAGTCCCAAGCACCCGCAGTTTTTGGAGTCGTTGCCCCAACTGAGAATGGTTCCGTCGGTGGTAAGGGCCAAATAGTGGTAGTCTCCGATCTCGATTGTTTTGATGTTCTGGTGCTGCAATTCGTCCTTGACCACCACCTGCGTGAAGTCGTCCTTGGATCCAAGAAGAATCGAGTCGTGGTTGGTGAACACCACAAAGTGCTTGAAGTTGCACGTGATCCTCGAAAAGGACGACTGCACACCATTGTACTCGTTGTAGTTCTGCAACCACCGGTTAAACTCCGCCACTGGCTCTTCCTGCGGAATCATGTGCGGCAAATCGCCAAGAATGTAGTCGGCAATCTCGTTGGCGCTGAGCGAGAGCAGGTACAACTTCCGGTCCGATTTCCGGATGAATAGCACCATATCCTCGCCCAAAGCAAAATCAACGATATTCCCCCTGGACCGCGGCAATACAAAGTAGCTCGCACTGCTGGAAATGTCTCCCGCTTCAAACTGCTCTTTCGTCAACGCCGATCTCGTGTGCCATACAATGAGCCCAATCGAGTCGATGTAGCACCCCGAAATGTTCCACCCGGCACAGATCTTGCTGATTACAACGGGATTGGTAGCCTCGTACTGCAACCGCGGGAATCGCAACCGGATCCCCGTATTGGTGCGTAGACCCGAGTCCCATGTGTAGATGTTGTTAAGGTCGTCCAACGCCACAATCTGCTGGCGGCCACAGCTGATGCTGACTATCTTGCGGTCTTGCACATTTGCGAGGGCCGGAAGCGTCAACCGGGAAACAAATTCCGACTCCGGCACCTCTTTCGAGACATGGCCTTCTTCACCACTGAGTCCCGGCACAGCAGCATGCTGTTCCGGCGGAAGTCGGAGCAGGCTGGCCGGCAACCGGCGCCGCGATTGCGGCAACTCGGTGGCCGGATCTACGTCGTGATCGTACCGGTTGGCAGGAGTCGGTAAGTGCGTCAATAGCGTGCGGCGTGGGCCCATATCATTCAGGTCACGAGTGATATACATAGTGGAAGGCGGCTCGTAGTAGTCAAAAGCATTGAGCGGCCCCGGGGCCACCGACCGGTGCCCCTGGAACAGCGATTTCCAGTTCGATCCGGTGTAGTAGATGTGGCCGGAATTGGTCAACACGACAAAGCTGAACCCGGTCGCCACGACATCGACGATAATGTGTCCGTTGAACTTGTCGAGGTTGGTCGGCGTGTGTACTCCGACCGTTCTCGTGAACCGGAATTGACCGGTATTGACCGACTGGTGGTCGGCCGGAATGTTCTTGAACAAGTAGCCCAAGCGGCCGCCGTCGTTGGACCCCCACGTGAAAAGCTGCTGGCGGGGGCTGTTTCTGAGCCGGAAATAACGCGCCCAGTTGAAGTTGGCGAGCAACGTTATGTGGTGGTTCTCGTTGTGGGCATACTTCTTGATGTATAGTGTCTTGTAGACGGTGGAGGATGTGAAAAAGAGCTGGTATACATACTTGCACGTGACGCCCAAGCTGAAGATGTCGTGCGGAGCCAAAAAGGGCACCACCCCCGTCGTGAGCACGTCGTCCCCCAAGTCTAGAAGCGTTACCATTGGTTCCAGATCACGAGGTCTACCACCAGTGCCTAACAGTGGCAAGTTCAATGGCCCCCACACTATTTTTCTAGTGCAAGGCTTGCGCCCCAGGATGCCGTTTTAGGCAATCCACCCGCGCTCTGTATATTGCGGTTTTCTATACACACTTTTGCAGCAACCACGGGCGCCTATATGTCCGTGACCCACTGCCATATCTTGATGATCTCGCCGTGCTCCTCCACCAAGTCGATGCTGACGTTGCTGTTGAGTTCGATCTTGTGTTGGATGTGTTGCCACAAGCTGAGTTTGTGGGCCAAGTTCTTCTCGTTGACCAAGATAAGGTCCCGCAACTGGTTGGAACCGAGGTAGGGCCTGACATTGGCGAGAAGCGCAGCCGACCGTTTCTGGTAGCGCAATTTCTTCAACACCTCCTGGTAGATTATGTCGACTTTGACCATGTTGAGCCGATGCTGCTGGTACTTGTACTGCACGTACTTGGCCACGGCTGCAAAAACTACAATCGCTACAAAATGGTATTTGTACTTGAACAACGTGAGCGTGAGGCTGTTCTGCAACTGGCACTTCACGCTAAGGTTCGATAAGGACGTTGATCGAAGAATCTTGTTCTCGGCGGTCTCCACGGCTTTACCTGTTTGGTTAGCAGCGGTAAGTTCATGTGATGCTGGTAAAGCTGGATATCCAGTCTAGAAAATAGCTGTTAGTATGTATTCGTGCCACGCATGTCGCAGACGTAAAAATGACGCCATTTTTACCTCCTTTCATAAAAACACTTGCCTTACAGTTATCTCGGGTTCTTTCTCCAACTCGGTCTTGGCACGGCTCCATAACTCCTCAAACTCCTCCGTCGTGATGTATGGGGCCTTCATACTGAGCAACAAGTCGTGCAAGTCATCGGACCGGATGCCCGACTCCTCAATGTTGCTGTTTTGACCGCATTTCGAGTTGACGTTCTTGGATCGTAACAAATCCAACGCCACTTCAATCATGATCTCCAACTTCTCTGCCTTTTTAGAATCGGGTACACATACTTTGTTATAGGGCTTTAAAAAGTTATCCCATGGGCGGTATTCTATGAAGTCCTCATAGCATCCGATATCCAACAAAGGGTAGCATCTGGCATGCAATGGACATGGTCTGCAAGTGGGCTTGAAGTTAGTGTCCAAAAAGTCACCCAAAACCTGGACCAAACGGTTATCGTGGTTCTTGAACGTGTCCTGGGTGATTTCCTGGCCACAGAAGCCCACTAGGTACAACTGCTGGTAGTACCAGTATGCGAAAAAGCCCGAGCCGACCAAAAACACCCAGACAGAGAAAGACACCACCAACGATCTCAAAGTGCTTGTGATCGTAGATTTGCTGGCCACTTGACTCTCATCCTTTTCAATAGACTCTTCCAATTCCTGAATAAGCCTATCCTCCTCAGCCTGTTCCTGTTCAATCTCATTTATTTGACTGGAAATTGCCTTTTCTTCAATTTCCTCTATCTCATCGTCCGTATCATCGTCCTCTTTCTTTTCTCCTAATGCCGCCTCTGGCAAGAGACGTGGTTTAGGAACCAAGACCGATTTTGGAGTTCTCGATTTTGGAGTAGCGGACTTGGGGGTTTTAGATCTGTTGCTCTTGTTAGGGGATGGCGAAAATGGTTCAACAAGTTCAGGGGTGTAGTCGTGAGGTGTTCCAGGAACGCCTTCTATGGTTATGCCCAAGTCTCTAGCCAACTCTAAATCATCGTTTGTGAGGCCAGGTCCATTTCTAATGGTGTTTAGTTGCTTATCAAAGTCCTCTATCTCCTCCTCCACTGTTTGGAAGGTTCTGGAGGCATCGGTAGTGGATGCAGGAGACGGCTCGACCGGTGGGGGTACTAACGGAGAAGCCTTTCTAGACGACTTTTTAGCAGATGCAGGTTTGGCGACTTTGGGGGTTTTGACCTTTGGGGTTATTGTATTTGGGGTTTTGGCTTTGGTGGTAGATGTTTTTGGAGTAGCGGCTTTAGGAGTGGCGGCTTTTGGAGTAGCGGCTTTTGGAGTAGCGGCTTTTGGAGTGGCAGCCTTCGCTACCTTTGCAACTTCCTCGGGCTCTGGAGTCGGCGAAGGCGACTTGAACTTGGTGTCTACCCCCAACAAAATATCATCTTCGATCTCATCGAAAATGGACTTCTTTGCCGGTTCAGTTTTGGCTGTTTTCGGCGACGATGAGGTCACTTTGGGAGACGATAAAGGTGTTGAAGACGAGGAGGTTTCGGATGTCTTTACCTTCTTCAGTTTTCTACCTCTTTTGGGTGGTGTGGACTTCGATGCTTCCTCTGGACCGTCGCCGGGGTTCTTTCTCTTTTTGGTGGCACTCAAAGACGAATCGGGCGACTGAAAGACGTTGTCGTTGGAAAACGGACTTTTGCCGTCGGTGTCGGAATCAGGCAAAACATTTTCAACCTTCGGAGAACTCGGTTTGCTGCTGCTTTTGGTGGTTCTCCGGGTGGACTTGGCAACCTTGTTGGAATCCAACTTCACATCGACGAAACCAATGTCGTTTTTGTTTTGCACGGCGCTGTTGTACTGCTGGAGCCATTTGTCGGAGAACTGTGCGATTTCCGTGTTGAACTTGGCCACTAGCTGGGACTTTTTCAAGTTGGACGGATAGCTGATACCGTACTCGTTGAGAATGCCGCGCAACTGCGACACCTTCAAGGTGGTGGGATCGAACCCGGGGCGGAGATAGTACTTCTCATCCTCCTCCATGGTGAAACTGGGGTATTTGGGCGCTTCAGACCTGACAATGCGGACGCAGAGCAAGACTTTTCACGAGTTTGGATGACAGATGGTTTGTTTATGTTTGCAGGCGGGTCTTTGTGGCACTGTTGGTGTCGTGCGCGGACCGCATCACGTGAGCAGCGGCATGTGACCCAAGGCATGTGACCCGGGTAATGTGACCTGACACCGGCGGACAACCCCGGGCCCCGGCTTGGCGCAGCCGGCTGAGGCTGAGCAGAGTGGCAGCAGGGGCCGCTAAATTAGCACCCTGCGGCGGCGGGCTGTATCGCACCAATGGTCGGGGGAATACGATCTTGTGACAAGTAGCCCTAATTTAACTGCGATGGCATTAGGCGCGGCTGGGCGCGCGAATTCCTTCCCCATTGGGCCAGAATGAGGTGGCCGTGACAATCCCGGTGCCATGCCAGAGGGCGGGACCCAGCTGGGCAATACTTGCAAGAGCAAGGGCAGGCTTAAGGCGCGTGGGAACACGGCAGCGGTGTGGAGTAGGGTGGCACAGAAACGGAGAGAAGGTCCCGCCGGGGATTGTGGATACTGGGGCCAGTAGCGAGGCCTGGGTGTGTAGTTAGAGTAGCAGGTAGGGGAGTACTAGAGAGTTGTAGCGAGGTATGGCGAACGGTTTAAGGGTGGCCATAGCAGTAGAGTTGTAGAGGTGTAGTCTGCTTTGCGCGGCATTGCTGGGCAGTTCTGCTTGTCCCAGGCATTCTACAGAGTAAGCGCACCGGTATTGTTCAGCGTAACTGGAACATGGGAGCGCACCACCACCACCACCAAAAGCACCTACACCACCACCAACACCTACACTAAAAACACCTCCACCAAAAACACCTACACCACCAGCACATCGCTGGCACACCCATACCGCCCGCCACTACCGCCCAGTGCCGCCCCGCCCCACTAACCGCAGGGCACTAATCGGCTACGCAGCCGCCGCCTGTATATAGCCGCCACACACGTGGCGAGCCTCTGAATGGCCCCAACACGTGCAACGTGCCATACCCTCAGCCGGTTACCCCATGGTAGCGGCCCAACCGTACATGTACCAGACACTGGGCACCAGTGTTCTTTCTCTGCCACCACATCCACACCAGGGTTCTTTCCCCGTGCCAGTTTATAGTACTCGTAGCAGTAGCAGTCGTAGCCGGCAGCGTATTTTGCAGCATTCGACCAGTCCGTACCACCCCGGTCCCACACCGCAGCACCCCGGCCAGCCGCTCCCGCGCCGGAAGTCCCGTTACCGGCCCGCAACCACACCGGCGACTGCCCAGAGCCGCTCCGACACTACCTACACCTGGACAAACCAGAAACCAGACAGACCTGGACTATACCGCATCTGGACTACACCTGGACAAAACCAGAAACAGAAACAAACAGAAACAGAAACAGAAACAGAAACCAGAAACAGAAACCAGACATACCTGCACTACACCTGGACTACACCTGGACTACACCTGCACTACACCTGGACTACACGCTACACCCAGACCAACGCACCCACCAACCCGTTCCCATCACCGGCCCTGAAAAGTGCACCCGAAAAAAGAAAGCCATCCCACCAGGCCCGACATTTTCACCACCACCACCACACACACCGCACCTGCCACCCGTATATGTGTGTGTCGCCACCCCCATGAGTGTGATCCATACCACCACGTCGCCGTTTCCGTCTCCGAACGAGGCGGTCTTCAACAACATCTCCCCCAAGATGTCCACCACCACCTCGACCACCAACTCCACCACCCCCAAGATGAGCCCCACCACCATGGCGCCGTCGCCGCTGTTCGTGGCCCACTCCCCGAACCAGGACCCCTACTTGTCGCAGTACATCCGCTCGCCCGTCATCCACTCCTCCATCCACAACCACAAGCTCTACTTTGACTCCATCAACAAGCACCGCAAGGTCCGGCTGCTCGAGATCTACCACAAGTACCTCAACAACCACAACCACAACCACAACCACAACAACAGCCAGTCCCAGCTCAAAAAGTACCAGTTGAAGCACCAACAGTACAAGGTCAACGACTACCAGCAGTACATCCAGAAGTACAAGGACGAGTCGAAAAGACGGCCGTCGTCGCCGTTGATTGCCGAAAGCACGCCCGCCGCGCCGCCGCCGCAGCCGCTCCCCATCGCCAAGCTCCAGTCCCAGCCCCAGCAGCCGCAGCCGGCCCACCACACCAAGAAGTCGCTCCCGCGCGAGTTCATGGACTGCCCCATGGACGACTTGATCAGCCTCATCTCGCGCATGCTCCAGTCGCTCATCTTGCTAAACGACAAGAACGTGCCCAGCTCGATCTCCAACCCGCGGCCGTCGTCGTCGGCCGCCAACAACTTGCTCACGCGCTACCACTCGCGGTCGCCGCCCCAGATCTCGACCCACACCTACCTCACGCGGTTGACCAAGTTCAACAACTTCAACCCGGCCACGTTGTTGACCACCATCTACTACATTGACTTGCTCAGCCACCAGTACCAGCCCTTCTTCACCTTGAACTCGTGGACCGTGCACCGGTTCCTCTTGGTGGCCACCATGCTCGCCCAGAAGTCGATGGAGGACTTTTTCTACACCAACGACCACTACGCCAAGGTCGGCGGGGTCGCCATCAGCGAGTTGAACTGCTTGGAGTTGGACTTTTTGAAGCGCGTCGAGTGGAAGTGCGTGCCCTGCAAGCCCAACTACTCGGGCAAGTACAGCAGCATCAGGTACTGCAAGGACGTGTTGGACTTGTACTACCACCAGTTGATCGAGTTGATGGGCAAGAACTTCAGCATGGAGAAGAACGGCGTGCACTACGTCAAAAGCAAGCTCGAGGACGCCGCCGGGGCCGAAAACGGCGCCGCCGGCGCCAGCGATGCCGACGAGGCAGTAATACCGCAGCTCCAAAGCAGCCCGCACGACGCGGATGACGACAATGAGGAACAAGAGCCCGAGGAAGAGGATTACGACGAAGAAGAGGACTATGACGACGACGACGACGACGAGAAGGAGGACTACGAGGAGGAGGACGACGAAGAAGAAGCCGATGCCGACGACGACGAAGACTTGGACGACGACAGCGTACGTGTTGAGAAGTACGAGCCGACGTTGCCCGCAAAGTCCAAGTACGATGCTAATGGATTTAGCATTGACGGCTCGCTGTCGCCCCACTTAAAAAGAAGACATTCACACCAGGATGAATAAACACACGTACATAACATTTCATTTCATTTCCAGTTTTTATTTTTGTTCTATTTGATTTGGGAAGAAGCCTCCGGTCTGTTTTGAATCATTTTTCCTGTATGGGTGAGGAAAGCAATAAAAGTCAACAACCTATTCATTTCTAAGCAGTAAACATCATGGCTAGTGCGGTGGAAGGCTCATTGTATATCTGTACTTATTTATTTAATTATTTATTTGATAGTTGTAAAATCTAACACCATGGGTCATGAAAAATCGACTAATGTGCGGAAATCAGGCTATACTTCGAGGCCACCACAATCGCCAAGAATAGACTTTCGCAGCAACAATCTGTCAAACAAACAAATACATACCGCACCCCCCGACACACAAATGATCAACACGAAATAGATCCCGAGTCCAGGCCGGGCTACCTCTGACTAACATGGTTAGCAGTGGTGGGCTGTCACGGGTCGAGCGGAAATGTCACATGACCCAGGTCATGCCCCTCCCCGTATAATTCCTGCTGCACCGCTGCAAACACACCAGGAAATTCATTTTACTCCAGATTCGCAGCCGGCTGTCATATTAATGTCTTAGTAAGAAGAAACCTTCGCTGTTTTGTGTACGTTAGGCCCGATTCCGACCCGTAAAGGCCCCCCAAAAAGGTGCCCCCGTTCGGATATCGCGACACCGCATTGGGTGTCGCTGACGACATTTGTTATCACCGGCAAGGAAATAGGCCTAATGGGGACGAGCCCGGCGCCACCAATACGACTGGAGCGCTGTTTCCCACGGAAGAGGAGAAAATAGAAATACGAAGAACATCGTCGAAGGAGCGGCTGTAACACCATACCACTAAGTGCGAGCCCTCCCATGGCCCAGTGGCAACCGTTGCTGTTATAAACACCTTTAAAAAAGAAGGTTATCTCCGAAGGCTGCGGTGCTAGGCACCGGTCCTAAAATCCTAAATCTGTGTTTGCGGCACGTATTTCCGGTTTTCCACAGTTTGGCTCATTACCTAACCGCATCCGGTGCAAGCTACACAACATGGCCCTATTGTGCATAGACGCATATAAGTATCCCCGTTGGGTAACTTTTGCGGTTTAATAAGTGATTATTAATGGGCTGCAAACACAAAAAATAAGCTGCGAGAAAAAAGAAAAGAAAATTCACAGCTAATTACTGAAATAGTAATACGGTTATTGTGTTAGGACAAAGAGCCCAGACCATAACAAGCGATGCCTTGTTGATATAAATAGTACCCCGAAGTATGTAGTTTGCTAATGTGTGCATATTATCTTCCCCTCTCTAAGTAATGTTTTCTAAGGATCTGGAGTTGGATACTGCCCATCCCAGCAGTGAGGATGATAATTCCGTTAATGACTTCCAAGGCGAGAGAAATGACGAGCGGTTGGAGCTCGTAAGAACTGTTACCAACGCCAGCCAGAACCATGTGTTGGACCGTTTGGAGCTGTTATCGAGACAATTGTCTCAGCACACCGCCAGAGACGGGGCCATAGTGGTGGACCCTAACGACTTTGATCTCTACAAGATCTTGGATACCTTTATATACCAGTCCAAGAAGCAGGGCATCAAGTCACGTAGAGCAGGTGTCACGTTTGAAGATGTGTCGATGAACGGTATTGATCAGTCTTTCGACATCGCCGGTACTATTCCCGACTTGTTCACCGGCCCTGTCCGGGGCATCTACAAGTTGTTAACCAACCGCAAAACGCCCACCAAGAAGATTATCAGCAACATCAACGGTATCGCCAAGAGCGGAGAGATGGTGTTAGTATTAGGTAGACCCGGCTCCGGTTGTTCTACCTTATTGAAGTCCTTGAGTGGTACCGATTTTGATTTGTACACAGGTTTAGAGGGTGAGATCCGGTACGACGGAATTGGCCAACAGGAGATGATGAAGCACTTTAAGTCTGACATCATCTACAATCCGGAATTGGATGTCCACTTTCCACATTTAACCGTAGAGGAAACTTTGAAGTTTGCTATCGCCTGTAAGACCCCAAACTTGAGATTAGAGGGTGTCACTAGAGAACAGTATATCAAAACCTTGTTGGATATCCTTGCTACTGTGTTTGGTTTGAGACACACATACCATACTAAGGTCGGTAACGATTTCATCAGAGGTGTTTCTGGTGGTGAAAGAAAGAGAGTTTCAATTGCTGAAGCATTGGCCTGTAGAGGCTCTGTGTACTGTTGGGATAACGCCACCAGAGGGTTGGATGCCTCCACTGCTTTGGAATATACCAAAGCGATCAGAGTATCTACAAACCTTTTGAAGACCACAGCTTTTGTGACCATTTACCAAGCTGGTGAAAACATCTACGAAACATTCGATAAGGTCACCGTGTTGTACAGGGGTCGCCAAATCTACTTTGGTCCTGTCATGGAAGCTAAAAAATACTTCGAAGACATGGGTTTCGAATGCCCTCAAAGACAATCCACTGCTGAGTTTTTAACTGCTATCACTGATCCAAACGGAAGATTCCCTAAAAAAGGCTGGGAAAGCAAAGTTCCTGCAACCGCACAACAATTTGAGGAGTATTGGTTGAACTCGGACGAATTCAAACGTTTGAAACAAGAAATTAGCGAGTACAACAATTCTGTTAATTCCAAAGAAACCCTTGAAGTGTACCACGATTCTATTAAGCAGGAAAGGATGAAATATACCAGAGATGGGTCCAAGTATACCGTCAATTATCTCGTGCAATTGCAATTGTGTTCTAAGAGAAGTTTCCAGAGAATTTGGAATGACAAGCCATATACCGTGACATTGATTTTGGCTGGTGTGGCTCAGGGTCTTGTTGCTGGCTCACTTTACTATGGTACTCCAGATACTGTTAGTGGTGCCTTTTCCAGAGGTGGTTCTATTTTCTTCGCGGTGTTTTATGTCTCGTTGATGTCCTTGGCTGAAATTTCTGCTACTTTTGCAGCCAGACCAATCTTAATGAAACATAAGAACTATTCGTTGTATCATCCCTCGGCTGAAGCCATTGGGAACTATTCTGCCTCCATTCCAATCAATTTACTCGTCACTATTTTCTTCTTGGTGCCATTGTACTTCCTTTCCAATCTTAAGATGGAAGCCGGTGCATTTTTTATTGCCTTGTTGTTCATCTATTTGTCTTCCTTAACGATGACTGCTTTGTTCCAGGCTATTGCTTCGTTGAACAAGACAGTTTCATCAGCTAACGCTTTTGCTGGTACGATGATTTTGGCAATTTTAATGTACTCCTCGTTCACTTTGCAAAGACCATCTATGCATGACTACTTCAAGTGGATCTCCTACATCAATCCTATTTTGTATTCCTTTGAAGCATTTATCTCGTCTGAATTTCACGGCAGAAAAATGGAATGTGACGGTACTTATTTAACGCCTGGTGGCCCTGGGTTCGAGCATCCATTGAGTGGTACACAGGTGTGTGCTTTTAAAGGTTCTGTTGTGGGTCAAACTTGGGTTTCAGGTGATGAATACTTGAAGGTTGCGTTTACTTACTCTTACTCGCACGTCTGGAGAAACCTTGGTATTGTTTTTGGATTCTTAGTCTTTTTCATTGCAATCAATGCATTAGGTACTGAATATATCAAACCAATCAGTGGTGGTGGTGACAGATTATTATATCTTAGAGGTAAGGTTCCTCAAAGCTTATCATCAGATGATATTGAGAACAATTTACCAGAAGATTTCAATGAAAAGCAAAATAGCTTTGGTTTGGATGATGACATGAAGTCTAAAGATATCTTCGTTTGGAAGGATGTTACTTATGTCATTCCTTATGACGGCAAGGAGCGTACATTATTGGAAAGCATTTCAGGATACACTGAAGCCGGTACTATTATTGCTCTTATGGGTGAATCTGGTGCAGGTAAAACCACTCTTTTGAATACTTTGGCTCAAAGAATTGACATGGGTGTTGTCACTGGAGACATGTTAGTGAATGGTAAACCCTTAGATTCATCTTTCAGTCGTCGTACTGGATATGTGCAGCAGCAGGATATTCATGTTTCTCAGACTACGGTTCGTGAAGCATTACAATTTGCAGCCAGATTGAGAAGATCTAACGAAGTTAGCGATAGTGAAAAATTGGCTTACGTTGAAAAGATTATCAAGGTTTTAGATATGGAAGATTATTCTGATGCAGTTGTCGGTGACAGTGGCTCCGGTTTGAATGTTGAACAGAGAAAGAAATTATCCATCGGTGTTGAATTAGTGGCTAAGCCTTCTTTATTGTTATTCTTGGATGAACCAACTTCTGGTTTGGATTCGCAATCTGCTTGGTCTATTGTTCAATTATTGAGATCTATTGCTGATGCTGGTCAATCTATTGTCTGTACCATCCACCAACCTTCTGCTACATTATTTGAACAATTTGATCGTTTATTGTTATTGAGAAAAGGTGGCCAAACTGTTTACTTTGGAGATATTGGTGAAAGATCAAAGACTGTTTTAGATTATTTCGAAAGAAATGGTGCTAGAAGATGTGAAGATGGTGAAAACCCAGCTGAGTATGTCTTGGAAGCCATTGGTGCAGGTGCTACTGCCTCTGCAGATCAGGATTGGTTTCAAACTTGGACCAACTCGCCCGAAAAGGTTGTCACCGATAAGAGAAGAGATGAGTTGATCGTCGAATCTGCAGCCAAGAACGTTGAACATTTTTCTGAAAAGGAATTAAAGTCTATGCAGTCACAATATGCTACTCCATATTGGTATCAGTTTTATTATGTCTTGAAGAGAACTCACATTATTTTTTGGAGGGATCCTCAATATTTTGCAGCCAAATTAGCTTTGGTGATCATGTGTGGGTTGTTTATCGGGTTTTCATTTTTCGGTCTTAAGCATTCTTTGACTGGTGCTCAAAATGGTATGTTCGCTGGTTTCTTATCTGTTGTTGTCTCTGCTCCTATTATCAATCAAGTGCAGGATAAGGCAATCAAGGGTCGTGACTTGTTTGAAGGTCGTGAAAAATTATCCAATACGTATAGTTGGTCATTCATGATTATAACTCAGGTGATTATGGAACTTCCCTACTTGATATTTGGAGCTACCCTTATGTTTGTTTCCCTTTACTTCCCAACTCAAGCTGATACTAGTGGTCCTCATGCCGGTATTTTCTATTTGGCACAGGGTGTTTTCTTGCAAGGCTTTGTTGTTACCTTTGCATGTTTGATTCTTTACATTGCTCCCGACTTGGAAAGTGCAGCAGTGATTGTTTCATTCTTATATACATTCATTGTTGCTTTCTCAGGTGTTGTGCAACCAGTGTCGCTAATGCCTGGCTTCTGGACTTTTATGCACAAGGTTAGCCCTTACACATATTTTATTGAGAATTTAGTCAGTTCCATATTACATGGAAGAAAGATAACATGTTCGTCTGTTGAATTATCATACTTCAACCCACCACCTAACCAAACGTGTGGAGAGTACATGGCACCATTTATACAGACGAGAGGTGGTTATTTGACAGATCCAAATGCTACTTCGAACTGTGGTTATTGTCAGGTTGATAATGCTGATGCTTACTTGGCCAGTATCGGTTACAGCTACTCGCACAGATGGAGAAACGTCGGCTTCTTCTGTGTTTACTTCATTTTCAACCTTTCATTCGTTTTATTCTTGTACTATGTTGTGAGATACAAGAAGTTCTCCTTTGGAAAGAAGAAGTAAGAGATACAGGGACAATTTTGCTTTTTACTTTGTTTCTAAGTTTGCCATTCATGATATTTTAGTCCTTGTTTGTATATAGTCGAATGTCATCCTTTTAATTTATTTTTAGACAACAAAGTCGGAATTATTTATGAAAAATATATTTAAGATATACATAAAAACTGGATCGCCAACGTAAAAATAGTAATAAGATAAACTCTAAAGCATATAAGAAATATGAAATAAGCTAAGAAATAGGATAACCAAATAATAAGTGAAATATAGAATAAAAAGCAAACAAAGGGCATACGTCTCGTTAGACAAAGAGAACAATCCCGATGCAATCTATATCCAAACAAAAATAAGAGTGCCAGTAAACAACAACCAAGCTAACAACGTTAGTTTGGCTTGAGTAGTTCGAAAGAACAGTATAAACTTTTATCAACCTTCATGATTGCACCAAAATTGTTGAATTCACCACAGTAGTTAGGGGCTGAGAAGATCGTCACCAACTTTCTCTTGTTGAAAAACTCGTACCCATCTTCAACCACCATATGACCTCTAACGATCAAATCCATCTTGAAGTTGGCCAAGAAGTAATCGACGTGTTTCCTACCAAAACAATATGAAACACCCCGGTCATTCTTGGGCCAGTTATTCGTGGAAAAGTTCTTGATCGATGGATCTGGATCTGACCAGAGCAAGTCCGCCAAAAGACCCTTATCGGGGATGTCTGTAGGACGTTTGATCTGTTCAATTTGCTTCAAATCAGTCAAGTCGGGCGACAAGCCTCCATGGATACAGAATATCTTGTCATTGATGGTGGCTGCGATAGGCAATGTATTGAACACATCAATAAAGTCCTTCCAGATTTTGGCTGAGGATAACCTTCTCTTACACTCGTCGTAAAATCCGTAGATCTTGGTAATGTTCGCAGACTCGTGGTTGCCTCGCAACATGAAGAAGTTTTCGGGGTACTTAATCTTGTAGCACAAGAGCAACAAGATGGTTTCCAAGGACTTGTAACCTCTGTCTACATAGTCACCCAAAAATAAGTAGTTCGAGTACGGAGGATAGCCACAGCTGTTGAATATACGGATCAAGTCGTAAAACTGGCCGTGAATGTCACCCACAACCTTTACAGGGGGTGACAATCTCAACAACGACGGTTGCTCCATAAAGACCTGCCGTGATTTCGTGAGAATGTACTTGATTTCCTCGTTGGAAATGGGTAACTTGCTCTTGGAAGACGTCGACTTCTTCTTGTTCACGCCAATGGCTACGAGTTTGTTGATCACATAATCAACATCAACCGCCTTGCTGGAGTTGCCTGACGCGTGAATGGAGGGCGGTGAGCTCGAAAGTGAGCTACTGGATGAATTTACAATTTTGATGGCTTTGCGGTGGCTGCGATGCTTGGAAGAAGCATTTTTGCTTCTAGGCTCAGGCGTGGACTCCACCGAGAGCTCTGGAATACTGTCCAACTCCTTCTCCTTGCTGTAGAGAGGTTTGATGTTGGGGGGCGTATTAGAGGTAGGGGAGGTGGAGCAGAGCGACAGCACCAGCAGACTGCCGTCATCGCCGTCTTTGGAGGCATCTCCATTGGAGGTGAACAACGGCGACACATTAGATGACGTCATGCTGTCCAAAGAAGATCCGTACTCGGCAGGAGACACAGCGGTAGTTGCCGATGCTGATTTGAGCAATTTGGCCATAGACACGCCAATTTCCAAGTCCAAGTTGAACTGGTCGCCGCTAATATCTTGTTCCTTACGGGAAGACTTGCGGGGCGACTCATCGCGAGACTGTCTGGTGCCTCTGTCGTGGTGTTTTTCTGCATAGTTGTTGTTACTGGAGCCATTTCTAGTGTGGATATCGATGGCGGGGGACCGCTTTCTTTGTGCGGGTGTGGTATCGTTAGAATCGTTAAGGTCGAGCTGAGATAGCGCCGCAGTCGACTCGTCGGGCTCCAAGTCGCCGGTTAGCGACGAGCTGGTTTGAGATTGGCTGGAGGTATTCGGCAGGGGATCGTCATCTTTGGACGGGCTATTTCCCATGATATGTCGCAATAAGATCAAGGTCAGGAAAGATGTAGCGCAGGGGGCGGGTGTGCACGGTAGAAGGCGTGTAGTTGGACGAGATGTGGATCGGTGTTCGGACGAGAACCTGGTGGGAAACGGTAACGCTGGGGCCAATAATAGGGGATACTGGAGACTTTATATTTGTCAGTAGCGACATTTCCCAGCGCAACGAAAAATTTGTTGACTGGCGTATATCTGAGCACAGGACGTTGCGCTCTTGTGACTTTTTGTGCCAACATCGCACGTTTATCTGTATTACGTCAGCTACGCGTAAGCAGCCTCAGCCAATGTTTTCGGCACCAACGACGTTGCTATCCGGGAGGAAATATTGCTTATCTTATCTGGCCGGGTGCAGGTACCCGCAGGTTTGGCACGTCGGTTAAAGACAGAAAACCAACCGCGTGGTGGGCTGGTGCTGGCCTCGATACCGTCGTACTGACATATACTGGTGGTGGTTCTGTGCGACATTGGCAAGACATTTACTAAAATCCGGTCCCGGACTCGATTCTGGGGATTCTGTGGCGTACTGTGTTTGCTATATGCAGGCTATACGATAACAGTACCACAGTGGTGGGATTGGGTTAGAGCATGGGCTGTGTTGTGACTGGACGACAATCTGCTTAATGTGGATACAATGTAGACACCCTGTGGTAACCATGCGGCTGCAATTGTAGAGCTGTGGGTCGTTGCAGCAGTAGTATGGTGCGCGAAATGTACAAGTATCTGGTAACCACCCACTTATGGGAATTGTAGCACTAGCTGCTATGTCTATTTGTTCATAACATACTAAACACAGTTGCATGAATATATATTAAAAGTACTAGTCAGGTGCTGAACCCTATAGCCCTGGCCTTGTACCATGAATAGTACTTGAACGCTGTTTTGGCACATTAATCTCAAAATGTAGCGTTACCAATAATCACCACCAGCAACTAGGACTGTCCTTCTAGCACCATACCAGAATCTCTATCCTACTATTATACTACAACAAACTACTATCCAAGATACCGAACGAGCATTGCCCCTATTGGCCACCTTCCTCATTGGGAATATGGTTGCAAGAACATCCATACCGCAACAACAACCCCATACAGAAAATCTCCACACTGACCTTTCCATTTCCACCAGCCTTTACACCAAAACAGTTCCAATTGATGCTCAGAAACTTCTCCCGATCGCTCTCCAAATATACCGTATCAATGGCTGCAAACCCCCTTATCCCACCCATCAGATCTGCTGGCTGCTTAATCATCGGTGATGAGGTTCTCAATGGGAAAATCCTTGACACAAACTCCTTCCACTTTGCAAAGTTCTGCTTCAACAAGCTTTCAATCCCACTAAAACGAACAATTGTTTGTGGAGATGATAGAGAGGACATATTCAAGTCCCTCAAGTTTTTGTTGGAGAAAGATAACGTTGATTTTATAGTGTCTAGTGGTGGGTTGGGCTCCACTCACGATGACATTACCTATGAAGTGCTCAGTGAGTACTTTCATCTCGATTACGCTATAGACGAAGAGGTGGTGGCTAGAATGAACCGCATTCGTGGAGAATATATTAGCAACCTCTCACATGAGCAGAAAAATGCCTTCTATAAGATGGCCACCTTGCCGCAGCTGTCCAACAACATCAGCGTAGACAAGATATTCACCGACGATTCACTCTGGTTTCCAATTGTGGTGATAGACCATCGCTTATTTATTCTTCCAGGGATCCCCCAGTTATTTGAAAAGCTCATTGCCGGAATAGAGCCGCTTTTGCAGAAAAGGATTCCGCCCTCGGAAAACCCGCTCCAGAGATACTTTGTCAAGACCACCAGCTCAGAATCGCAGCTAGCACCATACTTAACCAAGTTACAGAAGACTTTGGATGCGCAGTACGGTGAAGGATACATAAAATTGGGGTCTTACCCTCACATGGCATGGGGTATCAACACCATCAGTGTGATTACAAACGATAGTAATAGTAAATTAAATGGCGGCATTCTAACTAACATTCTAGACGACATTATCGCCAATATCGGCGGCAATGCCCAGCTAATTACACAGCAGGAGGAGGAGACACTCACTACAGAGGATCCACCTCCAACTAACTGACTACACAACGACTACAATTTGGTCTGGAAGTGGTGGGTCAACAGTTTGACAGCTTCCTCAATACCTTCAGGCTTGTCTCCCATACCCTGCACGGTGTTACCCTTACCACCTGATCTGCCTCCAATGTGGTTCGAAACAATCTTACCCAACTCGGTGACATCAATGCCCTTTTTCAAGGCCTCATCAGATACATAACATCCGTGGGCGACTTTATCGTTCAACCCGGTGAGCAAGTAGATAGACTTCTGTTTGTAATGCGTTTTGATTAAATTGACAGCATCCGTGATAGCCTTGGCGTTAGCGTTGATTGGCACGTGACTGACCAAGAAGTCACCTGCTTCCTCTTTCTTCTCCAACCATGCGTTGACGATATCCAATGTCTTTTTAGACTCTTCTTTCTGGATGACCTTCAACTCATCTTTGATAGATTTGCCCAATTGGTCGCTCTGTTTGTTCAATCTCAACTTGTCCAACACAGATATGGATAACTTCTTCAAGGCTACACTCAACTCCTTGGCCTTGGTTTCCTTAATAGGACCAAAGGGCAACAGTTCTGCGTGAGTCAACTCTTGTTCGAACTCCTTGGCAACTTTCTGAACTGCGTGAGCATCGTGTCCAGTCACAGCAACAATTCTTCTGATACCTTTGGCAATACCGGATTCTTCTACAATAACCAAGTCTTTGATGTCTCCAGTCTTGGCAACATGTGTACCACCACAAAATTCAATGGAAACCTGGTGCCACTCATTGCTCTTAGGTTGCGACAACAAGTCTTCCACTGGAACACCGATGGAAACAACCCGCACTGGGTCGGGGTATGTTTCACCGAAAACAGCTCTGACACCGTTGATTTCACGTGCAAGACTCAATTCAACATCCTTGGCATACACCACCTTGTTGGACTTGATGTATTCATTGGAAACAAGTTCGACCTTTTCCAACTCTGCTGGAGTCAATGCCTGTTTATGAGAGAAGTCAAATCTCAACTTTTCTGGGGCAACCAATGAACCCTTCTGGTCGACAGCATCACCCAACACTTCTCTCAAAGCGTAGTTCAACACGTGTGTACCAGTGTGGTTGTTTCTGATGGGCCATCTTCTCAACTCATCGTAGGTGGCAATAACCTCGTCATTGACAGACAAAGTGCCTTCCACGATCTCACCAGTATGCAAAACAAAACCACCATACGATTGCACATTGGTAACGTTGAATTCGGTCTTACCGTCAATGATCAACTTACCCGTATCGTATTCCTGACCACCCTGTTCAGCGTAGAAAGGCGATTTGTCCAAAATTATACCTGCCTTTTCGCCCTCGCCAACGGTGCTGACAAACTCCTTACCATTGTAGATGGACAAGATGGTGGCTTTAATATCCTCTAAGCCATATTTGTATGAGTCGTCGGTCTTAGCAACAGTTTCCAACTCAGACAATGCGTGAACATCCAATTTGATGGTGACTGCATTTTTCTTACTGCCGTTGGCCTTAGAGGCCTCCTTCGACTCCTCTCTGGCTTTCTCAAAAGCGACCTCATCGATTTTCAATCCTGCTTCTTCAGCCATCAAACGTGTCAAATCAACTGGGAATCCATAGGTGTCATACAATCTCCACACATCCTTTCCCGATAAGGTCTGTTCTGGAGTCTTGGAGGCAATGATGGCGTTCTTCTCGAACAACTTCTCACCCCTGTCCAATGTCTTGGCAAACGAGATCTCTTCTTCGTTCAAAATCTCCTTCAAGTCCTGAGCACCACTAACAATTTCAGGGAAAATCTCCTTGTTTTGCTCAATGACGACATCTACCAACTGCTGGAAAAATGAACCGATTGGGTAGTTCATATACTTGCGCACATAACGGGCACCTCTTCTCAAGATACGTCTCAACACATAGCCTCTTCCCTCGTTGTTGGGAACACCACCGTCACAAATGGCAAACGTCAAGGTTCTCACGTGATCAGCAATGACTCTGTATGCGGTGTCGATACCGTCCTTATCATCGGCACCAAAACGGCCAGCATACGGTCTGACACCTGTGATCTCACTGATTTTGTCGAATATTGGCGTGAACACGTCTGTGTCGTAGTTGGATGTTTTATCCTGCAAAATCGACACCAATCTCTCAAAACCCATACCTGTGTCAATATGTTTGCTAGGCAATGATCTCAACGATGAGTCAGCTTCTCTGTTGAACTGCATGAACACATTGTTCCAGATTTCCAACACATTGGGATCATCCATGTTGACAAGGTGGGCGGCGTTTCTGCCCCCAATACGATCGTAGTGGATTTCCGAACATGGACCACAGGGACCCTGGTCACCCATTTCCCAGAAGTTGTCCTTGACGTCTCCAGGCAAAATGTGATCTTCAGCAACACCCACGTCCAACCAGAACTGCTTGGCTTCCAAATCGGGGTCCAAACCCTGTTTTTCATCCCCACCAAAATAGGTGACATACAACCGGTCTTTGTTCAAACCGTACACTTTGGTTAACAACTCCCAGGACCATTCAATGGCCTCCTTTTTAAAGTAGTCACCAAACGACCAGTTACCTAACATTTCAAAGAAGGTGTGGTGGTACGAGTCTCTACCAACGTCTTCCAAGTCATTGTGCTTACCACCGGCTCTTATACACTTTTGGGAGTTGACAGCCCTTTTCAAAGTGGCAAAGTCCGAGGCAGGATCCACAGTACCCAAGAAAATGGGCTTGTACTGGTTCATACCAGCATTGGCAAACAATAAGGTAGGATCATTGTGTGGAATGACCGAGGAAGAAGGCACATACGTGTGGTTTTTCTGTTTGACAAAGTAGTCTAAGAAAGTGGATCTGACCTTTGAGGCCGTCCATTCTGGAGTAGTACTAGTGGACATGATTCTTCTCGGAATGAATGTCCTTAACATACAATACAGTGGAGAAATGGTAGAGCCAGTTTGTGATAGTGATGTTCATCGAATTTTTTTTGGCTGAGAGACACGCGACGACAATGTCGCGTTGACTCATATACTGCCATAGTACCAGTATAACTGATAGTATTTCTCTAATCAGAATCACTATGCTCTTCTGGAAGGAGATTATCGCCAGTGCTTGTTGTAGCCAATATCTGCAGTAGTAGTAATAGTTGCTCTAAAATGGTGCTACAGGTGCCGCTGTAAGTGTCGTGCGCTACCAGTGTAATTTACCAGCAGCAGTCTATTTCTTACACACGACATCAGCTACGTAAAAGGCAAAGACCCCGCTGAACGATAACATCCGTACAGTTATACCATACTAAACATATAAAACAAAACTGCAACAAAAAATAACACAATACAAATAAAACAAGCAGCAGCAAATACTAATCAACAGTAAACTAAATATACAGCAGAAGGCACAGAACCTTCCTTCTCAAGGCATGAAGCCCATTTCTAACCCTATCTTCTGAGACCCTGCAACCCGGCACCACCCCTGATCCCGTGAGTGTGGTCATGTGCCTGAACGTTCGGATCCACGTTCGGATCGATGTTGGGATCTACATTGGGGTTCTGCGAGTGCAAAGATGCAGCTGCAGCAGCCACAGCCGCGGCAGTCGAGGGCGTAGCTTCAATGGCGGCAATCACAGCGGGGTCTTGCACAGAAGGCGTGTGGTGCTCGTGTAACTGCTGCTGAAGATGCGCGTGGTGCGCCAAATTAGCGTGTGGGTGCAAGTGGTGTGCCAACACGTCGTTGCCCACGTATGGATGACCACTTTTGTTGAGGGGCTTTTCCACCAAAGTACGTGCCGATTTGTTGCTCTTCTTCTTGGTTCCCACTGGTGGATCTGGCGAGTGGTTGTGGGCGGGATTGATCATACGCAATATCCACATCTCGTCTTGGCCAGCAGTGGAAAAGTCCGACAACTTGTCGTCCAACGTGTTGTCCTTTTTGATTTTCTTCTTGTCCTTTTCGGGCGGGTACAAGTTGGCCACCAACCGATACCCGCACTTGTTTCTTTTGGTGTAGGCCACACGCTGTCTCTTAGTGGAGTCCTTGACCGTGGTTCTGAACGACCCGGACCGCTCACACTGGAAATAAACGGCTTTGGGCTTGGACGAGTTGATGACAATCTTGCACCGCTCCTCGTCGCTCAACGTGTACTTGACAAACTTGACCAAGTCCTGTTTGCTCGAAAACGTCTTGATAATCTCGTTTTCAATGTAACGAGACTGGAGACTGCCGCCATCATACTCATCTGCTAACTGCGGGTCCTGTAAATGGTGGCCAGGGGGAACCACCTGCTGCTGCAATTGCTGCTGCTGCAACTGATGCTGTTGCTGTTGCTGTAAATGCTGCTGGTGATGGTGTTGGTGTTGGTGCTGATGTTGCTGATACTGTTGCAACTGTTGCTGCTGCAACTCCTGTTGTTGGATTTGCTGCTGTCTTCTTTGGAGCTCCTGGCGGTGCTGGATTTCGGCGGCAGCGGCCGCAGCAGAGGCAGCGTGATACTGGTGTGAAGCGTGGAACTGATTGGCCTCATCGGCACCAAGACCAGCGCCATAACCGGCGGAAGCATTTACAGCAGCGGCAGCAGTAGCAGTTGCAGTCTCGTAGTCGTGTCTGCCTGCGCTGGCTGAAGCGTCGCCCAAATGTCCATTGACATTAACGGTCGATCTTTCGCTAGAAGTGGAGGGGCCCAGCATGGCGGTGGTTACTATAACGGTGGCTGTGTGTGTCAATTCGCGAGCTGTTGCTTAGCTACCAATCAGCACTATCAAGATATAAACAACCGTCCTGCACACTTGTGGTGGGTTATATGCCTTTCCGAAATTTGTTATGGTTTCTGGACGGACGATGGGGGGAGTGTGTACAAAGGGGCGAAACGGTGCGCGCACGCCCCATTCAGAATTTTTTCTTTTTGCTGGTTGCTGCACGTGACGTTTTGCTGGTTGCGATACTGCTAGGTGGGTATACTTGTAGGCCTGGTAGGAGATCTATACCACCAGCCCCACCGTAACCAAACCTCAATGCTCACCAGCCAACGGTTTCGCACGCTAGTGGCCCAGGTCCAGAGCGAAAACGCCGACCGCGAACTCCACTGGCTTTCGACCCTGGTCATCACCCCCGAATTTCCCCAAATCATAGACGCTCTCCACATATGCTCCAATTTGCTCTTGTACAACTCCCCACAGCATCCCGACAAGGACAACAAGATAGAGCGCGGGCCGCCCATAAAGCTACCGGTGTCATCCAACAAGCTGGAGATGCTCAAGGGCATTGTGGTGCGTGATGGTGCGTATCTCACCCACCTCACAGTGACCTTGAAAGAGCCCCATTTCAACCGGGTCGTGAACCGGCTCAATTTGAAGAAACCCATGCTACTCCACCAGATAATCACCGCCAAGAAGGCGATTGATGAAGCGATTGCCGCCATTGAGCAGTTTGCCGCCCTTAACGACGACTGTTCCCACGACAAACTCATAAAGACGTTCAAGTTGCTTCTTGTGCACATACAGACGGCCAAAAATTCATTGCAACTCCCCACCGATCCCAACTTGGTGTTTCCCTACAACATCACTCCCACATCGTCTTTTGAACCGGAGTTGATTCCGACCATTACCGTGGATGCTTACATCAGCCAGGCCGAGATCTGTCTTGACTTGAAGTCGCTCCACCGCGTAACTGAGAAACCGTGGGGAGAGATCGACGTCACAACTGGAAAGTCGTATATCGATCAGATCCGAGAAGAAATGAAAAGTTCCAAGTCCAGCAGCCTGCCGTTGAGTGCTCAGGATATCGAGAAGCGGCTCTATGAGATGACGGGCCACAACCAGCTGAATGAGCTGGTCGGGGATGTACAGAACCAGCAACCAGCGGCTAATTTGTTTAGCAGTGTAATGAGCCATCTACTGTTGCGGCCCAAACACGACCCGTTAGATTACATCACGAAATGCATTACATACAACCAGATGGTGGTCACAATAAGTAAGAAGATAGAGGTGTCATCACCTGACCCGGTGTTGGTCAGTGCGTTTACAAAGTTGGACAGTATTGAATACTTGATCAGCAGCTTTTTGAACAACTTGGATAGTTTGGTAGAAGCAGTGTAGCAGGAATATAGCTTTGAGAGTACGTGGTAGAGTACTTCTATTGCTAGTTTATTGTCGTCACGACCCGGTTCCATGCATTACTTCGTCAATTCTTGCTATTTTACAGTGAATAGAGTTGGGCGTCCGTTGAGTTTGAGAGTCACGGCTCTAGAGACATGGATGTGCACATTTCAGGGTCTACGGAAATAGATCGTGGAACAAAAACATGGTAGCGCGCACTCTCGTTAGTATATCCGTCATACCGATTAGACTGTTTCTACGCTGTCCTCGGACTTTCTCATTTGTATTTACAACTACAAATAACCTGCTTATACTTCTATCTTCGGCCTAGAATTTATCCCATAAACGTTAACCTAGTTCTAGGTAAACCAAGTTGTATGTATATCCCAATAGTGGAACACTACCGAAATAATTTGTAGCCGGAATAGCCCATTTGCCACCAAATCTCCGCCATTTAAACAGCTATCCTGACACCACTGTTTGTATACCATTACTCACACTGACATGTTGTCCCCTCTTCATATACGCCGTAAATAACTAATATGCAATTTGTGGCACCTAATGGGTGCTTCCGTTTAGCAGCTGGAACCCCACCAAAAGTGCGCCTTCCGCCATTCCCAAAATGGCAATTTTGTTCACTTGTACTTTAGCAGTTATATGCGTTTTAGGTTGCCCATACTCATCCTAGTGCTGCTATTGTTGATGTTAGCATACCGGTCCGTATTCAAAGCAGCCGTTCATTCATATTCCTTTGCCAAAACCCGGTATTTTCTTCCCATCACATCCTATATCTCACCATTTTCCACCATGACCGCTAGTGCCCACCCCAAAATCACAGTACTAGCAGACAATGCTGCTATTGACAAACCCGTGACAGATGACCGGTCATACCAGTTGTTCAAGCTTAATGCCAATGACTTGCACGTGTTAGTTATAAGCGATCCTACTGCCGATAAGTCTGCCGCTTCTTTGGACGTCAATGTTGGTGCTTTCACCGACAAAGAATACGATATACCTGGCCTCGCCCATTTCTGCGAGCATTTACTATTCATGGGTACTGAGAAGTATCCTCAAGAAAACGAGTATGCTAATTACTTGGCCAAGCACTCGGGACACTCTAACGCATACACGGCCGCCGAACATACCAACTATTACTTCCAGGTCAGCTCCGACCACCTTGAAGGTGCGTTGGACAGGTTTTCCCAGTTTTTTATTAGTCCGTTATTCAGTAAGAGTTGCAAGGATCGCGAGATCAACGCGGTAGACTCAGAGAACAAGAAGAACTTACAGAACGATAACTGGAGATTGTACCAGTTGGACAAGCTGAACAGTAATCCGAACCATCCATACAATGGATTTTCCACTGGTAACTTCAAAACTTTGCATGTTGAACCCACTGAAAGAGGCGTCAATGTGAGAGATATATTGATAGACTTCCACAAGAACCACTATTCGTCTAATTTGATGAGTTTGGTTATCTTGGGTAAAGAAGACTTGAACACTTTGACCAACTGGGCCATAGAAAGGTTCGAGGATGTCGCCAATAAGCACCTTTCACGCCCAACTCACAAGGAGTTAATTTTGACCAAGGACCATTTGAACACTTTAATCAGAGCAAAGCCCATTATGGACAAAAACGAATTGGAGATTACATTCATGATTCCTGACGACTTAGAACTGAAGTGGGAATCCAAACCAAGCGGATACTTTTCACACTTGCTTGGCCACGAAAGTGAAGGGTCCGTATTGTACTATTTGAAGCATAAACAGTGGGTGACTGAGCTTTCTGCTGGTAATGTCAAGGTGTGTCAGGGTAACTCATTTTTTGTGTTGAACTTTGAATTGACTCCTGAAGGTTTGCAACATTGGAAAGAGGTGGTCATTACTGTATTCCAGTACTTGAAGGCTATAGTAAATGATGAACCTAAGAAATGGATCTGGGAGGAAATCAGCAATATGTCGGTAGTGAACTTCAAGTTCAGACAAAAAGCAGAGGCGTCATCCACAGTTTCTAAAATGAGTGGCAGTTTGTACAAATTTGTGGACCATATTCCTAGCGAATATGTGTTGAGTTCAGGTATTTTGAGAAAGTTCGACAGCGATGCTATCAAAGAGTACGGTAGTTACTTAAATCCAGAAAACTTCAGACTTTCTTTGGTCTCTCAATCGTTAGACGGATTGGACAAAGTTGAAAAATGGTATGGTACCGAGTACTCGTACGAGTCTATTCCTCAAGATTTGATGGATTCTATTAGCACTGCTTCTTTGAACCAGAGTCTCCACTATCCTGAGCCAAACTATTTCATCCCTACTAACTTTGACGTGTCTCCTAAGTCCAAGAACCCATTACTTAATCCGTACTTGATCGAAGATACTAACACTTGCCAGGTGTGGTTCAAGCAGGATGACCAGTTTGAAGTGCCCAAAGGTACTATTGAGATTGTTTTCCATTTGCCAAGTTCCAATACAGATGTTAGATCATCAACTTTAGCTACTGTGTTGGGTGAAATGTTAGAAGACGAATTGAACCAAATCATATACTACGCTGCGTTAGTGGGCATGAAAGTGCATATTAGTTGTTGGAGGGATGGATTCAACATCAAAGTTTCTGGTTATAATGATAAATTACCCGTGTTATTGGAACAAGTATTGAGCAAGTTTTTCAACTTTAAACCCAGCAAGGATAGATTTGAAGTTATAAAATACAAGATTGCTCAGCAATTCAAGAACTTTGGGTACAATCAGCCTTATAGTCAAATTGGAACTCACTTGCTCTTGTTAGTCAACGAAAAGACTTACAGATACAGCGAAAGATTGGCGGCATTGAACAACATTACGTTCAATGACCTCTATGAGTTCAACGCTAACACTGTCTGGGAATCAGGAGTTTTTGTAGAAGCACTCGTACATGGGAACTTCGATATCGATAAAGCGCATGAAATTAAGAAGTTGATCAAACACTCAACTAAGAATATTGCTCCAATCGGAGAAACCTATCAGGATGTTGAAAAGGTAATCAAACTCAAGAACTACGTTATTGAGGACGATAAGAGCTTCAGATTTGAAATACCATTGGAAGACCCCAAAAACATCAACTCGTGCATCGAATATTATTTCCAGATTGCAGACAGCACTACACCCGACAATGTTAGATTACGCGTTTTAAGCGATCTATTAGGTACTACATTGAAAGAGCCTTGCTTTAACCAATTAAGAACCAAAGAGCAGTTAGGATATGTCGTGTTTTCAGGGGTTAGATTAGGAAGAACTTCAATGGGATTCCGCATCTTGGTCCAGTCAGAAAGAACCTCAGATTATTTAGAATACAGAATTGAGGAGTTCTTGGAAAGATTTGGTAGAATTATTGATCACTTCGATGAATCAGAATTCAACAAATATAAAGAAGCTCTCAGAGACAGCAAATTAACCAAGTTGAAACATTTGAACGAAGAGACGTCGAGATTCTGGAACTATATTGTTGACGGAAAATACGATTTTGAAGCCCGTTTCACCCACGTCAAATTATTGGACACTATCACTCTTGAAGAGTTTAGGCAGTTTTACAAACAGTACGTCTTAGATAATAAGAAAAGGTTGATACTTCACTTGAAATCCCAATGTCCTACAACGACATCAAAGTTGAAATTGATTCAAAGCTCATTAATCAATTTTGTCTACAGAAATGATTTGGAGATTTCTTCAGATAAGCTTGAAGCTATTATTCAGAAGAACTTGGACGATATTAAACAGTTGGTCAACGAAACTGTCACAGAACTCCAGAGCTCGAATTCAAACAACGTTCCTACCCCGGGAGAATTACTCGCACTGTTGGAAAGAGATCTCGAACTGCCAGTTCCTACCAAATATCAGGAAGCATCGTTAACCAGCATTGAAGAACTCAGATCCCAATTAAAGTTGGGTGGGTTGCCTGTTGCATTTAATGCTTTCAGCAAGTTCTACTTTCCACATGACCATTTACATCTCTAAAAATGTGTAGATTAGTACTTACGACAACACTAGCTAATAAAATACATGACGATATCTATACCACTAGTCACGTGATATTACAATGTGCAGGAATATGTCCGGATCGGTACAAAATTGCCTGGGGACGTACATAAGGCATACCCAGACTGGTGCCATCCATACCAAACACCACCTCAAGCACCATATCTGATCACAATGACGTTGAACCTCTCAAAGGTGAGTGAGGATTATTTCCAGAAACTCTTTGTTCTTAAAAGATTGGACTCATCTGAGCCCCGGTCAAGTGTGTTAGTATTAGACCAGCACACCACGTCTATTATATCTATGTGCTATACGCAGACTCAATTACTTCAGAACAACGTTATTTTGGTAGAGTTGATTGATAAATACCGCTCATTTAACAAAATGAAGAATTTGAATTGCATTATGTACATAAAACCCACCAAAGAATCTATCCAACACTTGGTTAACGAGTTGGCCAACCCCCACTACAAGAGTTACCAGTTGTTCTTCAATAACACCATCAACAAGACACAGCTCGAAAGAATTGCTGAAGCCGATGAATTTGAAGTAATTGAACAAGTGGTGGAAATTTTCCAAGATTACTTGATTTTCAACAGCAATCTCTACACCGTGAATGCTAGTCTAACATCTAACAACGCTATCATCGACGAATCGAACAGTCTCATCAGTTTGTTATTATCGTTAAGGAAGTGTCCTATCATCAAATATGACGCTAGTTTGATTGATTTGAAGCGGTTGAGTTCAGAAATCTTATACAACATCAACAGCAATTCTAATAACAGTCTTTTTGACGATCTCAACAAGGGAAGTGATAGACCACCAGTTTTGTTGTTGCTAGACAGGAAAAGTGACCCCATAACTCCGTTGATATCGCCTTGGACATACCAGTCCATGATTCACGAGTATATCGGTATAAAGAAGAATGTCGTGGAAGTGGGCAACGAGCAGTTGCTTCTTGACCAGAACCAGGACACTTTTTTGCGGGAATCGATGTACTTGAACTATGGTGATTTGACCGACAAGTTCCAGAATTATGTCGAGTACTACAAAAAAGAGACAAAGCAGACTTCAATAGAGCACTTGCAGACGCAAAATCTCAACGAATTGAAAAAAATGCTTACCAAGTTCCCAGAGTTCAAGAAATTGTCGTCCAACATTTTGAAGCACTTGAATATCATAAGCGAGATTGACAAGAAGCTCAACAGCGATAACTTGTGGGAGATTGGTGAGTTGGAGCAAACCATTATATGTGAGTTAGACAACCATCAGAACATCAGATCGCGATTAATAGAGCTCTTGGACAACCCCAAGATCTCTACGGTCAATAAAATCAAGCTCGTGTTGCTATATTCGCTCCGCTTCCATACTAACGACATGTCGTTGTTCACCGCCAAATTGAACGATATCACCAAGACCAATCCTGCGCCCACGTTATCGCAAAGCATGCTCATCAAGAAATTTAGTGCGTTGTTCAGCTCCAAAGTGTCGTCTTCTGGTGGTAATAATACCAGCAACTTGAGTAACATTTTTGCCAACAAGACTATAAACATACAGGGTCTTTTCAACAAAAACAACAACCAGACCAAAAATGACAACATCTACTTGCAATACGTGCCCAAATTAAACGAAATTCTTAGTGATTTGATATCGCCAAACCCAGATACGGCACCATCAACCACATTATCCACACTAGTGCCAGATGTCGTAGCTAATCAGTATGGCAGAAGTGTGCAGCACGAACCGGTGCAGGATATCATCATATACATAAAAGGAGGGGTGACTTACGAAGAGTCACGGTTGATCTACGAGTTGAGTGCTAGCAACAAGAAAATCAATTTAATAATCGGAGGGGATGGTATTTTGAATAGCACAAGCTGGCTAAACAGCTTATATGATCTTGTGAACGAGAATGCGGATGTGATAACTGATCCTTCAGAGGAGAGAAGAAAACAGTTGCGTGACTTGTTGTAGATACAGCGCATAGAATAGCATGAAGACTTGTTTGTATTAATTCCGGTGTAGTCGTAGAGTGTAGTGCTCTGTAAGCGATAGACCTGGGCGGTATAAAATGTACAGCGATGGAAGTCTACTGAATTTACACATGTATTATACAATGGTGAATGTCATATTGCGTAAAAAACGTTACTATTCACGGAGCATATTTACCAAACTTCTGTTCCCAGGAAAGTATCTTCTCAGTCAAGTTCTCCATCAACTTGAGGTTCTCGTTGAATGTGTTAATCAACATTTTGTTGTCTTCGTTGTAGTTACCTGACGCATCCACTACAGTACGTACGTGATCATGGTCATCGCTCTCCACTATCGTGATGCCAGACATCACACCGTTCGCCTCCACTTCCTCCTTGTAGCTAAACAACTCGATTTTGTTCATCTTCTCCTCCTCCAACTCGATCTGGGAACGACCCAACCACTCCAAAATGGCACCAGTGCGCTTTCTGAGCTCGTATACGGTGGACTTCTCACTCACATACCGCGGTTTTGACGCCTGGTTTATCAACTCCTCTTTGGTGAGCGCAGAAATGCCGGTTTCGTTTTCTGCTGACTTTGGACGTGAAGGTGCGGCCCGGGGCTTCTTGGCCTTTGATGTTCGGCCCCGCGGCTTTGCTCGTTTAAACAGCCTGCCACCCGCAGACTCAGTATCATCTTCGATGTTGGAGGGATCCTGGTCGGATTCAACTTCCGATTTTGGAATCTGGTTGCGCGACTCGTCTGACTCGTCCGAACGGGCACTGCGGCGCTTGGAACCGGAGTTGGATGCCGATAAAGCCGTAGAGTTCAGACTGCTGTCCAGTTTCTTTGAGTCGAGGGGGATTCCAGACTCTTTAGCGCTCTCCCGGAGCGCTTTTTGGAGCTGTTCGTCGTAATCGTCGTAATGTCTTCTTTCCTTTCTTGTTTTTGACGGCTGGGGCGACTGTTCGGAAGAAGAACGCTTGTTTTTAGACCGCGTGGTAGCACTGGCCGTAACTGTGTCACTGCTGCTGCCATTGTAGTGGCCCTCGAGTGACAAGAGCTTCCGGCGCTTCTCATTGGTCAGTTTATACAACGTTCTGAGCAACTCGTTGGTGCCGGAGTAAACAAAAATATGAAACTCGGGTTTGCACAATTCACACCAGTACTTGTCTGGCACGTCCTCACTGATGAAAAGCCCCACGCAGTAGCCGTGCTGCCACACAGAGCACTTTTCACACTGGATAAAGAGACCCTGGTCTATCTTGGCAATGCTGTACTCTCTGTTTAGCAAATCAGCTACTGCGGGGTTGATAGACGTTAGCTCGTCCTGGCCACACACACATCGTGTGATTTCCTGTTCGTCTTCTCCCTCTTCTTCGCCCTCTAAGTCGGCTTCTTCAGTGTCTGCTCCACCACGGCTGTGGCTTTTGGCGGTCTTTTGACGGGAGGGTTTTTCCATGTCCTCTTCATCTTCGTCATCTTCTTCGGCCTCGGCCTCGTAGTTGTCGGGATACTCGGGATGCCCCGAGTATCTGGATCTGCCTGAACGCCGAGACATTGCAGTGAAAAATTGTGTCTGAAGTGAGCTAAAGTAGCGGTGAAACGGGACTTTTTGAGTGGTTTAGAAGGTTTCAGATTTGGGTGTATCTGGAACTTACCAGTACAAACGTGAAATGTTGATGTTATATAGCAAAAGTGACGTAAACCGCCAGGATGGGGGATTCTGTTTGGTTAGTGGAAATTCAAATAATAAGACTCGTTACACAAAACCACAACGAAGAAGTGTGCTGTATGCAGGTCGAAAATTCACCAGTATTAAGCTATATTAGTACTACTAGATGCTTGTTCTTCAAGCAGCGTACAATAATGATTGTTGCCACTTGAGGAAGGCAGATCTGGCTCATTGATTTATCAACTCCAAATTCGCTATTAATAGGTTACATTACTGGTTAAAATAGGCAGTTTTAATGCGATTTTCGCAGCCATTCTCGCATTTTCAGTCTTAAGTCAACATTTTAGTATATTTATATATGACAATGTACATACAGCTCAACGTCAATAAAAAGCTCAAAAATAAATAAAAAAACAAGTTTCATCAAGCTCAGTTGCCAGCAGTCAAAGTACCGTCTCTATCGTAAATACCAGGACATCTAAGGTAAGGGTCTAATTGAAGATAGTTATCAGACAACGCCACATTCAAAGCGATCTTGTCTTTCAAGTATTGGTCACTAATGGATGGGTTTGCCGATTGCACCCATCTGCATGTGACCTCCAAAAATCTTATAAACAAATCGTCTCTTTCCTTAACTAATCTCTTATAGTTGGCATCCTTTCTCTTGGGAGGATACATGTCGCGCTCTTCAGGAATAGGGTAGAATGGCTTGGTGTCATCCTGACCACCCAAATAGTCTGGAATATAAATTGGATCAACAAACTTGGACAATTCCTTTCCGTCCTTGGTGAAATGGATCTTAGAAGCCACAACTGGATCTAACCAATTCTTAATGATGTTCCACACGGTGGAGAAGATCCAGGGTGCATTGTGAATCAAAATGACTCCCAAAGTCTCGGGATAGTGTGCCTCGAAAACATCGGCCAAGAATTTGATGGCTGCGTAATCGGCGTTTTTCAACGAAAAGCCAGTCAAGTCGAAAATAATGGAACATTGGTCAACAGAGTCGGTGACTTCCCTCAAGAACAATCTACACCATTCAATAGTGACACAGGCATATCTTTGAGTCTCGTTCAAGGGAGAGTCGCTACCAAAGTGCTTTTTAGCTTGGAACATGAAGATAGGATTTCTGTTGACGTCATGGCCCTTAATGTACGACTTCTCGCAGCTGAAATTCTTGATGAATCCCTTGTTTGTGCCAGTCAAGTACGACTTGGCATCACCTTCGTACAACCAGTTATCAGGCTCGAAGTCCTTGCTGGTCCTCCACGCTAAGGACTTCATCATCATCTGGAGAGCATTGTCATACTTCCATTTTCTGGCCCTGATGAATCTCAAAACAAAGTTGTCACATAAATCGTTTCTCAATGCTTCGTAAATACCATTATGCATTTCCCTTGGCTTATATTGAGCGGAGAATGGAAGAAGGCTGTTAACCGGCTTGACATGGCTTATAGAATACCCGTTTTTGGTACTGTATCCGGTACTGGACCCGTTTCTAGTTGATTTTTGACCCTTACTGCTGTAAGGAGTAGGGGCCAACCCATCTAAATCTGTGATGGTAGTGGAAGCAGTGACAAAAGTCTCCAAAGACAAATCAGACGAATATCCGTCATCATCATCGTCATCGTCATCAAAATCTTCGCCGAATTCACGCAAAACCATCCCGGACTTGTAGTAGCCTCTGAAAATAGCCTCAAACTCAGGAGAGGGTTTAAGGACAGGAACGTACTTTTCAAACGACGATTGTGTCTGTATTTGACGCATTCTCTTGGAGTCTGGGGGTGCTACCAACTTGGTTTCCTGTTGTGCCTTTTTCCCTCCAAATAAACCTCTTTTCGTGGCAGTTGATCTGGAGGTTTTCTTGGAGCTGGACGAATTGACCGAGTTTCTGGTGGTGGTTCTGGTCAACTCGTGGAAGGAAGACTTGTTCTCAAAGGACATGGTGGAAGTGGAAGGGATGAAACACTCCGAATATTGCAAGTCTTCGCGTCCTATGTCCAACGGATAGTCAAAGTACTTCAATAAGTAGGCCCACACTTGTTTCAAGACAACTTCCTGTTCGGCATTTATGGTTTGGATTCTTCCGGGTCTGTACACAATCTCCTTTTTGGGTTGTGCGTGGTGGCCATGATGGCCGTGGTGATGACCATGGTGGTTGTGGTGTGAATAGGTCATTTTGGCTATTTACACACTCAATTGGGTGCTGTTTTACAAGCTGGCTGGTACTGTTGGTGGGTGAAAAATTCCGAGATTTTGATCGGGCGCCTTTTTCGGGTGCGTACTGAGGAGAAACTTAAATTGTACTGTGACAATCGCAAAGTGGCGATACTGTACTGCAGTGGATCGGTGCGGATATTATTGCAGATTGATGGTATCAATCTTGTTGCAAAGTAGCAATGTTGTAGCAAGGATGATACAGTTTCGTATCGAAAACTAGTGTACTGCTGTGGTAGCGTTACTAGTGTATGAAATCTGCAGCGGGTCTGTGCTGGGGTAAGAATAACAAGAGTTTATGACAGAACCAAAGGACAGTACGAAAAGACACAACATATCTTGGTCCACGCAAGCCAGGATCTACTTTGCTATATATATTTTCGTGGGGTTATCAGCATTTTACATAGGAATTGTAGCATGAAAATTCAGAGCCAAAAATTACCGAATGGAGACAAAGAAATTAAATTTAATTCCTTGTTTTACAGACATGATTCAGATGCTGTCATTATAGTTTTTGGCTAAACTTGTTTGGGTTCCCTGATAGACTAGTGAACTAGTGTAGATCACACGTATGTAGTAGAGATACCCTGCCAGCACCATCAGTCGTAGCAACTATAGTAGCAATACCAATGGGTAGTGGAAAACAAGTTCCGTTGCGCACTACTGCAAAAAGGATTTCTCCACAATTCACCCTAACATCTCACAGGTGGAGTGCCAACAATGCTGCAAGGACAATGTCTAGCAGTTACGGACACCGGAGCAAACTTACAGGAGTATATTCACAAGAGGTGGGGCAGCAGCAGTACCGCTGATTGTAGAAATAGGCCAAAATTTCCTAATCGGGTTATGTTCCTTGCCGTGAAACTAAATAACCATGGCCCATGATCCACCACTATCAGCAGTAGATATCGTAGGGCACGAGGCTGGCAGTGTCATAATAGAGATATACTACGATGTTAAACGATACAGCAGTACACAGTATAGTGTGATCTGCACCAATATCTGCATTAACTATTCCTATATTCTACACCATTGTCCAACACTATTCACTACACTGTAAATTTCTCACTCTCACTAAATTATCACAACTTCCACTAAAACCCCTCGCTACCACTTCTGTCCCCAAGCGAAAATAGAAGCCTGGGATACATCATCGGTCAATTGGAAATTTGGGCTTTTACCCCATCTTTATATCTAGGAAAGAAATCCTGTCTTATCTCACATGGTCCCCACTTGTCCAGGGCTTATTGGAGTATGCTCTACAAAATATAGTCTCACCATTATTTTTCTATTTTTTCAGTTCGATAATATGGCTATTGTTTAATATTAGTATTATCACAGTATGAGGATCAGCACGTGACCCAAATCAGCTGCAGCATTAATATTACTACTTTTAATATCTACATATTCTACACACCCGTTATCTCCTTCTCTGTCTCATCTGTGCTATCTTACGCCCCGTGATCAATGGCGGAGTTGGTGTCGATTGAATTCCTGTTCCTGACATTGGTCCACCATTATTCATTCCATTCATCATATTGTTGCCGTTGGCTCCGAATGGGTTATTACCACCATTCATCGGGGTGCCAAATTGTGCAGTAGGCATGGAAAGACCATTTATGTTGTTGCTGCTACCACCAGCATTGTTGTTTCCGAACGAAAATGGCGTACTTTCTTTACTGCCGTTGCCTCCGAAGACAGCATCAGGGGTGTTTCCTCTGCTGGAATTACCGAAAGCGAATACAGGTTTATTAACAACATTGTTGGGTTGTCCAAATGTGGAATTCGTAGTTCCTCCAAACATACCATTGGATGTTCCATTACTAGCACCAAAGACGCTGGCAGGGTTAATAGCGCTAGCAGATGATCCGAAGGAAAAGCCACTTCCGTTACCATTACTGTTGTTGATGGGAGTAGTTGATCTGGAAATGTTATTGTCGCTGCTATTACTTGAGCCAAATACTGGTGCTGGATGGCTTGAGGCAACTGAACCAAAGTTCATGACTGGAGGCTTAGAGTTTGGTGTAATACCAGCTGCAAATTTGAAGCTGGGATTAGAGTTGGGTAACTTAGGTCCACCAAAATTAAATGATGACGTTGGCGCATGCGCAGGAGGAGTGCTAATTGATGATGAAATTGCAGCTGATGTGGCACTTGATGTTGGTTGCGTAATACTTCCTCCAAATGAAAATGCGGGCCTCTTTCTCTTTGATTCTGGTTCCGATTCCGTTTTATCATCACCAAAGTTCGTAGACTTACTGGAGGAATCAAATATGCTACTACTTTTAGAAGCTTGCGACGATGGCTTACTTTCAAACAACGAAGTACTGGGAGCCTTTGTTTCGCCAAACAGGAACTTTGGAGCCTCTTCACTTGATTTACCCAATACGGGAGTTTGGAAACCGAATTTTGATGCTGCCGCATCAGACTTCGAAGCATCCAGTTGACTATTTGTAAAGCCAAATAGTGGCTTTGAAGTAGAGGATTCCTCTTTCTTCTCATCCTGCTTACTGCCACTCAACGACATTGCCGGGATTTTACTGCTACTGCTGCTGTCCTTCTCTCCAAAACTTAATTTAGGAGCTTCTGTTACTTTGGGTGTCTCAGAACTATTTCCAAAGCTAAACTTCGGAACATCTGCAGACTTTGAGGCTCCATCTTTTTTATCGTTAACAAGGCTGAATGCTGGAGCTTCTGTCTTTTTCTCGGTATTAGTTCCAAAACCAAATGAAGGCTTGGAGATATCTTTATCTTTCTCAGCAGATGGAGTAAAGGAAAACAAAGCTTTATTAGATTCATTATTCTTTCCACCAAACAAGTTTGTGGCTGGTATATCTACCTTGTCCTCTTTAGTTGAACCAAACAACGACTTGGGTATCTCTTTCAGTTTATTATTCGACAGCAGGGCAAAACTAATGGAGGGTGCAGCAGCAGTATTTTCGGATTTAGAAGAGGAACCGCCGAAAGAAAACAATGACTTTGAGGATTCTGAATTACTTGGCTTTTCACCAAAACTAAATTTAGGAGCCTCTTTTTTTTCAGTTTCTTGCTTACCAAAACCCAAGCTAATTGGCTTAGTTGTTTCTGTTTTCTCAGTGTTATCAAACGAGAAGAGCTTTTTCTGAGAGGATTCACTCTTCGTATTTTCTTGAAGACCACTTAACTTGAATGGCTCGTGTTGTTTTAACTTCGCTTTCTCTACTAGTAACTCATTTTCGTTTCTAGTTTCAATAATCGAATTGATGTCTTCGTTGTTGAGTTTGAACTGGAACCCTGAACTTGGTCCTAATGATTTGTCATTCTTTTTCTTTGCATCTCCCAAGTTTGAAACAGCTGCTGAAGTACCATTTTGACTGGCGACCGTGCTGCCCACTGATTCTGCATCCTTAAGCTTGATGATATCGGAAATCTTTTTTGATTTTTCAAGGTAGTCTTCATCAATGTTCAAGTCCATGTCACTATTATTGAGTAGAGACTCATTCAAGCCAACACGCTGATTAGTCGATTTGATATTTCTGTTGCCATATCTACCGAATGTTGACTCTTCATCAATGGATGTACGTTTCTTTGTATTGTTTTTGCCGTTATCAGTAAGGAAAGTTGGTTTTGCTACCGAGCCGAGGTATCCACTAAACTTATTATCGTTTTTGGCAGGCTTGGGAACATCGTTGATGACGTTGGATGGTTTTTTTGTGTCTTGGAGCTTGACGTCGTAAAAGAACTCTCCACTGAATACTCTATTTGTCTTCCTTCTTTTGATCGTATCGTTCAAACCCAGACTGGCTATTCTTCTGGATCTCTTTTTGGTTTTGAAGACTAAGGAATCATTCAAGTAGCTGATATCGTGGGTCTGCGTGGCGGTTTCCACCTTTTTGGTTTCAGGATTAACACTCGACACAGTTTCGTTGGGATCCACCATATATTTGAGTCTACGCTGCAATGACTCCGATGCCTCTACCGACTTTTTTAACTGCAAAAGATGATACCGCTCCCGGGGGTCCAAGTTGATAAAAGGCGGCCTCACCAAATTGCCTTCATCATCCTGATACAATGGGGCGTATTCGTGTTCAATCACAATCGGAGTGTGATCGGCTACACTTTCAGTTGTGGAAGTTACTGTCTGAATTGACATTGGAGTATCTAGACGTGGCAACATTCCAAGTGGCGAACCATCACGAGAAAAGCCCTGCTCAGCAATGGTGTTTAGCTGCGACACCACACCATCCTTGACCACACCATCATTGTAAACGGTGCTCAAACGTCTTTCCAAATCGTTACCAACTTCCTCATTGGAAGTTTGGAGCGAATTATAGTATGTTTTATATGCGCCAACTGTGTTGGTGAGTGTCGATGACCTGGGGATGGCATCGGAACTGGGCTGCAGCAGCACCGAGAGTCTTTTCTTCTTGAGCGAGGTGAAGTCGGAACTGAGAGGTTCATCCTCAATGATCATCTTATCTACCGTTTCGAGATGGCCCGGAAAATCGCTTACTTTGGGCTGTAACCGGGGAGATCCAGCCTGGCTGGGCACCTTAAAGATCTGTTGTATAGGCGCTTTGATATAAGAAGCAAGCTTAGCAAGCCGGGACACCGGTTTTTTTATGGGTCTGTTTTGCTGTGCGGTCCCACTTGCAGCATCCGCTACTGTCTGCGGACTCACGGACCTCCTGGAGTTAGACATTGGGAGTCTATGTGGGAAAGCTATAGTTGGCTAGTAAATGTTTATTGTCGTGAAGAAATTCACGATTTTTTTCGAGAACAAAGTAGTGCGAATTAGCGTGATGGGTAATAGCTAACGGTATACAGGGATACGGGAGGGGCGTAGAAAGTTGCCAAGTGAAGAGAAGCACTCCAACCAGTGCATTGTGTTCGTCTGTAGAGCAGTAGAGAGTCAGAGTCTGTAGCGATAGAGGTGGTCTAATTGTTGATGCAGAGCTATTGTTAGCTAAGTGTAACAGTTATCAGTATATACCACTACAATTAAACATCTCATATCACATAGTAGTACATTCCTATTTACTCTATGAATTCGAATCAGCAGACGTAGTGCTGGTACTATAATTCGAAAACGTGAACTCAGCCCGCCTCTCTGTACCGTAGAAATCCTGATTAAGCATCAAGCCTTGGTGGTCGTCCTCGAATACATCGTCTACCTCAGTGGTTTCGTAAGGTAGCGCTGGGTTTTTCAAACCTGTCAACGGGTCATCTCTCACATCTTCGCTTAACAGCTTTATGACCTTAAGCATAACGTTTTCACCGTAGTTGACACCGTAAGAGGCAATCAACGGTATAATGCCGTTGGTCCAGGCATCAACAATTCTGGCACGCTGTTTCGTTCTTAACCTCGAAATAGGAAATTCACCTCTCCTCATAAATGCAACTATATCCACTATAAGATGGTGTTTGCTTAGAACCGTGTTGACAATGATGGGCACCAACGAAGCAAGATACTTCATGGGCTGGGTCTGGCACACGACAATCGTGTAATCAGCACATTTGAAGATACAGACTCCATTTTTGCTTATTGATGGGTGACTTGATTCAATAGTGTTCTCTATATCTATTGGGAAGTGGTGGAGCCCCATGACCTCAAACGTATCAGCTATGCTTCCGAGCAAAAACAAGGGCTTGAAGGAGGTGAGTACTGGAATCGAGTTATCGTTGGTATTGTTCTTGGTGACAGATATGTTGTGAAGAAAACCCAAATCACCGGTCCTCAAGTACTTAATCTCAGGATCTCCTCCTTCAATGACGCAGTTGAACTGTTGCTTACTGAACTTATCCTCTGGACCCTTGGGCCCATTAGAGAAAGAGGCTAAGTTTGCTTCTGAAGACACCCATATCTCACCGTATTCTCCTTCCCTACATACGCGGCAAGTTTCAGGATTCACTATGGCTATTTGGGTGCACACCGGTACCACTCCAGAGTCCTGGATATGAAGTGCATTGGGGTAATCTGCTTGGCTCACCAGCGAAATATAACCCTGTCTCAATGCAATTGGATCCAAGTACAAGTCAACTGGGGCAATTGTCATGTTCGACCTGGTGGATATCATTGGATTAAAGAAATGGTCATATACCGCAGATAAAGACGCAGCACTTAAATTGGTGGGTCGTAAGAGCTTGGCAATATTCCGGAAGAGATCCACCTCAACTCTTGATTCAGTACTGATCATCATATTCTTTAAATGATTTAAGGTGAACCCCTTGGGAGTGAATTTGGCTCCAGCATATTTAAGCTGCTGCTCTGTAACGAAAACATCCTTAACTTTATAACGGGCCAATGTGATGAAGAAAGTCAATGGATTTTCAGCGTATCTGACCGGAGATAGCAAAATAGTGGTTACTCCTAAATATACTCCTAGTAAAGAAGCTTGAATGAAGCCTATGCCCGACGCATGACGCACACAACCAACAATTCCTGAACGCGAGTCAAGGTCACAAGTCTCTTTAAACACCTTGCAAATGCCTAAGATATTTTTGTGTGTCAAAGTTGCTGCCACTCGATAATGATCAGAGGTGAAATTTAACCACACCAAGGCGGTGGTATTAGGATCTCTGTATTTAACAGCCGCTTGGTATTTCAAGATCTTAGAATTCAAAGTAGCAATGTTGGCAACCTTAGTTAACTTGGCAGTGTTCTTAATTTTCATGGGAACTGATGCTTTGTGATAATACTTTTTAATTGAATCAGCCACAGTACCACTCTTCAAGAAACTTTCAATCTCTTCATTCACAAGTATTTCAGCCACGTCAAAATCCATCAAAACACCGACAAATGCTGGCAAGTCTTCACCTATCCTATTGGAATCAAACGGAAGAATTGGAATTGGGATGATACCACAAATGAAACAGGCATATAATGCTATGATATATTCTTCAGACAAGGAGTACATCAAAATGACATACCTCCCAGGCCTCACAGCGACCTTTTCGATAAGGTAACTACAAACAGCGTAGACCCTATGTTCAAACTTTTTCCATGTCAAGGGCTTAGAGCTTTTCCCGCCATTATCCACCGTCTGGAAGGCTATTGCATCACCAGATCTAGCCACTCTCATTTTCAATATATCCACTATACTCTTGAAGTCAGTAAGGGGTATCCTTGTCTTATCATCAACGGAATCGGGGCGATAGTCCATTTTTGAAAGTTGAGCTGGAAACTCGCAAAGGGCAGCACTACGAAGCTCCGAGGAATAAGGTGACCAGATGCCACCTATAGGATCCTCACCATGGGGTATCACACTTAAGGATCTGTTAGCGAAGAACTTCACAAATTGAGCTTCCAATCTACCTTCAATGAACCACTTTCTGCACAATAAATTTGCAATCTCTCTTCCTCCACTTCTATTGATCCTAGGCAATGTATCACAATCCACCATAACTACACAGTATAGTCTCAAGTTATGTTTCCCATGTAACTTACTATAGCACTTTTCAGCGATCAAATTTAAGGATCCCTCATTTAGGGGAATAGCTGGCAGATTATCAGCTTCATTATACTTGCTTGAGGGTGATGACTCTATACTATTGCTGTCATCAATAGCCTTTCTTTTTATCACTGTTTCAATGATGGCCACAGGCAAATGTTCGTTGGCAATAAACACATCAAAAATGGTACAATCGTGCACTTCACGGATTTCATTAGCCAAAGTTGCCAATAAATGGGATGAATAATGGTAAGTAGTACCATTTCCTACTACAAATTCTTTCTTGAGCTTGTCGCTCATTGTCCTGTCTATCCAACTCACTCTCTGTCTGATTCTATCTTCATATAGCCCTAAAACGAAAACTTTCCCTTTGAATGTGAACCCCAATAAGCCTGTACGTAAAAAGTCCATTTTCAAAACACCCTCAGCACCTCTGCACTTTGCGTGGAATATTTGTTTAGATTCGTTTCTCAGTTGATAAAACCCTCCCGACAAGCAGGGACTATCGATCCATATTTCTCCCAATTCACCCTTGGTCACCAAAATGGACAGTTCTGGATTGACAACTGCCAACGTAGAATCTGGCAATGGGTAACCAAAAGAGTCAACTCTTAAAGTGTCCTTGGGGACGTTTTCCGATGGCGGCGGGTTAATTTCCACTATCTTGACTAGGTTTCGGGTCAAAGCCTCCTTATCAATAAGAACGGAGAACAATTCATTATCGTTACCTTCTTCTTTATCGCTCAACCCCATTCGCTCCTTGTGCCCGACCCAATCTCTAAGCGATATAACCATGCCACCAAAACCTGTTAGTGTCAACATAGGAATAACTGCATTATCAGGCCGTTTACAACCCAACGGGCGTAAGAAACGTTGGGATAAAACATCCGAAAACTCACCATCAACTATAGACGAATTCACCAATACCCATCGTACCTGGGAAAAGTTGACGCTCTGAGCTTTGGAAAAATACCTGGTAGAGTTTGGCGATCTTTGGTATTCGTACGTGACTTGCTTCAACCCAATACTATCAGCCAACAACATAGCGGCTCTGAATTTGGTTACAATATGAGCGTACAAACCAGGAATCTCCATCACCACTTGTGGAGCCCACATAAGCACGTTTCCGGTGTAAACTGTAAAGAGTAGTCCCATGATCATTCCGATCGACATTCTCACATCCAACGTCAGAAGAACCACCTTTCTGCCAGATCTGTTCTCTTTGAAACTGCGCTGGATACTGCCATCAGCATTAGGCAGACTCAGAAGGGTGACCTCTAACGAATTCATCTGATGGAGTATGGTTCTGTGCGTGATAGCGACCCCTCTGAGTTCACCCACAGAAGTACGAGAAAACTCGACGTAGGCCAAGCTTGCCTTGGGGTCAGCTGCCACCTTTTGCATAATGCGTCTGAAATCGTTTTGCTCGGAAGGTTTAGCTGAACCCAAGTCGTTGGTTTTCCATTTGACTAGCTTTGAGGGCCACTTAACACTAGGGTTCTGGGTCTCTAGCCTCTTGGCCACTGCCTCCGAATATAACAATACATCCGAAGACGTCTTTTGAACTATGGTGAGCACCTCGTTGAGCGATATATCCTGGTATATTGGGATGGCCGTGAGTCCTAGCATAAAGCAGGCAAACAAGGCTACGGCAAATTCACACACTTCACCGTCTCGGTACAAGAGAGGAACACAGTGGCCCGGTTTCACGGGAAGCTTATGGTACATATCATGGGCCAACTTGGTAGCCTTCAAGTATACCTTGGTCCAGGTCATAGAATTGATCCGTTTGCCCTTGGAGTCGAGGGTGATGAACGCCTCTTCGTCCTGCCTATGGATCTTGGCCCGGCCAGCTAGAATGTCCACCAACGAGGTGAATTGACCCTCCTCCACAGAATCAACCATTTTCCGGGGATAGAGTGGGGGCTCGAGCATGTCAGGATCGAGCTGGGTGTCCTGCTGCTGCTGCTGCTGCCGCAAGCGGTCTATGGACTTGAGAATGTTTTCTCTGTCATTGATGTAGGTATTTATGTCGATTGTCTTGGCAACATGGAAGTCGTGTTCCAAATGCTGGAGCAAGAGCCGCAAGTCGGGCGGGGCATCGTGTGGTATGTTGTCGGTCATGGATAGTATGTTGGGGGGAACCGTAGTCTGGGGACTCGATCTGGTGGGTCCGTGGGAGTCTGTTACGGAGGCCATTCCTATGGCGGTGTGGATGGAGCCCCTGTGCGGTCTGCCGCCGCTAGAGCCGCCTGCTGTGGTGCTGGTCATGACGCTTTTTGCACCTTTTTTTGGTGGGTAATGGCTTATTACTTGGGTTTAATGCTGGGGCATGTAACTTTCTCACTCCAACTATTTTCCCACTATAAGCTCGCTTGCATCGTAAAAAAAATATGTGAAGAGTTTGAAAAAAAATTGCAGTCGATTGCACAGTATCTGCAAAAGGTAAGATATATAAGCGCAGGGAGCCTGCAGACAGAGCATGCTACGAGCTGGCGGAATAGCGAGACAGGTGCGACGGAGAAACGGAGGCATACCCAATTTGCAGTGGAGCCGCAGCTTGTTTGTGGTTAGTTCTGAAAAGAGAGCTGGCGCAAAGAAACTGCCTCCCAAGTTCCAGAAAACCAATGCATACAAAATCCTAGACGAACACACCGATCGGGTGGCCAAGCAAGACGAGGCCAGGTATAGGCAGAGACTCGCCGAGTTGAGGCAACTTACGAGGTCCTTGTCGGTAGGAATACGCAAGGAGGAGCAGTCCAAAAAGGATATGGAGAAAGTCGAAAGCATCCCTCTTCCGTCCGAAATCAAGAAACAATCAGAGCAAGTGTATAAGCAGATATCGGGAAAGGCGGAGAAATCTTTGCCAACTCACATGTTAATTGGCTCACCGTCCGGCGTCCCGGATGCCATTTCTGAAAGATTGGGGTTGGCTCTCAGATACTTGGTTAACGCTAAGAACCAGAACTGGGGACTCGTGCTACAGGAACTCGGCAAAGGTGATGGATTCAAGGGCTTGGGTAACGATACCGTCACCAAGTTCATTGCTGGTATCCCGCAGAAGGACTTGGCCGTGTTGATTCCTGAGGTCGAGAGATTGGTCAATGCCGCAAACATGAAAGTCCAGCCTGCCATGATCCACTTGTTCATGAAGAGCATAGTTCATGCCACCAACCTCACGGATACCACCGTGCTAGAAGACTACTGTACATATTTAAAGAAATTCGGGTCTTTGACTCGTGGCACATATGAGCTCATGATAACTGCCTACGGGAAGTGCAACAAAATGGAGGATATCAACCGGACATTACAGGAAATGAAAGCAGCAGGACTTCCACCCAATAGAAAGGTCCTTTCCAATGTCCTCACAACCTGTGTATACAAAGCAAAAGACCACAGACAAGCGATAGAGATTTTTGATTCCATGAAGTTCTTTTCGGTCGATTCTAAACCGGGCACCAAAGAGTATCAGGATATTATAGTTTCTTACGTGAATAACGATGGCATAGAACGTGCTTTGGATTTATATCAGGAAATGATTAAAGAAAGAGTGGAAGTGAATCAGAGCATCATGATGGCGTTGGCCAGGGGATGTTCATCGCGTGAGCTATTCCGTTATAAAGCTTGGGATTTTATGTTTGAAATCCACAATCACGGGTGGAAACCCACTTTGGAAGCTTTTGAATTCATGCTCTATCTTTCATCCAAGGATGGCGATTTAACCTTATCTAGAGCATTGTTCACCAAACTTGCCGAAATGGGGAGCACGACCCCCAAATCATTTTCTTTCATGCTTATGGCATATGCCAAGGCAGCTATTGCATCCGCTGAAAACTATAAACCACCATTGATTACATTCAATGAACAAGGAAGAGTATTCAAGCGAAATCTACTCTCTGAGTTTAATCCTAACTCGAGTTATCTTCCGCTTTTACCTATATCAGAGTTAACTAACAAGGACCAGATATTAGCGGAATCAAGTGCGCTCTGGGCGCATACTGTTATCAATCAGCCACAATTCATCAACATATATAGCACCAATTCGTACTTGAACATTGCTGCTGAAGTGGGTACCTTAGATGATTTTATAGACAGATACAACACTTCAACGTATTTGAATGACGAGGGACTTCCAGGAATAAGGGTGTTAGACGAGGACAATATCACGGTTGAAGAGTTTGAAGAAGACAAACAACCTAATTTATCAATGCGCAAATCGCCAATATTAGCTGAATTGGAAAAGAGAAGTGTCATTCCAAAGGTGGCTAGGGAATCATTAACGTACGATGTTGCTTTAAAAGCGGCAGCTAAGTTTAGAGATTATAACTTTGCCCAACAGATATGGTCTGAGCGTGGTATGTTCCGTAAGACGAAGATTTTCAGAGACTTGCCAAAGAGCCAAAGAGAGAAGTTGGACTTTCAATTTGCCACCTCCATGGTTCAGGCTTTGACAAAAATGAATTTGCTTCAAGATGCATTGGCAATTGTTGTGAGTACGGAGTATCAATTCAGGTGGAGTTGGAGTGAACTTACACATCTTAATCAAGCTGCCATTAGAATAGGAGACGACAACATAATGAAAACAGTAAAAGGGATCGTGAGTAGAGCACAGATCAAATTCGAAGGTAAATTAAGAAGGAAGGATTATAAAAGGTATGTCCTTCAAAGGGGATACTGAGGAATTTGTAAATAAGTTTTATATCTTGTATAATATCTATTGTCATAACTTGTATATACATAGAATACGTTTCTTTATCGTTACCTATTTACACGATTGACTTGCAAGTCTATTTTGCAACAACCAAACTAATCATTCCTGGCTTAATGATCACACGTTTGATTTCTTTATTATTTACAATCTCTTCGATGTTACCATGTTTAAGCACTTCTTCTAGAACTCTAGTTTCTGGTAATTTTATCAAGCCCTTATCATTCTGGAAGGTCAATATGGATTTCCCATTGATAAATACGTTATATGGCACAATCAGTGATTCAATTAGCTTCGTACTAGGAAATTTCTCATGAAAAATCGATTTCCACTCTTTATTCTGGTGCTTCGTCAATAATTCCCAACATTCTTCAGCGGTGCAAGGAGCAACTGGCGCCATGGTGATCAACAACTTTCTATACGCATCGATTAGTATATTTTGAGAAATATAATCATCTGACTTTGCAGCTGAAGTGATCCTGTTTGTCAATTTCATTAAATCCGAGATGACAGTGTTGAGAGACAAATGAATATCAATTGCATCGGAAACGTCTCTGATGTGACTTTGAACATCTTTCAAAAGTTCAAATTCCGACATGGTCAACTCAAGGGCATTAACTGGCTGTCCCAAAATCTCAATATCATTGAGTTTTATATCTCTTTTCAAAATTTTCACTGATTGGGAATTTAATTTGTCTGTGATCTGTGAATACAAATTAATGACTTTCCTTAACCACCTATCCACTCCGACAATTTGATCTTCATTCCAGTTAAGAATATCAGACACTGGGGCCTGGAATAACATATGAGCTCTAACAGAGTCAGCGCCGTATTGTGCTATGCATGAAGTAGGATCAACACCATTATACTTAGATTTAGACATCTTCTCATACGCAATGATTGGCGACTTTCCAGATGATAAAATTATTGGGTTTTTAGTGTCTGAAAGGTCTACTTCTTGAGGCTTTAAAAATCTCTCATTTTCAGGATCTTTAAAAGTCTTACCATGCACCATACCCTGATTCACTAGCTTTTTAATAGGTTCTCCGTTAACCTCTGCTCCATTCCAATAACCAATGTCACTGAGGAATTTTGACATGAACCTGGTGTAAAGCAAATGGAGAATCGCATGTTCGATCCCGCCAACGTATAAATCTACCGGCATTAATTGAGAAATCTGTTTCCCGTCAAATGGTGATTTCTCATTCTTACTATCAAGATAACGGAAGAAATACCAAGACGAATCCATAAATGTGTCCATTGTGTCAGTGTCTCTCCTGGCATCCCCTCCGCAAGATGGACATTTGACGTTCACAAATGATTCAGCTTTTTCTAACGGGTTGCCTTTTCCAAACTCGAAGCCATCAGTGTCTGGTAAAAGCACAGGAAGTTCATCTTCAGGGACAGGCACTACACCACAATCATTGCAATGCACCATAGGAATAGGCGCGCCCCAGTATCTCTGTCTACTTATCAACCAGTCTCTAATTTTGAATTGAATAGATTGCTTTCCAGAACCCGCTGCTTCAAGAGCTGCAATTATGGACAGGCCAGCCTCCTTAACCGTTTGTCCATTGTATTTTCCAATGTTTGTAATACCAGTACTAGTCAAGACAGAATTATCGTACAATATTCCATCTTTGCTAGTATAGGGAACCGGTACTTCCTCGTTCTTGTTCTTAGACCCAACAACTTGTACTATGGGCCTTTTTGATTGATGGATATTCCAGAAATCGAAATCTCTCTGATCATGTCCTGGACATCCCATCACTGCCCCGTGTCCATAACTACCTAACACGTATGGAGCAACATATACAGGCACATCATAAGTGGATTTTTTGTTGTTGCCAGCATCTATCGGAATAGCTGCCTTTATGTTTGGTAACAAGTAACCTTCTTTGGAATCAGGTTCTGCATCCTTAACTGACTCCAAAAATGACTTTAATTGGGAATCAGTTTCCATAAATTCTTCAACTATAGGATGGTTAACAGCTATTGCAATAAATTGCACACTGAACAAAGTGTCCGGCCTCGAGGTGAACACAGTCAAATCCTTATTCTTAGTACTAGTGGTAGGGAAGACAATCTCTGCGCCCACTGACTTCCCTATCCAATTCCTTTGCATTGCCTTCACTTTATCGGGCCATTCAGTTAGAGTTGCCAAGTCTTTATTCAAGGCATCCGCGTACTTGGTAATTCCTATGAACCATTGTTCGAGGTTCTTCTTCTCTACTATTGCTCCACTTCTCCATGATCTTCCCTCTGCATCGACTTGTTCGTTAGCCAAGACGGTTTTGTCAACGGGATCCCAATTGATTTCTGCATGCTTTCTATAAGCTAGTCCATGTTCGTGCAATAACAAAAAGATCTTTTGAGTCCACTTATAGTATTCCGGAGAGCAAGTAGACAATTCTCGATCCCAGTCAAAATCAGCCATCATAAAACTCATCTGTTCTTTCATTTTTGCAATATTTGACTCTGTCCATATTGCAGGATCAATACCACGCTCCACTGCTGCATTTTCAGCCGGCAATCCAAACGCATCCCAACCCATTGGATGGATAACCTGATAACCTTTAAGACGTTTGTATCTTGCAATAACGTCACTAATAGTATACACACGTAAATGGCCCAAATGCAACAATCCCGAAGGATACGGGAACATAGTCAAACCATAAAATTTCTTTGCGCCTGGTTCGACTATGTGCTTAGTTGGGTGTAAAGAATTGGTTGGAGAGACTTCTCTCCATTTCTGGGCCCACTTAGCATCCAAATCTCGTTGTTTGACAGTCTGTGAGTGCAACCTCACTGATCCTGCCATGAGAAGCAGCCGTGCTGCTTTACTCCTCGATGGATATCGTCCACTACTAATACAACTCATGGCAGCACACTACAGCGATCTGTATAAGTATACTGTATAGGAATTTTTCACTCTTTATGTTCATACAACTATGTACAGGAATTGAATTAAAAAAGTCGCTCATTGCTGCTGCAAAATGTCGCGCTGTTGCATCAATGTCTTCAACGAGGTGAAGAGCAAATCACATATACCAGAATAGCCTAAAGCATCCAAGTTCTTCAAGTTTTGAAGCTTTAGTTCGTCATACGATAACTGTAGCCATTTCTCGGCGGAATCATTACTGAGCTGGAGTACACTATTTGCTGTCACAGGGCCCTGGTGTCTCGTAGAAACAGTCGTATCATCGTCTTCAAACTTCCATACCAACTGAGCAGAAATATAAGCCCAAGTAGGATTGACAAAAATTCCTCCTATTGTGTTGACTGCATTCACGGAAAAAAGTGGAAGCTGGGTGAAGTTTTGAATTAGTTCGGGGTTAAGTAAAAATGCTCGGTTTAGGGACGTCACGGAGTTGTCGTAGCTAAAGGCTTTATCTCTCCACACAAAGTTTACTATGTCCATGATATACGAATTTTGAAGGATCTTATACGTCTCAGTCTTAAACAGATAATTTTTCGTGAAAGCTATAAAGCCACATACTTCTGAGAATATGTAAGGATCACCATCTAGTAGCATCAGATGCACTAAATTTGGCGCTAACACAATCGTGGAGTCCTCAAAAAATTCATCCAAATCTTCTAGATCAATTTCTTTCAAGAACTTGAGAATAAGTATCACGGCAAATATGGATTGGTTTGATAATGGCCTAGTTTGAATTTGCTGGATAATATGAGAAATTGCTTCATTAACTGCTTCAAATGTGGTTTTCTTTTGTTGATCATCAGGATTTGTAAATTTATGAATGAAGTCCGATAGAAGAATTAGCACACTCCTGGTTCCTCGTAAAATATCATTATCGTGGATTGAATTAAAAGCACGTACCCAAAAGCGATCTTTAAAATTCTGCTCTAAATCCAACGGCAAAAGAGAGATTAAAGCGATTGCTTGCGATGAAGATAGGTTGACAAAGTTATAAGAATCGGCCTGCAGAAATTCAAGTGAAATTACGTGCGGAGCCAACGATTTCAATTGTTTGAAGTTGCGAATTACTGTATCCAATTGCTTGCTATTAAGATCGGCATTTTGTAAAGCCATCGTAATACAGCGCTTGATTTTTAATAGGGCGAAGGCATCGTTGTTCACCATGCTCTGTAGAAGCACAAATACATTCAGAATATCTTCAGGGTTGTTACCCCATAATAATGGCTCGACGTCGAGATATTTGGTGTTATACAAATTCTCCACTAAGCTCTTTGGGGATTTTATGTTATCTAACTGGTTCAATGAAGATTTATTGGTGAAATGAGCGTAGTTAGCAACCTTCCTTCTCTTCAGTTGAGCTGCCGTGCCCTCGTCGCTAGTATCAGTACTCATAATATACGTGCTTGGGTATGCAAAGGAGGAACTGTTTCTCAATTGTGAAAAATCCACCTGCTCACCCGCGAAGTATATGCTGGAATCCTCGGTGACATGATCCTTAAATAATAGCAATAAGCTGATAAGATATTGATCAGTGGGAAATTTGTAATACAAGTCTAGCACGGCCTGAACGTACCAGCGTCTAACTGGAGATCTGGATTTGTTGATATTCCTGTTGAGATATGTCGTCGTAGTATGTGAGTATTTAGTAATGGCAAAGTATATGAGGTTCGCAATGTATGGTCGTAAGTACTCGTAGGATAAGTACGTGAATAGTATTGGAAGCATTCGGGTCAACTGCCGATATATATCCGCGCCAAAGCTGGAGATATGTCGTATTACCCATTGAAGTAAATGCATTTGGAGACTTTGAGCAAGTGGTTTAAGTTGTCCCCGAATATGTACACCACAGTTGGCCAATATACGGTAGATGAGGTCTGCATCCAAGACGGTGTCCTCTGCAGGTATTATCAACTTCTCCACTATGTATCGTTTCTGCGATACTGATATACGCCTCTCGGTACTGACATCTAGCACCGTGTCTATCAATTGCGATGCATCGGCTGCGGCGATACCACCGGTTTCCAGCACTAGTCCCAGCACGTAATGGAGCAACTGTTCCAAGTCATCCGGGGACTTGAAACTACGGAAATTGCGCACCTTGGCCACATTGGTCGAGATACGCTGCGCGTTTTCCGACCCAGAGTTCATTTTCGTTTGTGGTGCTGTGTGACGCTTTGGTTTCAGCGTTGTTTACGTTTCTGAGTATCGCGAAAATCGCTACTTGGTGATACATCGGTGTATGACACACATGGCACTTTTTTACGGCTGCTGGTCACTGTAAACACCCATTTTTTTAAGCATGCATTAGATACACGTACTAGGCTACTCTACACCGCTACACACCCCCTGCTTCTCTGTACCATCTGATGCCCCTGTCGAAACTGATCACACACAAGCCTTCATTCTTATCGGCACCAGCACCCCCACGAACACCTCTCTTTATGAAACGCACCCCACTGGCGATGCTGCTATCGTACTGCTCGTCATGGGTGGTGTCCTCCAAATCGGTCACCGAAATGGTAATCGTAGCCTCTCTTTCTCTTGTCTCCAAGTTCCACACACGAACACACTTGTCGTAGCCGCAGCTGACTAGATTCTCGCCTGACTCGTCAAAGCTGAGCCCCATGATCCACCCACTGTGGGCAAACCCACCTACACTGGCCTTCAGCGAGTGCGACGGCGTTGTGAGGGTACCGACATTCTCGCCAAACTTGACATCGTACAAGGTGATCGAGCCAGACGACTGGCTGTCACGCGCCACCGCCAACAACGAGCCTCCCGGTGAAAATGCCAATGCCCGTGGAATCGAGGGCGAGCTGGTGGCGTTGCCCAGCACTTGCACGTCGGACAGGTGGAACGTGTAAATCGGTTTCAACTGCTCCAAGTCGTATATGTACACGTCGCCGTTGGCGTAGCCGACCGCGACCCTTTTATCGCCGGTTTCGCACACCGCTATGGCGTTGGCAAACGCCGTCTTGTTGGCGTTCAATTCGCCGAACTTTTCCAACGAGACGCTGACCGCACCGCCATTCTCCTCTACGTTCAAATAGTACACCACGGTAGACCCGTTGGGCCGCGTGGCCAAAAAGTAGTCTTGCTTTGACTCCGGATCCTTGTAAAATGCTGGCGCCCATGTCTGCGACGAAAATTCGGCCCCGGAGTACGCTTTCCAGGTGCTGATGTCGTCGTTGGCGTAGTGGTATAGCGCTACCGAGCCGTCAAACGCCGCCAACGCCACCACCACCACTTTGGTGGTGGAGTTGGGCAAGATGTTCTCGTATACTGCCACGTGATGCAATCCTATTTTGTTGATGTTTTTCGTGACTACGTTGTGCTTGGCGTCCTGGCCCTCACTCACGGTGTTGTCCCAGAATTTGGCGGTTCCATCACTGGACACGGTTATGGTGTATTTTGCCGTGATCTGGACGTCTACGATGTCCAGGGCGTGTGCCTGGCCCACGTTTACCGTGCTTATATACTGCTTGCCCATACAAAAAGTGGCGGGAAACTCGGTGCTGGTCCCTGGGCGTAGTATGGTTTGCGAAAAGTATCACCAAATGCGTAGAAAAATGCATCAACGAACAAAAACCAATTAGCCAGTACCAGTAACACCCACTGCACCACCCCGAAATATATAACTCAATTGCCATGGCTATGGTTCCCGCACAGGCGGATTCGCCTGTGGTCAAGTTCACCGACCATATTGTGAACCAGCAGCTCTTCAAAGTGTTTATCCACAGTGAACAGTCCAAGTCGCTCCCATTGGGCTACAACAAGTTGGTCTCCCGTGGTGGAGCCGATGTGTTCTTTGCCAACAGCAACGTGGTGCGGTGCTGCACCATTAATGGTCGCCGCACAAACTACCATTTATTGGACAACCGCACCAACGGCAATTTTGAAATTGATGTGTTGGAGATGAATTCCCTGGGCACCCTTTTGGCCACGGTAGGTGGCTCCGAAGTAACCGTGCTCACTTTGCCGCACAATGTTGGGGCAAATATGCGGACCATGATTCCGTGCAAGACGTATCGGATTCAGAACATTGGCGGTCATGTGCGCAAGGTGATCTGGCACAGTGCTGTAGCCAACGATTGCGCCTTGGTGATTTTGACGGCCACCAACGAGATTAAGTGCTACGACCTTACGCTTTCGTTGAGTGTGCCTTGTATCCACGTGCGGCTCCTGGATTTCCCCGAGTTTGACGACGAGCAGGCCACGTCCATAGCATTTGACAAAGAAGGCGACATTCTCTCGTCATTGACATTGTACGTTTCTACCAATAAGGGGAACATCTACACCATTTACCCATTTATCTACACGAGTGCGAAATTGGTGTCCACCAAGGAAAGCATCGAGCTTGCCTACGAAGAGAGCGTCGCCATCGTGAAGACCGTGGAAGAGCAGTTCCCCTCTGCCAGCATCATCGACAGCGTGGAAAGTCCCTTGAAGGAAGCGGCGGTCAGACAATACAAGTATGTCAAGAACTTCCGCAACCAGCTCAGTAGTGGGATACCTATCAAACACGAAACAAGAGGGTTGTACGATGGAAAGCCCCGTGAACTTGTAGTGTTGGAGCAGAACTTGCCGGTGGAGTTCGAACCAGTGGTGCAGGGTCCAGTAGCACAGTCCCAAACACCCATAGATGACATTGCTAACATAAAAGGTCTTGGAGATATCCCTCTCTTTGTCACTGTAAGACGGACAGCCAACGATGGCTTGGTCGTGACATATTACTCACAGCTCAGAACCATGATCATGAAATGGAAGCAATCAGGGGATGTGTTACGGTTGCCGTCCAAAGCGCCTACTCCTCAGAGACGAACTAGTTTGTATACCAAGCCAAAGCGAGGATTTGGATTTCTTGTGAGTGAGGACACGGAACCGAAGGCGCCGCAGACAACCGATAGCTGTGAAGCCCAATTGCAATATTGGCACGAGCAGTTTTGTTTCTTGAACGAGCTTGCTATAGATGAGATTGATGTTACTGATTTTGACGGAGATGTGTCCCTCCGAACATTTGATAACGGAAAGGAGAACTTTGCCATCCTTGCCGGTCATGATTTTCTACTTGCTGATTTTGCTAACTTGAGCACGAACATTGCCAGTGCGCTCATGTCGAATGCTTCCACCCTCGCTGATGTTAATTGTGCATATAAATCGTGTAAAATGTCGGACATGTTATTGGGAGCTACTATAGTCAATGATACTTCTGGTCAAACAGGCGACTATTTGATTTTGTTCAAATCGAGCGAATCAGACAATCTCGAGATAATGAGTCTACAGTCCTTAGAGGAAGTGCAACAGGAAATAACCCCCCCTGTGGCCGTTGAAGAATTGCAGGTTGTTTTGGCGCTGGATAATGTGTTGAGATCTCAGCCATTTGAAGAGTTAGTTCGTGAAGTGCCATCCATCGACAAGTTCGAGCCCAGTACGCTTGCAAAAGAGATCGGCACGAGCATATCCGGAAAACCCATGACTGGAAGTGCAGAGGTGCTTGAGGCCATTAATAAGTTATCTGGGAAAGTGATGGAACAGGTCTCGAAGTCGGCAATATACGGCGTGAAATTCCATTCTCGCATCATGGTTGAAATAGACCAGTTGGGGTCCCAGATAGCATCTTTGCGGGACTTGCCGGATATCGAGGTCAAGAAGACGGAGAAGTACAAGACGCGGTTGCAGCTGGTGACGGAAAAACAGTCGAGATTGGAACAAAAGAGTAATCAGCTTCGAGATAAATTGGAGAAGTCTGTAGAAACCCTCAAGAACAAGAAGTCGCTCCCGTTGTCTGATGCTGAGATGCTGTGGTTCAAGGAGCTTAACACGATCAATGGTCAGATCAGCCACGACTCGCAAGGCGAGAGCAGCTTGACGTCAGTGGTGCAATCATTGAGAGTACAGATGACGGGCCTCTTGGACGCCATGAAGAATTTGGACATCGAGGAAAACTCGGGCGCCCAGTTGAAGCAGTTGGAAACAGACCACAAGTTGTTCAAGTTGAGATGCTATCTTGAGGAGAATGGGCGGTACATCGATGTCATCAAGACCAAGTTGGACAACAAGACCATCTTGTCATAGTGGGTGTTTGTGTAGTTTTTATTCTATTAGTTATAATGCATTACTTCATGAGAGCTCTATTTGCCAGAGTCGAGTGCGCTACCAAAGTTGCCGAGTCTTTCGTCGTCGGGCTCATCGCCGCCGGTGCTCTTTGCGAGCTTCTGCCCCGCAAACAAGGACGCTTTCAACTGGAGCCCGTCAAAGTACCGGCCATCAAACAGCTTTATGCACACGCTGCACGATTCCGGTTTCTTGAACTTGATGGTCACGGCACCACTGATGTCGTATACCTGGATGGATGCGACCTCGCGGCCGATGCCGAGCCTGTCGCACTCGTCCTGGATATCCTCCTTGATATCCATTTCGATCATGGGATCCGCCGCGAGCTCGTGCTGGCGGAACATATGCTCCACCACCACAATCCTGGCAAATAGTGCCTGTTTTGCGCTTGTTTCCGGGGCACCTGCGCCGTCGTCGTCGTCCCAGTCGGCGAGTTTCTTGTTCATGGTTTCCTTCTGCCGGATGAATTTCTGCTTGTCTTTGGCCGGTCTTTCTGCCGGCTTCTTCGGGGTGTCTCCGAACCGGGCAATCTCGACTTTCAAGGGTACCCCTTTGAACATGGTTCCGTCCAACATGTCTATGGCAAGCGGCACGCTCTTCTTGTTGTGGTAGAACACCACAGCCTCTCCCTTGAACCTGCTGGCGGCATCGTAGTACAACTTGATGCGCTTGCTGCCGGTGTTGTAGTCTTCCGACAAGATGCCGTATTTGGCAAACACAGGGGCCAAATCTTGCTCGGAGGTGCCCGGGGGCAACCCGGACACGAACACGGCGTTGGTGGCCTCAGTTTCGGCGCTGTCCGACTGGGCGATCTCGTGCTTGAGCCGCACGATCTCCTGCTTCACCTTCTGCAATTTGTGCCGGCGCAACTGTTTGAGCTCGAGCCGGTTGCGGATTTCGTCTGCGTCGTGGCCTGCGGCTTCCGGGTCGCTGAGCGCCCGTTTCCGGCCGGCCCGCACTTCCCACCGGCCGGCGGGGTAGCTGTAGGCGTACTCTTTGTCATCGGCCTCGTATATCCAGGTCTGGGACGCCTGGTCAAGCGAGATGCGGTCGTCCACCGAGCCGAGGAGGCCCGGGTCGGCCAAGACCGCCTGCGGCGTGGGCGGCGGGGCCGGGAACAGCAGCTGCGGCGTGGATGGGGACATGGTCGTGGATGCAGAGCGCCGGTACCGGCTAGAGCCGGCGGTGAAAAGGGCCCCGTGCAAAAATGTCGTGGCATCTCGGCGCGACATCCGCCCCCACCCGACAAATTGTCGTCCACAATAACACCGACCACGGTATGCCGATGGCACTAGCGCAAACCACACCCCCCAAAACCCCCAGAAACAGCCGGCCCCCGACGCTACACACAGCATGGCCGACGTTTCCAAAACCGGGCCCTCTTCCGCGGCGCCCAACGACTTCATCTTGAGTTTGTCGCAGGAACAGATTGAACACGACCAGAAAATCGGCATCAAGGCCATCCGGCTCTTCCTCCAGAGCAAAACGTCGTACGACGTGTTGCCGGTGAGCTACCGGTTGATTGTGTTGGACACGTCGTTGCTTGTCAAGAAGTCGTTGAACATTTTGCTCCAGAACAACATTGTCAGCGCGCCGCTCTGGAACAACCAGAACCTGCGGTTCGCCGGGTTGTTGACGTCGTCGGACTTCATCAACGTGATCCAGTACTACTTCCAGTTCCCGGACAAGTTTGAGTTCGTGGACCTGTTGACGTTGGACGGGTTGCGCGACATTGAGAAGGCGATTGGCGTGCAGCAGATCGAGACGGTGTCGATCCACCCGTTCAAGTCGCTCTACGAGGCGTGCGTCAAGATGTTGGAGTCGCGGGCGCGGCGGATCCCGCTCATCGACGAGGACGAGAAGACGCACCGCGAGATTGTCGTGTCTGTGTTGACGCAGTACCGGATCTTGAAATTTGTCGCCTTGAACTGCAAGGAGACCAAGATGCTCTTGAAGCCCATCCGCAGCATCCAGGGCTTGGGCACCATCAAGGACATCTCCACCTGCACCATGAACACGCCTGTGATCGAGGTGATCCACTTGTTGGCCCACAAGTCGGTGTCGTCCGTGCCCATTGTCGACGAACAGGGTAAGTTGATCAATGTGTACGAGGCGGTCGACATCTTGGCGCTTGTCAAGGGCGGCATGTACACCGACTTGGACTTGAGTGTGGGCGACGCCTTGTTGAGACGGTCCGAGGATTTCGAGGGCGTGCACACCTGCACCTTGAACGACCGCTTGAGCACCATCATGGACACCATCCGCAAGTCGCGCTTGCACCGTTTGTTTGTGGTGGACGACGAGGGCAAGTTGGTGTCGGTGATCACCTTGAGCGACGTGTTGAACTACATCTTGATGGGCGAGGACTAGTGCTAGTTAGCCGCAAGTAGAGCGTATAGGGCGTAGATGTATTTATGACGGAACTGCCCGAGTGGGCGAGGCGTGGTAGCGCTGTGGTAGTGGGTAGTGCTGCGGTAGTGCTGTCTGGTAGTCCGGTAGTACTGTGGTAGCGCAGCGTGGTAGTCTGGTACTGCTGCGTGGTAGCGCTGCGTGGTAGTTCTGCGTGGTAGCGCCGTTCGGTGGTTCTGCGTGGTAGCGCCATCTGCTATGGTAGCGCGTCTGCGCCGCATGGTAGCGCCGCCGTTTGACGTCGCGTATTTTTTCTTGTTCGGGGCACCAGATCCAGTTCAGCCCACCCGCTGAATACAGCGGTGGGTGCCCTTTTCAGTGGGCTTTTGGCGGCCCCACCGCCTTCTGCCACCCAACTCGTATACTGCCACCCGTCCCACGCTGTCGGCCTACTCCACCACCGTCACTGTGTTGCCCCTGTCCCGCTCTGGTCAATTGCTGCGAATTGTAGCCTCCACTATCTTATCGAGATCTTCGCACACAAAAAAATTTGTTTGGGGGATAAAGCTTACTAATTGAGTAATAGCATTGCTAGCTGGAAAATTGAGTGCTATCCACGGCTCCACACCGTTTCTGACGTATAAAGCCGCTTAAAACCCCTTTCACGGTGCCGCAGTTGATGCAACACACGCTGCCTCCCGTTTTCCTGTCGCTTTCCACCCCCGTCGCTGCTACTTTTTCACAATGTCTCAAGACGTACCGGTACGAGACAATCTAGAGTCCGAGGCGTTTGCTATACGGGCCACCGCTTCGCGGGTGCTGCACCGGGAACCGCTTTCCTACAGCGACAAGTTGGCGTTGCCCCAGGTCACGTTGCGTGCCACCGTCGTGGGCTTGGCCATTGGCCTGATTGTGCTCGTGCTGAACTTCCAGTTTGGGCTCCAGACCGGCTGGGTGTCCATGATGTCCTTGCCCGCGGCCTTGCTCGGGTTCGCCGTCTTCAAGGTATCCCCGTATTCGGCCCTGTTCACCGATGTCGAAAACGTCTACATCCAGAGCGTGGCTGTGGCCGTCGGCACCGGGCCCTTGTGCTACGGCTTGATAGGCATCGTGCCCGCGATAGAGAAGTTCCTCACCGCCGAAGAGTCCGGCTTGGGCCGCACGCTCACCTTCAGCACCTTCGACTTGATGGTGTGGTCTTTGGGGTTGGGATTGTTTGGCGTGTTTTTTGCGGTGCCGCTTAGAAACCAGGTCATCATCAAGGAGAAGTTGCCGTTTCCGTCCGGAACCGCCACCGCCACCTTGATCTCGGTCATGCATGGAACCGAGATATACTCCGACGAGGACGAGAAGAATATCGTGGCCCAAGGCGCCGATGCCCCCAAAGACAGCTCTCTCTCCCAGGACATGGAGCAGTACTTGCAGGAAGAACCGGCCCCTGTTCCCGCTACCAGCGCTGCCACGAACCCCAATGCATACAACTCCAACTTGCACTCGCTTTTGATAACGTTCTCGGTGTCTGCAGCATACACTTTGTTATCGTTTTTCTTCCCCATTCTCAAGAACATCCCCATTTTTGGCACCTATCTCTCTAGCCAGTACAAGTGGAACTTCCAGCCTTCCCCGGCCTACATCGGGCAGGGAATCATCATGGGCTTGCCCACTGTGTCGTACATGCTTTTCGGGGCCATTTTGGGCTGGGCCGTTCTCGCTCCTTTGGCCAAGTACAAGGGCTGGGCTCCCGGAGAAATTGACGACTGGATTCATGGTGGTCAGGGCTGGATCTTGTGGGTCAGTTTGAGTGTCATGATCAGTGACTCCATCATCTCGTTTCTCATTGTGGCGTTTAAGTCCATAAGAAACGGAATCCGGATCATGAGAGAGTTGCGCACCAAATCCGAGTACGAATCGGTCCAGACCGTTGAAATGGAACAATCCTTGCTCACCGATGACGACAGAGACTCTAACGAGGACCCCACCAACAGCACATACTCGCCCAAGGATCGGCCAGCGGTGGACGTGGCAGTGCCCGCCACCCGTTTGGAGCTCCAGAAAGACTACTTAGTCAGCAACAAAATCACGTTTTTAGGCATCATTCTTTCCTCGGTTCTTTGTATCGTATCGATCAAAGTTGTTTTCGGAGACACAGTGCCGATCTACGCCGCAGTCGTAGCCATCGTGCTTGCGCTTTTCTTCTCCGTATTGGGAGTAAGAGCGCTCGGAGAAACCGATTTGAATCCCGTCAGTGGGATCGGAAAGCTTTCCCAGTTGATCTTTGCCTTGGTAGTTCCACATGACCATCCTTCCAAGATTCTCATTAACTTGGTGGCCGGTGGTGTGGCCGAAGCCGGTGCTCAACAGGCCGGTGACTTGATGCAAGACTTGAAAACGGGCCATTTGATTGGTGCTTCGCCAAAGGCCCAGTTCATCGCCCAGATAATCGGCACTTTGTACTCGGTCATCTTGAGTTCCGTCATGTACAAAGTGTACAATTCAGTGTACACCATTCCAAGCGATATGTTCCGGGTCCCCACTGCCGTGATCTGGATCGATTGTTCCAGATTGGTCACAGGACAAGGGTTCCCACCAAAGGCATTTGAGTTCTGTTTGGTATTCGGGGTCATATTTGGACTTATTGCGTTATTGAAGAACACAGTGCCTGTGACCTCCAAATACCACAAATACTTGGTTTATTTGCCTAGTGGTGTGGCTGTGGGCATTGGTATCTACAACTCGCCCAATTTCACCTTGGCCCGGTTTTTGGGTGGTGTTATCGCCTATGTTTGGATTCACAAGTCCAAGAAACAGGATAAGATCGGCATGATCATCTTCAGCAGTGGATTGGTGCTAGGTGAGGGCTTGCTCAGTGTGTTCACCATGCTTTTGACTAGTTTGGGAGTGAAACATTTCTGATTGTTATTATAGGACAGTTATACAGATTATAGATTTACATACATTCGTTAGACTATAGTACAAGATGTAGAGGGAGGAGTAAAACAAGGGAAAGAAGTGAATAATGAAAGAAGTGAAGAATAAAACAAGTGTAAGAAGGGAAGAATAAAAAAATAAGAATACAGCAGAATACAGAAATAGAAAGTTTATTGTGTATATATCAACAAAGTCCCGAGGAACACTATAGAATACAGTGGTCTTTTATCAGAATCAGATTATCAGACAAGGCAGAAGCATCAGAACATGAGAACTTGAGAACATCAGAACAGGAAATCAGAACAGAACTTCAGAAATCAGAAAACTCAGAAGATATCAGAAATTGTGAGAATTCAATCAGCGATGGGCGTTTCTCTCCTTATCCACAGCAATACGCTGGTTGATCAAGTACATCGCAGTCTGGATCGACTGGATCGATCCCGTCAATGTCAACTTTCTGATGTTGGTGAAGCCCCTACCTCCACCAAGCATGATGGACTGGCCCTTGTCGGGCTCGATTTTCACGTATGTACATCCACTGGTCTCACGGATGTGTTTAATGTTGTTACCACGTTTGCCAATCACGGAACCAATGTTGGCGTTGGCCACAAAGATGTCCTGATTGAATCTGTCGCCATTGGGTCCTGCTTGCACAGGTGGGTGGGTGATGATTTCTCCCACCATCGTGTTACCGTGTTCGTCGGTGTACAGAGTCTGGGGCGGAATCTGAATCTGGGGACCAGGGGCAGCATGTGGAGGAGGCATTCCGTAGTGCTGCTGGGGAGGAATAGCAGGCTGGAACATCTGGAAGTTGTATGGCTGCTGCTTCATCTGGCCATAAGGCGACTGCTGCTTAGGAGGCTGGTGGCCGTACGGGTTGTTGTCTGGCTGAATGGCCATGTTGCTGCCTCCGCCCATCATCATCATGTTGTGAGGGATGGGGGGAATGTTCATCATATTGTTGCTGTTATGACTGTTTGTGTGGTTGCTGTGGCTGTTGTTGATGTTGTTGGTGTTGCTGATATTGTTGTTACTGTTGGCGTGCTGGTAGTTGGATGGGTTGTAGTACAAGATCTTGTTCTTCTTCAAGCTGTCCTTGTGCTCAATCATCACCTGCGATATGTAGTAGATGGCGATGTGGATGGCGTCGCCCACCCCGGTGATGGACAACACCCTATCGGTTGAGTAGGGTAACGTGTGTTCTGCGGCCTTGAGCTTGGCAGCCGAGTTTTCCTCGATTTCGCGGAACTTGACCCCCTGCTTGCCGATAATATACCCAATCATGGGGTGCGGAACCAAGATCTTCAAGTTGTACTGCTGGCTGTGCACCGAGGCCGGCTCGTCTTCCGGCTCCTCCAAAATGGTACGGGTGATGAGGCCAAATGCCTTAGCGACGTTTTCGGCAGGACCCTTGACGGAGATAATGCGTTCGGGAACACCCTTCAAGTTATCGCTGACATTGATACGCACGTTGGACTTTTCGCGGATGTGATTGATGGTCTCGCCCTTTTTGCCCACAACGGCACTGGCCTCTTTGACGGGACAGTACATTCTGAAATGCACAAAGGTGGGATCGGTTTCCTGGAGGTTGGAGACCGGTTTGGAGGTCAGCGATTCGTCGGCCTCGTCGGCGGGCTTGGGCTGCTCCTCCTCGTCGGCGACCTCGCTCTCAATGAGCGGCTCTTCCTCGGGAATTCCGTTGCTGCTGATGGCGGGGGCCGTCTGGGACTTGGTTTCCTGCTTGTCGTTCAAATCAAGCTGTTCCGAGTCCAATGCGACCCTTTTGTTGATCTGGTCTTCGGAAGACGACTCCGAGTCGTCGTTTTTCCGCTTCAATATGTTGCTGCTGGTGCTGGCACTGGACATTGCTGCGGTGTACTGGTGTAGTGGAGTCCCGATGGAAATTTGCTTACTGGGCAAAATAGTGTAGTTTTTTTGCCGGGTCGTGCGCGGCTCATGTTTTTGCTGAGTGCCCTGCTAACCTGTAGCAGGGTGGCATTGTAGCGGAAAACGGCGATTGCGGCGGTGGGGCTGTGGTGGGTGTGGATGTGGCGGTATGTGATCTGGTGGTGTAGCGGGTTGCTGATTCTCTGTAGCGGTAAATCGGGTCCAGCGTTTGGTGGAGCCCTTGTAGACGGTGTACCTGCATACAGCGCTTTTTCCACTATACCAGTGTTGGTTCATGGTGCAACTTTGGGCTGGGTACTACTAGCCGTATATGGATGTTGTGTTGGTTACTGGAGTTTGCGTCTGGTGTGCCAAGCTGCCAAAAATAATATCCGGCTGGCTTTTCTGCCCTCTGGTGTGTGCAGATGAGAGTTATCTATACCACCGGCCAATGCTACGCTACCAAGTGCACACTACCGCCAACTGCGGTACTGGGGCACGGCATACGCACTTAAAAACTTGGCCTACTGCTCGCACGCCGGCACCGGTGTCGACCGCACCTCTGCCCGCTTCAGTCCGGCCCGGTTGCGCCCATTGGCCACACCCGGCGCTACACGGCGCTACACGGCGCATCACGTGATCTGGGTGCCTGCATGTAATACAGCTACTATACAACTACGTACCCGGTCCCGTGCCCGCTACTGCTTGGTGCTGAGAAGGAACTTCTGCTGCCTGTCGTCCTCCTTGGCCTTGAGGTACTGCTCGTCTCTTCTGGCGTCCACCCTGTGCAAGAAGTCCTGGGTGTCCAAGTAACCCGCCTTGTTGTGCAACTTCAACTCCTCGCCAATCTTGCGCTTATCCACGAAGCTGGCCCAGTCGAGCCGCGACTTCTCTAGCGTGGACAACTTCTGCCGTTTGTTGCCCATGTTGTCCAAGAAAGTGTCGATCAACGACGGTCTCTTCAACTTGATGCGGAGCTCGCGTTCCTCTTCCGACTGCGCGACTTTACGTATCACCGTCACATACGACCGGTTCCCCTTGGCCTCCTTGTCCTGCACGGTGATGGAGGCGGTGGAGTTCAAGTACGCCTTGGCCTCGGCCGAGTTCTCGTCCACGTACTTGGTCTCGGTCACGAGTTTGCCGGCAAACGCATACGACGTCTCGATCTTGATCTTGCGCGTCTCCAACGAGTCGCTCGCCTCGGGCTGCGCCGGTACCGGCGGCCCGCTCCCGGAACCGGGGTCGGCCGCAGCGGCTAGACGCAAGTCACGTGCGTCCGACTTGCCGCTCTTCAACTCGGCGAAAAGCACGTCTACATCCACACTCGTCGGCACAGCCTTCACCAAACCACGCGCATCGGTCTCAAACGTGCCGATGTGCGTGGTTTGGTGCTGGTTGGCCCCGCTCAACTTCTGGCTTCTTGTCCGCACCTGGCTCACCGTCGATTCTATGGCGGAATAGTCCGGCACTTTGGCTGTGGCATCGTCGTCGTCCTCGTCATCGTCATTCTCACCCCCGCTCGCATCTTCGGCGGTGCTCTTCTTGGTGGGGTCGTAGTCCTCGTCGTCTTCTTCGTCATAATCGTCGTCGTTTTCGCCGTTTTCGCCGTTTTCAACGTTTTCGGCGGTTTCTTCTACATCAGTCTGCGGTTGCGGCAGCGGAGACACCTCATCCGCAGCTGGCTCCTGTTTCGGGGCCACAGCAGGCTTAGCTCCCGTTTTGGCCTTGCTTCTCGCTTTCGCTTTCGCCATCACACTCACCGGTCCCAGAAAAATCCTGGTCTGTACACGGCATCCGGGCCAATGCCTTGTACGAAGACGGCTTTACGGTCTACTTTGTACCACCGGTGCAACATCCTGCATACCGGCTCCTGCACACAGCACCGTCCCGATCGGGCCTTGGAGCCACTGCGACATGGGCCTATAAATAGGTGGCATCCTGCTGCTAAAATTTGCCAGTGGACGCCGCCATCCAAACAGCCATGTCTTCCAGTACGTATTACGCCGATTCCGAGGCTCCCATCGTGGTTTTGTCCGCCAAAAAGCATTTTGACGACTTGACCACCACCAATGCCAAATTGTACGCCCACCACCTCTCCCGCGCCAGTCACTGGGGTACCAGAGCTGTGTTGCGGTCGGTGTCTCCAGAAAGTGAGTCCATCTACGATTTGATCTTGCGCATCCACACGGTGTTGGGCGAACCCTCTTCCAACGAGGCCTACCAAGAAATCATTGCCAAAAAATGGCCCGAATCCGCCACTTACGTTACCCAATACCTCGAGTACGCCTCGCAGTTCTTGTCCAACGTAGGTAACTACAAGTCATTTGGTGACAAGAAATTTATCCCCTTATTGACCGCCGAACACTTTGATAAATTTGTTGCCACCATTGATGACTCGCACGCTACCACGTTATACAAGAGCGTGCGCGGCGCTATCTTCAGTACTGAGCACGGTTTGTTGGGCTGGCCTGAAAACGGCCATATCTCCGGTTACTACCCCGGTGCGATTGATATCTCTAAGAGCGAGGCCACTGATGTCAACTCTGCCTTGGCTGATAAGGGAATCATGCCAGAAAACACCAGAATTGAGAAGAAGGCCGACAAAGAATTCGTTGTTCATGTTGCCAGTGCCGAAGTCGCCAACGCCACAGACTACTATCCCAAGGATGTCTTCACGACTGCAGCTGGTAACAGCGTTGTAATCAAGTTCGGTGACCACTCTCAGGAGTTTGAACACATCGTTAAAGAATTAGAGCAAGCCGCCAAGTACGTGGCTAACGATACCCAGGCTGAATTCATCAAGTACTACATCGAATCGTTCAAGACCGGTTCCATGAATGCCCACAAGAAATCGCAGATTGCTTGGGTCAAGGACTTGAAGCCAGAAGTTGAGTCCAACATCGGTTTCATTGAAACCTACAGAGACCCATTAGGTGTCAGAGGAGAATGGGAAGGTTTAGTTGCCATGGTCAACCACGACAGAACGGCCAAGTTCTCCACCTTGGTCAACAACGCATCTGAGTTGATTGCATTCTTGCCATGGGACAAAACCTATGAAAAAGATAAATTCACTCCACCTGACTTCACCTCTTTGGAAGTGCTTACATTTGCAGGTTCTGGTGTTCCTGCTGGTATTAATATTCCTAACTATGACGACGTTAGATTGAACTATGGTTTCAAGAACGTTTCGTTAGGAAATGTCCTTTCTGCTAACCCAAAGCAACCAAAGAAGGAAGAGGTCATCACTTTCCTTAACGAGGGTCTTCAAGAAAAATTCCGTAAGTGGAGAGATGATTCGTTTGAAGTCCAGGTTGGGTTACACGAGTTGTTAGGTCACGGTACTGGGAAATTGTTACAAGAAACTGCACCAGGTGTTTTCAACTTTGACAAAGAAAATGTTCCTACCAAGACCTGGTATAAGCCCACCGACACTTGGTCATCTCTTTTTGGTACGACTTCTGGTTCTTTTGAAGAGTGTCGTGCTGAGTTAGTCGCATTATACCTTATTCTCAAAAAACCATTACAGGTGTTGCCAATCTTTGGCATCACTGACGCAGCCGACCAAAAGGACGTCAAGTTGATTGCCACTATCTTAATGGCCAGAGCTGGTTTGTTGGGCTTGGAATTCTGGGATCCTAATGCCAAAAAGTGGGGTCAACCACACATGCAAGCCAGATTTGCTATTGCTAAGGTTTTGCATCAAGCAGGTGTAGTTAACTTCAAATATGAAGACAAGGTCAAATTCGATGATTTGGAGATTGAAGTTGATGAGTCTAAATTGGATGACGAAGCAGTGGAAGCCTTGGGAGACTTCTTAGGCCATTTACACGTTTACAAGAGCACTGCAAATGTCAAGGATGGTATTGCTTACTACCTTGACAAGACCGATGTCACTGAGGATTACGCTAAATTCAGAGATGTTGTTCTTGAGAAAAAGAGACCTCGTAAGCAGTTAATTCAAGCTAACACCTTTATCAATGGCGAGAAGGTTGAAGTGAAGGAATACGAAGAGTCTGAAGTCGGGATGATCCAGAGTTTTGCTGACAGATTAGTGTAGATGAAGTGTAGCCATATACGAATTTACGTTTAAATGACTGTAGCATCAATGAGGCAGGCGATATCGATGAAATATGTCGTGTCACGTAGGTGGTATCTGCAAACCTTAGTCCAGTCAAAAATTTAAACATTGTCTTAGATAAGTAGTGATATATATGTTGTGGCATATATTGTTATTATAGACATGGGCAAAATGGTTATATAATCCTGCACGTGACTTTACCGTATTTTCTCCGGCCCTCACATTTTATCAGCAAAAGTTGATCAATGGGAGCAAAAAGTCCAGTAGATAGCCCAAATTCACAATTCCAGCACCAACCCACAGAAATGATGCTCAAACTGCTCTCATTTCGGGCAGAGACCAGTCTCATGAAGTGGAGCGTTGGTCGTTTAAAGGGATTACTGGTTCTGGTTGCCCAGAAACCGGCACCTTATTTCTCACAGATAGCACCGATTTCCAGACTAGGATTGGTGGGCATAAAACGTCCTATTCAGCATACAAGTATAAGGTATTTCAGCACGACATTTGTTGCTTTGAACGGTGCCAAAGAAGTGAAAAAGGACGAGATTATATCACACCAGGTGTCTGACTCGCTCAAGTCTCATTTAGAGATCACCAAGTTGAAAAAACAGGAAATCATCAAAGAGGAGAAAGTGAACCAGGAAATCAATAAAAAGTCGTTCAAGGACAATCTAAAGACCATCGGCCGAATAATACGGCTTGGTAAACCGGATTTGAAGCTTTTCCTCTATGCTCTAGGGTTCATTTTGTTTGCAGTGCTCTACCCCACCACGGCAGTTAAGCTAGTCGGTGCGTCCATAGACGCCTACAACTCGGGTCTAAAGGATGACGATGGTGATTTAATTATCTGGGGCTATAAATACCTGACGCTTTTTGCATTTATGGTGCCGTTTATGGTAGTCAGTGCCGCGTGCTTCTGGGCCAGAATCTGGGTCTTGAAGCTTTTGGGTGAAAGATTGGTGGCCAGATTGCGGTTCCGCGCGATGAAACAGTTGCTCAGACATGACTCTGCCTTCTACGACAATGAGAAACACAAGGTGGGTGACTTGTTGTCGCGGTTATCCAGCGATGCGTACGTGGTTTCCAAGTCCATCACCAGCAACTTGCCGGACGGATTGAAGAACTTGTTGTTTGGGATCATCAGTGCATACATGATGTACTCTATCAACAGTATCTTGTTTTGTGTGATGTTGATGATCTCACCGCCAATCACATTTGGCTCTGTATGGTATGGAGAAAAGATCCGTGAGTTGTCCACCAAGTTGCAGAATGCGTCTGCTGGTTTGACTAAAGTGAGCGAAGAGACATTGAATGCAGTGAAGGTGGTTAAGGCATTCACAGGAGAACAACGTGAATTGACCAAGTATGCAGAGCAGTTGCGGAACGTGGTGCGTGTAGCCAAACAAGAGGCACTTGCCCAGTCCAACTACTCGGTATCCATCTACAGTTTGTACCATACAGGCTACCTATCATGCATAGCGTTGGGTCTCTATCTCATCATCAATGGCCAGATGACCACGGGTGATGTAGTGGCTTTCACGATGTACCTGGAGCTCTTCAACCAGTCCTTGTACAGTCTCACGTCCACCTACATGGAGTTAATGAAGGGGGCCGGGGCAGGAGTGAAGTTATTTGGCTTAATAGATTACGATAACGAAGTGCCCGCTATAAAGGGAGAAAAGGCACCAAAAGACATGACCAACGGCGTTGAGTTCAAAGACGTGGTGTTTGCTTATCCTACACGACCTAACGGCAAGATTTTCAAGGGCTGCTCGTTTACGATAGCGCCTTCTTCCAGCACCTGTATCGTAGCACCCTCTGGGTGTGGGAAATCCACTATTGCTTCCCTTTTGATCAGATCTTACAACATTCAAGAGGGCGAGATCCTTGTTGGTGGCAAGAACATCAACGACATCCAGGTCAGAGAGTTGAGAAGAAACATCATCGGGATAGTGCAGCAGGAGCCGGTGTTGTTGTCGGGTAGCATCTTGGAAAACATCGTGTACGGGTTGACGCCCAGTGAGATCAGCCAGCTTTCAATGGATGACGTCATCCAGGTGTCCAAACAGGCCAATTGCCACGATTTTATCGTCAACTTCCCTGATGGCTACGACACGCTTATCGGGTCACGTGGCGCTTCGTTATCAGGCGGTCAGAAACAGAGAATTGCCATTGCTCGTGCCTTGATTAAGAAGCCCAAGGTGTTGATCTTGGACGAAGCCACGTCTGCGCTTGATTCCAAGCTGGAGAGTCTCATCAATGAAACTTTGAAGGAACTCACTTCCCAGGGCAAAATGACCATTATCTCAATTGCGCACCGGCTTTCGACCATTTCCAAGTCGGAAAACGTCGTAGTTCTCGGCAAGAACGGTAAGGTTGTGGAACAGGGCGAATTTATTGCCCTATTCAGCAATCCGAATAGTGAGTTGTCCAAATTGCTTGACGAATCGAGTTCCAATCAGGAGGAGGAGCAGTTGACTGATAAAGAGATGGATGAACAGGAACACATTGATCATGAGGCGGAGATGATAGAGTTGAACCAGAAACTCTCCAAACTCGATGTGGTCAAGTCCATGATTGATGACTTACCCTATGACATAAAGGAAAAGCTTCTACAGCAAGTGAACAGAGAAAAGGAAGAGCTGGTGGATAAAAGCGTCACGTACAACGAACCCAAACTCACGGCGGAGGAATTGAAATAGTAGCGTGATTCATCCAGCACTTAGACTTCCACTGATAGACTCTTGTATATAGTTGTTGGTACACACTGGCACCATTTTCTGACATAATAATTATTTATTCTAAAATGTATTTATAGAAAACTCATGCTTTCGTGACGTAGAATTTCTGGCTAGACTATGCGAATGGATGTTTAGTTACCCAACACCTTTGGTTCACTTTGGACACCGTTTTCGATCTTGATGGACTTGACTTCGGAAAAGCCTCTTCTTTCACTGGCAGCCTTGGCTTCTGGCTTCAAAGCAGCTCTAACGGTTCTGGCAGCAATGGCAAGGGACTTGTTCAAGGAAATACCGGCTTGTTTGGCAGACATGGTTGTATGGTGGTGGTACTACTGGTGGAATATGCTAGTGTATAACTTCGGGTCTATTTTTCAGTGCTCGGTATGTGAAAAATGTTTCGCGGATTTCATTGGCCATTTTGGGGACGGTGTGCAGGGCTCAATTCCTGTATATAGAGCACGGTGGTTCCTACGGGATTACTACTAGGTGAGTCCACTGTTGGGACAAGTGTATGAAACATATCAGATACCGAACAGCGGAGGCTTGCTGGTATAGCTGGTACTTCTATTTTGGTGTGTGGTACGTGTGCCGTCATGTTTTACTCTCTAAATACCGTATGTCACGTGACGCATGATATATGCTGCCTTCATCTCTTGGAGTTCAACCAGTTGATGAAATCGAAGAAGAGTGCTGGCTGGATGTTGCTCTTGCCATTCAAGGCCCAGTTCTTCAACGAAACATGGTAAACGTCAATGACCTTCTCTAAGTAAGATGCATCAAGGGCCACCAAGTTCTTTGCTATAATAATACATGCTTGGTTACAAGCCAAACCATGGCCCTGGTTGGACGATTTTTTACTGTTTAATGAGTCCTGAAGCTCTTGGATTAGTTCTAGCAAACTGTCTTTGTAGTTATTCACCTCATCTTCTGTGGTGTAATATTTGCTAACGTCCTCTTCATTGATTTTGGTTCTGCTGATCTTTGTCTTGAGAAGTTTGTGGGCCTTGACCCCGAGCTCCTTATTCAAAGTTATATTTATCGTTGAAATTATTGGTTTGATAGCCGTCAAGTTCAATAAAGAGTTTGGTTGTACTCTGTTGAAAGTCTCCAACAAATCTAACACTCTGTTCTTGAAGAATATCATATGCTCTTTGGCCTCCATCACTTCCACTTTTCTTTTATTGCCTGTGTTTATTCCCGAGAGAATGTCTTGTCTTTCTCTGAAAATCTTTGATAACTGATCATCCATAGCCATCATTTGCTCATCGTCCATTGAATCGGATTCGTACTCTTCATCGTCAGAAGAGTCTAATTCGTCAAACTTGACTTCGCCTGATGCTTCAGTTGGAATACCCAATGCTTTGGCAAGTTTTAAATTGGTTTCCTTGTCCAATGCAGCTAGTTTATCTTTATCAGATTCGTTGTCTGATGATTCGTCCTCTTCTTCCTCCTCTTCTTCTTCTTCTTCTTCTTCATCTTCTTCTTCTTCTTCACTATTATCATCCATATCTTCTTCAGAATCGGCATTTTCATGCTGGCTTTCTTCTTCGTCTTCGTCGTCATCATCTTCTTCTTCAGCAACCATTTCATCCGCACCTTCGAATAATTTCTGTTGCCCTTCTTTATTTTCTTTCAGATACAATACATCGTATAGCAACTGCAAGCTATCTTCATTTAATCTAAGTTTTCCATTCAGGTCGTTTGAACAAATGAAAAACTCCCAGACGGTTAAGCCCAATCTCTTCAACAAGTTTGATTTTCTGGAGACAAATGATAAGATAATCTCAGTCAATATAACACAAGTATCAACATTTTCCTCTGCATCTTCTGAAAAGGTATTGTCGTAACACAAGTTCAATTCGTTGATAACTTGCACGGCTTCATCATCACCCATGTACAATTGAAGCAATACCATCGAAAAAAGTAACTCAAAGCATCTTAATTGCTCCTTCTTGCTTTCCAGTTTGGCCAAAGATATTAATTCGGACGTGGATTTTAAGGTTGCCGCAGTATTCTGCTTTAGAGACAACAATTCTTCATCAAATTCAGTTAGGTTATTGAATTTGGAAGATTCCTCTAGTTTAAACACATACTTCAAACAATAATAGGCCCATGATATGCCATCTGACCTTTTTACGTTTATGACATCGGCCAAAATAGAATTTAAACGCTGTTGACAAACGGATTTAACATTTTCGGAAACATCTTGCTGATCAGACGAGTTAAAAAAAGTCTGTCTGATGAGCAATTTGAGAATATCCTCAATCGTCTTTGAATCAACTACAGTCAAATTTCTTCTAACAAGAATCAAAAGTTTGTCTAATGCCCATTTAATCTTATTATCGTTAGACTTTTTGTCAGCATTGTTTTCTATTGCTTCTTGGGTATCAAGTGCTGCGGTGAAGGTGTCAATAATTATGCTCTTCAAATACAACAACGCTTCTTCATTCTTGACTGTGAGTAAGCTGTCAATAGTCTTGGATTTGGTAATGAGGTCAAAGTTCCAGTTTCCACCGTTGCTCTCATCGATTAAACTTTTAAAAATTATCGGTATTTTTGCGCTATTGGCCTGTGCTTCATCTGTTATGGTTTTGAGAGCCTTGGATGATATTTTATGCAACATTCTGTTAGCTTGAGATGTCTGGTTTACCAAACATCTCATAAAATTAGGAGTGAACAAGTACTGAATAGAATCAGTGTCAGTGAGTTCTTTCAAGAACTTGATGAATATTTCAAATCCCCAGAACTTTCTTTCGTGAGAAGACTTTTCTGAGTAGAATGAGTCGTCGATAACTACTTTCCAGAACTCTTTGATGGTAATATTGTTTGATTCTGGCGGTGAAGTGTGCTTCTTCTTCTTTGAGTCATTGGACGACTTCTTTCTCTTCTTTGGGTTTTCGGCAGATTCTTCTTCTGAGTCTGTAGTATTGAACTCTTCCACAATTAAATCCCAAACAAATGGGATTCTAGGATTCCAGTTACCCTTTTGTTTAGCATTCTTACCGTTTAATTCAGCATCAGCAACATCGACATCTTTCAATGCTTTGGCAAGAAATGGTAAATTCCCCTTAGTAAAAGGATCACCATTCTTCCAGTCAGCTTTTTTATCTTTTACTTTAGCTGCAAGTTTGGCTCTTCTTTCTTTAGGAATAGTTAAGTAGATAGCGACACCTTCGCTCGATAAGTTTAAGCCCTGATCGTTAGTGACCTGCAAGACTGAGACAATGATCATATCTTTTACATCTGTGGGATGGTCGCTCTCTTTGCTTAAGAAAACACGTAAAAACTGGTGCAAAGTAAAGATAGTACTCTCTCTCAACCATGATTTCAAGTTGGACAACTCAACAATCAAATTAACAAATTTAATCAAAGAGCTTTCGCTGCAGTTTGCGGCAGAAAACAACAATTTGGTGTTGATTAAAACCTGTAATCCGAATAAACGGCCAAAAAGCACGGATCTCTCTTCTTTTCCTTTCATGGAAGAAGCAATTTGGGTCGTTTTCAACAAAAGGTCGAGATAGTAGTCAATGGTAATGTCGCCGTATTCTCCACCGCGGTTGATGAGCTCCAACAACACTTCAGTCAATGCCATCAGAAAACCGAATCTGGCACTCTGGCGTGACGTGATAAGCCCCTTGATGAGCCTATTCAACCCATAATCCCAGTCCTCTTTGGTGTTAGCCTCTATCAACTCTTTTAGCAAAGAGGTTGCAGCTTCGATTCTTTCCTTGGGAACCTCGGATGCGAGTCTGTAGTAGTGATCTTTCAGCACCGCCATACTACCTATATCACCCTATCCTATCTGTGTTTTGAACGAACGTTATATAAGCTATGTGCAGCCACACAGTTTCCCTGTTCCAGTAGTTGCAAATATTCTGATGGTGATTCTCATCTCGACACATACATTTTTTTTCTATACGAGATGAGAGGCGCTACCATGTACGTCTGAGTAGCTCAAACTGTCAGACCATACACCTATTGCCTACCAGACCCCTCGGATCAGCGACTGATTTCGCAAAATGTTGAATTTCTGCATTAATCTAAATAATTATGTATGTGTGTGTGTGAAGCTTCCCGTTGTCCCAAGTCTAGTTAACCAAGTGTAAAAAGTAGTAGTAAGATAAAGAAAAAGAAAACATTTTAGAAACCCATGTTGAATGAAGTAAATACGGATAAAGAGATGTAGAAAAGACGACGTTCAAGGTGGGTTTGAAACACACTCGAGCCATCAGTTCTAGCAACAACAATTAAAAAAAATATAGTGGAAAGTTGGTGTAACCGCAGTGACTAAGACGTCTAGGCAGCGTAGGTCTGCTTAGGGAATGGGAAGGATGGACCAACCTGTTGGATAGACAAAGCAGCAGCCCATTGACCGACATCGACGGCCTCGGCGGTGGACTTGCCTTCAACCAAAGAGGCAATGAAACCAGCAGCAAAAGCGTCACCAGCACCGTTGGTGTCGACCACCTTTTCAGCGGCCAATTCTCTGACCTTGAAGGCGTGCACCTCGTAGTCCTCGGTCTTAGGATCGTAAGTGACAGTCACGGTAGGTTCGGTGCCTTGGGTGAACACAACGGTTCTTGGTCTCTTGGAGTTGGCCTTGGGCAACTTGGCCACCTCCTTAGCAATGGCAACCACGTCCTTGTGGTCGACATCCAAGTTGTGGGACTGGGCGTACGACTCGGCCTCGGACTCGTTGGCAATAACGAAATCAACGTATTGCAAAGAAGCGTCCAATGGGTCCTTGAAGAATTGGGGGATGAATGGGGCGGAGAAGTTCAAGGCAAACACCTTGTTGGTTTCTGCGGCGTGTTTGCCCAACTTTTCGATGGCCTCCGGAGAAACAGTCAAGTGGAAGCCCCCAATGTAAAAGTGGCTGGCGTTTTCCACCAACTTCCAGTTTTCGGGCTTTTCCAAGTGCGCAGCCTTAAAGTGGTTGGCGGCGGCCAAGTCGGTCACCAACGATCTGTGGGCACCGTTGATCAAAGCAGCACATTTGCCGGTGGCAATGTCGTCCTGGACCTGGTACTCGGTTCTCAAGCCGTACTTCTTGTTGGCTTCGACCAACTTTTCGGCGTAGACGTCCTTACCAACGGAACCAAAGTAGACCACGGAGTTAGGGGGCAAGATGTATTGCGCGCCTCTGGCGGTGTTCTGGGCTGCGCCACCGGCAATGAGAACCAAATCGTCCTTGGAGATGATTTCGGTGTAGATGGGCAAGTGCTTTTCTTCGGCCAAAATGGCGTCGTTTTCCTTCAAGTCGTACTTTTTCAAGTACTCGGGCGAAACGTTGACCTGCAAATCCAACAAGGGGTTACCTAAAGCGACTAATTGGTACGACATCTTTGTGAGTGTGGTGGCGAGTGTGGTGGTGAGTGTTCTGTTCAACATATGAAAATCCGGCCGGAAAATGGCCAATTTTTCACCGATTTTTCACGGGCTTTTGTTTGGTGCGAAAAACTGAGCCACCCATTTTTTGTTAGCGATTACAATTTGCACCATAACGCAATTACGCTGGAGGGCCAAATTTAGTATGACACATGGTGCTGAAACCGCGGTGGGGGCTGCTGCGGCACCCACACGTGACCCCACCAACACGCTCATAGTGACCAAGGTGCCGGGCGAGCTCTTGAGCGACCCCCTGCCGCTAGTGACGTTTCTAGCCCGCGATAACAGTTTCATCATCGAGGTGGTTGCCTTGGCCCGATTCGGCCGTATTCTCGTGATCTGCGAGTCCAGCGCCATCGCGGCCCGGATCCTGCTCGCCATAAAAAGTTCGGTCCAATTCGGCGCTGCGGCGGTGTCGTACAGCCTCCGGGACAACGATTTGAGCCTATTGGGCTCCGCGGCGTTTCCGGCCACTCTCGCGGCCTACCACGGTGATGGGCCCTGCCACATCGACACGGCCCACAACATGGACTACTTGGAATTGCCCCTGGAGGCGGGGAGCCGGCGGTTTCTCATATCTCCGCCGTTGTCGCCCCACGCGGAGTGGGACGATTACGACAAGGTGGAGGACCCGCCGAACGCAAAGTCCATCTTCTCGCCGGGGGATTTGTCTGACTTGTTGTGGGAGCGGTTGGGCGGCTTTGACAGCCACGTGGTGCGGAAGTACCAGGAAGACGAAGACGAGGATGAAGACCAAGACATGGACAGAGGCACCAATGTATACAGCAATGGTGGAGGGGAGAATCTGGATGCGACCCTCTTGCCGCACGCAGCAAACACAGCCCACTACGATCTCAGGGAGAATCCGGAGGTGTTGTTTGATGCCAAAAGCAGCGAAGTGCCGGCAATTATCTTAGACAGTGTAAAGAATGCGGGGCCGGTGCCCGGGCCGGGCTTCCGTTCCGATCAGATCCCCAAGACGACAATGCCACCTAGCTTCTAGGCCGGCCTGTATAGTAATGAATGTAATGAATGTACCAGACCGTTTTCGCATGGTTACCGGTGTTGGTGAGAATGCCCACGATCATTTGGGCTAGAGGTGTGGTTCGATGGCTTGAGCCACACACAGCGCATCTCTAATGTGGTTATGGTGAGGTTGTAGTTGAGCAGCATTCTGCTATATCTCACATGTCTTTCCAGTTCTACCTACACCTGATATTCCACCCGCATCCTATTTCATAACCGGTTTTGAAAACTGGCACATAAATGTTCAAGTGCCTGGAATAAGCACATTATGCCATTATGCCCATTATGCCATTATGCCCATTATGCCATTATGCCCATGCCCCATCCCCACTTTCGGATTGCCTCCAGTCAGTTGGTATAGACTCCAATTTTGCAGTAATCGCTATCTGCAGGAACTGAAAAATTAATTTTTTTTGTATGAGATGAGATAATTTTTTTCAGTTACACCAAAAGATCTGTACCCTCTTCACCAGATAGTACATAGCATTAAATATCATGGCCAAAACCAGATCCAAGGGCCCAGTCACCCCCAAGACTCCCACTCCTGTTAAAAGCAAAAAAATCACCAAACCCGCTTCAGCAGCCTCATCTCCCTTGGTGCAAAAGACGAAAAAGCTCGAATCAAAGGCTAAAAAGACCGCTGCTCCCCAGGCAACCGAAGAAAAGGGCAAAGACACCACTATAGTGGCCAGCAAAGTTGCTGTCAAGGCCATTTCCGAGTTGTCCAAGTTTTTAGAAAGACAATCTGCTTCCAAACAATCCTCCAAAACCGATTTATTCGCCGACGAAGATGACGACGAAACCAGCAACTTGTACTTGCAGATAAATACCAAGAAGTTCTATTCATCCAAGCCTCAATTCAAACCCAAGCTCATCAAATTGTCCCACTCCATATATAACCAAGAGCAATTAAAGACCTGTCTTATTGTCAGAGATCAGTTGGTCAAGACCTCCGAGCAGTTGGACCAGCTTGAAAGCGAAAACTTGCCCACCGTCACTCAGATCTTGCCATTGCAGTCATTGAAGACCGAATACAAGCACTACGAAAAGCGTCGTGAGTTGTACGCCGCATACGACTTGTTCTTGGTGGACGATGCGTTGATGAACTTGATGCCCACTTTGTTGGGTAAGGTGTTCTATGGCAACGGTGGCAGCAAGTTCCCATTGCCCATCAGAGTGACATCCTCGTCTAACACCAAAGAACTTTCGTTGGTGACCATCAAGAACCAATTAGAAAAGTGCTTGAACTCCACCGCCTTCTTGCCACCCATGGGTGTCAACTTATCGATCAGGATCGGATCCATAACGTCCGCCTTCAAGCAAGACGACCTTGTTGAGAACTTGCAGGACACTTTAATTGCATTTGACAAAGACAGCTTGAGAAGCGTGATGTTGAAGACCAGTTCTTCTCCCGCATTGCCTTTATTCTACGCAGAAAAGTTGTACGACGAAGAAAGCGACGTTATAGAGAATGTCAAGCCCGCCCATAAGAATACCGAGGCTACCGACGGTCCTAAGTTGTCTGCCTTTGAAAAGGGTTTGTTGGAATTGGGTGACGCTACAGAAGTTGCGAAAATCATCGGTAAGAAGTTGGGCAAGACCAGCACCAAATACAAAGCCAAGAAGCCTGCCAAGGTCACCAAGCCCAAAAAGGCCACCAAGTAGAGGTTTATTTCCAGTAGATCCGGTAATGTGTATATTATAAAAGTATCATAGCAGACTCAGTGTAGATTGGTGCGCGCGTTTATGTATGGAAATTTTGCTACCAGATCTAGAAAGCAATTACCAGAAATATTTCCAACCACCCGCTAATGTGGATACTATCCCATATAGACGAGAATGGCAGAGGTATGTATTGAGTGGGCGTGTGTAGCCAAAAGTAGTTGCTAACATTATTCAAGATAAAAAGCAGTGTCTCCTGCCCAACAGCGAGTACTCACTTGGTAGAGGTGATGATTGTAATATCGTGTATTCCAGCAGCAGCATTTCTCGACAGCAGCTCCTAATTGCGGTTGGTGGGGTGGATGATAATCGTTTCAATGATATCAGCTACAGAACCACATTGTCAGTCAAAATATTATCCAGAGCGAAATCGACAATTAATGGTACACTCCACAGGCTAGCCAAACGCCAGGAGCCTTATACAGTAGACATGACTGAGCACGAAAATAACGAAGTACAATTGGTAGCGGAAGGTGCCACTCCTGTTGTCGTGCAATGGGTGGGTTTCAATATAATGACGTTTACAAAAGGCGTAATCATGGGTAATCAGACCATGAAAAATCATCATCTAGAAGATCTCGTCCTGTTAAGATCGAGCGGTATAGATTTCAGAGTCACGAACGACGCGTTCATGGCGACACATTACTACAGCACAGGTGAGCCCAATACGAACTCCTTTAAAATCGCAGTTCTGCGGGGAATACCGATTCTAAATCATGAGTGGTTGGACTTGATCCGGCAATTCCCCACAGATTTGAAAAGCTGGTTTCTTGACATCGACTACGATAAATATTTACCGGGTGAGAAATATTTACTACCTAATTCTGAAAGAAAAAGCTTATTGCACGGGGTCATGGCATTCATAATCTGTAAGGGAAATGACAAGTTTGTGCATGTTCTAAAGCTGTTAGGTGGAGAGACAGTGGTTTTACTGCTTGATGAATATTACCAAAACGGCAACCTCGACGCAGAATTATTAATCAAAGAAATGCAGAAACTGTATGTCGCCGATAATAGATGCATTCTAATGAAGTTTAATGGGCATAATGATCAAATTCTATCAGATAAAGTCAACAACTCTTTGAAGAGTTTAGCAGAAATGTTGAATACGAACCTCACTACTGAAGGAAGCATCTGGAATTCGATCAAGCTTGTTAGTTTGGATAACATAAAGTTATTTGATTTTGCTACTTTGAAACGTCCAAGCGATTCGGAACCAAAACCCTCCACTCGAAAGAGACGAAAGTATGAAAAAGTTAGCAAGACACACTTCTTTGAATTTGGAACACCTTCACAAACTCAAGAGACCAGCGAACCTTCTAAAATCGATGAAGTTGAAGTTGCGGAAACTTTAAAAGAGCCAAGTCGTGGGGACAGCGACTCTGATTCAAAACAGAAACAAGCCATCAGTGATGTAATAGAGATAGAAGATGTCGTTGAGAAATTGCAAGATGAAGTGAATCAGGCAGAAAGCAACAGAATTCAAAAACATGATGATGTGATTCAAAAGCCCATAGAAACAAAGAAACGACCTAATGAAGAAGGGATGACCACCCAAAAACCAGCCAAAATTGGTAAATTCATGCCAAAAGTGTCTTTGGTTGATGCAATTTTATCGGCAAAGGAAGCTGCCAATGCATCAATAAATGAAGAACTAGGAATAGGTGAAAATGTCGCTCCTGAAGTGGTCGATAAGCTCTCAAACTTGGCTATAGTCGAAGTAATTGAAATAAAACCAAGGAACCTGCAACCGACTAAATTCAATTCTAATAGCAACAGCAGTTATAGCGGCAGTAAAAACTTCAAGAAGTTCAAAAAGAATCAGAAATTAAAAAGCAATGTTACAAGGTCATTTGTGGACATGAGTGTAATAATTGCAGATAATCTGATAACTTTCCCATCCCTCCACAACGGGGATGAGTATGTTGAAGACAAGTTGGGAGAAGATTTCAGTAAAGTTATGAGTCAAGTAAAATCATTTACGCCTCCTAAAGAAGCCCTCTTTGTCAGTGAAGATGAAGACGAAGACGTATCTGAAGGTACCTTTTCATTTCGCAATGGTAATCTGAAGAACAAGTCCGCAGGATCTTTATTTAACAATAATGATCCAGAAGGTAGCCTTGAAATGTCTAGAAATGTTACAAGCAAAACATCTCGCCGTCAAACATACTACGATGACGATGATGATGATGACGATGATCAGCCAAGATTTGGATTTAGTCGTTAAACATTGAACACATCTGTTGTACACATATAAGTTATTTAATTTTAATGCCACACAATCCTAGTCGCCTAAAATAGGTGTTATGACTCCGAAAATAGTTCTTGCTCATGTAGTCGATTAACCGTACACCATCAAAATCCTTCTTCACACATTTTGTGTTGTCTCCATATATGCAATCAACGACTTGATCCGGAAATGGTACAGAAGTAGATGAGGAGCAATTTAAATATATCTGGTTATCAAATTGAGCATATTGATTGAGTAGTCCATCGCTGTTTGGAATAGTCGTTACAATATCATCTTTATGAACGACTCTGAAATATTTTCTGACAAAGGAATTGTGTGTAGGGGGATAGGAGCTCCCCATAACCAAATCTACCCAATCTACAAATTCCCTATTTCCTACCAAAGGTTGCCCCATAGTTATGATTGTCATTTTGTCATATCCTAAGTCTAGATAGTGTAATGCCAATAATAGTGCAACACTACCACCCATTGAATGACCTACTATTAGTAGCTCGTAATCATCTTCAGCGGCTAGCTCCTTTTCTAATATTGTTCGAATGTTGATTAAGGTATGGATATAATACTCATAAAACCCATTGTGAACTTTGCAATTTGTGCCACATTTGGGTAAATGGTAATTTAGATTGTAGTAATTTGTCATATCAACTTTGATGTCTGTATAGCTGTCAAATATCGACCTCGTTCCTCTTAATGAAACTATAATTGTTTTCTTTCCCTTTTCACCTTCCTCCAGAGCAGTGTCATTATAATTGAAGATGTTGGAGTATGTGGTCGCGATGTATCCGGTAACTGAATCATCATAGTACCATTGGTACACAAGCGTCACGTTGGGAAATCTGGTTCCACACGATAAATCACAGTCAAATGGCTCTTTAATGCCCGAAATACTTGATATGCAGTAGGATATGTCAATTAGATGGGCGTATGTGAAAAGATTATAGTAAATATCAGTGTCTATCAGTTTGGGAGATGGTGAATGATTGAACCCCACATTACTGGAGCTGGGAAAGAAGAATATCTTCGCTCCCAGATAAACAAAAGTAGTGATGACTTCGACTAATTGATACAATATCATTTATTGAATATATTCATATGTCATTTCTCAGGCGGTAAACAGCTTATTTGAGTATAGTCTAATTGTAACAAATAGGATGATTAAATAGATGATATGTGCGAATGAACTAAAAAGTGAGCTTATCGGAAAAATTGCAAAATTGCTGCAGTTGCTATACATTGTCAATATAAGCCATTATTCTAATGATTATTATGGTAAATACCACTGTAAGCAGTATTATGTAGGTAATTATGATATATTTGATTACTTTAGCAGGAACTGGTAGATTCAAGAAATAGGTGATTGACTTTTTTAAATTTTTTACAAAGAAAATGGATAATGTTAATAAAAGTGACCAAAACGCTCTCCACGATAACAAAGTTAGAACAAACCGATGAAACAAAGAAGCTCTAAACAAGTAAGGTATATCCAACAGGCAAACATAGAAGTACATTGTAGACGGAAATTCTTTTATGATTCTGATGCGTTTAACAACCTTATCGGTCACGTTCTTAGAAACTGCCACAATGTCTTTGAATCTTCCAGTAATAGCTGCGAGTAACTGGTCAGTCTCGTTCAATTTCGTGTTGATATTGATGATGCTAGAATTAACGAACGATTGAAGTTTAATGTCGTTATTTTGTATTTGATTTTCCAAGGACTCATTGACTTTTGCTGTTACTTCACGGAAGAATCTGTCAAATTCTGCCAGAAGCATATCATTGTGCACAAGAAGTTCATAGTTATATTGCTGAAGCCGTAAATGTAATATGTTTTCTATCCGTAAGGAATCTTTCAATGTTGCAAAAATGTCTTTACCTATCAATTGATTCTCTTCAGAACTTTGAAGTATGTCTGCAAAATTATCAAGAATTTTGTCAGTGTATTCCTGCGATTCATTGGTCACTGTTGCCAAGTTCAGAAGAAGATTAGATTTCATAATTTGTGCTTCGGAAACAACAAGTGAAAATTCTTCTCGAAGAACCTGAAACTGTGATGTGAAGAAAGAAATATTTATCTCTAATTCTTCGAAGTTGGTATTAATTCCATCATATGTCTCTCTGAATACCATTAAAGTATTGTTTAACTGGTCCTTTACGTCTTCTTTGTATTGCTGATAATCATTTCTCATCTCTTCTTTGTTGACATTGAGCTCTTCAATCAAATGACTCAAAAAAGACAACAAAGTGTCATATTTATGCTTTAGTTCTAGGTGCATTTGTTCATTATATTCGTTCGAACTGTGAAAATCACGAATCACTTGACGAAGAACATCAGTAATGTTAGTATACAAAGTGATAATTTGGTCCTTTTCGTAGGGTAATGATTCTTGGTAACATATGTTTCCAATTTCTCTGTAGCTAAGACTGTAAGTAGTCCAAAACTGGGGAGAGATCTCTAAATCTGCGATGCAGCTGTCATGGTCATAGTCACCTTGACATGATGATGGATAGTCTACACCTGATATTTGAAATTCACATATTGCCAATTTTATCGCCAGTTCTTTTCTAGAATACGGACTTAGAGAATCAACTCCATTCTGGATACAGCCCTCCATTATTCCAGATACTGCTGACTTAGTACAATCATTTCTAGCTTCTGGAAGATTTGCAACCAGAAGAAGGTCTGGGGGTCCACACTTTATTAGAGAAATTAATGATAACCATATTATAAATAACTTTGGTCTCATTGTTAGCATTGTATCGCAACAATTGAGATATCAGGAATGGCTCGGAGAGCCTTTATTAAATACCCACTTCAATCAAAGGGCTGAAACAGCTGTGAAACCAAAAATTGCAGCAATTTAGCTTTGTAAGAGATTACATAAGCCCAGACACTGAAAAAAAATTTAGTAGTACTATTCAGTAGTTTACTTACGCTACGCAATCAGGCAAAACTGTATACAGACTGATGATTGCAAGGGGTATACGATCTTCTAGTAAGGTCAGTCGAAGGTTATATCTGAGTGATCCACTTCTGTTTATTCCAAATGAAGACAGATACATTTTCGACAGTGAAAAATTAACACCAGAGCAAAACGAAGCCGCTATACCTGATCCACCCATAATTAATGATGTTAAGAAGTTGGTATTTGATATTCCACAGCCTGAAGATATAGCGGATGTGTTAAGCAAGCCCAGTGACAATGATCTCCTTATAACAGTTCTTTCGCAAGATGCTCATTTCGTGGGGGCTCCTAACAAGAAATTTGTCCTCAAAGACCCTTCCAAAGCCAATGTTAACTTGAGTTTCCGGTTTGCTAACATAACGGCAAGCTGGTTTGAAATATTCAACAATGGAATAATACTCTTGACAGACATCCCAAAATCAAGATCATTGCTGTCGTTCGCAAGAAAGGACATTTTTGAAGCTATAACAGCAAAGAAAGAGACCTTCACAAAGGTATACCCTGACATATATACGCCCGCCAAATTGAATGAATTTTTCAAGTTTTTACGTGCCTTCGAAAACAGCCAGAGAACATTACAGGGGTTGTTTTCGCCAGCCGAGGTTGCAAATATCATCACTTTTGAGGATGTTTCGTTTTATTTGTTGAACGAAGAGGAAGTGTTGACTGACGTCACGAAGTTTGCTACTGTTATGAAGTTCCTCGAAGATAACAGCGAGTTTTCTTCTATCAATAACTTGAAAGCCTTAGTTATTTATTTAGTTGGCTTGTTCACGAAATCGGATGCCAGCTTAAAGAAGCCGCAAATCCACGCCTTCTCCAGTTTCCTCAAGGCCACCTTCCCTAATCTTGACCTTATCCAAGACTTCGATGCGCAAGTATTGGACAATTTGACGGCGTTATTGATAAAATCTGGTGAGCTCCAATACGCTCACAGCATACTATCCGTGCTCATAGAATCCAAACAAGTGTGTCCCTCTGCCGCAACCGTGGACTTGTACTTGGCCCTGCTCGAAGAGTCTAATCCCGACAGAAATGACGAATTTCTCAGGGATATCAGCGTGTTAAAGTCGGCTTTCTTCCACAAGACGGTGAGTCCGCTTATGTTTGACATCTTGCTTAGAAGAGCAGTGCAGGATGTACAGGACATGCACCAATTTGTGAATCTTGTGAATAGCGCCGAAAACGGGAAGGAGTTATTGAGCAACCACCACTACGCCATATTCAGCACCTTAAAAGCGGTGCAAGACAAGGCAGACATCGCGGAGAATGTGAAGAGACTCAACTACGCCCTATTGGCCAGACGGTTAACCGAGAAAGAGGGCATCACCCTAGACGCCGATACCAGAACACTACTCGCGCAATGATTCATACGATAATTTTGTAAATAACCCGTAATACACAATAGATAGAAGTAAAAGAAACCTGTGCAAACCCAGATGCTAAGCGATAACCCAATGGCGTGAAAACAGCACTACATGTTGCTGTGCGGCAGATGGCCCGTGTCGTGGTGGTGCTGCGAATCGGAGTTTAGCGACTCGTCTTCGTTGTAGGCCTGGAAAGAATGGTGCACCCAGTCGTTGGTCTGGTTGATGTTAATGTCGTTGTTGTTGTTGTTGTGGTTGAACGAGAGCCCGCTTCGGAGGGCAATGTCGTCGCCCCGCTTGTTGCTGTTTTGGGCCGTGTAAAACCCGTTTGTGTACACGTAGAAGCCATCGTCACTGGCATCCTCACTCCACCTGCTGCTGCCCACCACCTTCTTCCTGGTGCGCATATCGTCGTTCTCGTACTTCTGGTCGTCCTCAAGAAACTTGCGGGAGGAGATGGTGCGCTTGATAAAGCACGAGAGGGTGATGATGAGCGCAAGGCAGATGATGGGGAGTAGCTGCAACCAGCCGAGGTAGGTCAAGTTGGGGATGAAAAGGAGAATGTCGGCCAAAAACCCAAGCAAGTTGCAGAGAAACGAGGTGATGGCGATGGTGAGAATGATGTTGAGGTACGAGGTGACGTCGCGGGTCGCCTTCCTGCCCTCGGTGTCGGTGTCCACGTGACCCCGGCTCCGGCGGGCCAAGAAGGCCAAAAGGCGGTCCCTGAGCGGCACGTCGTCGTCCATCCACTGGAGGAAGCCCACGCCGAGGACCAAAAGCAACAACAAGCACGTGAGCGAAAACGCCACCAAGTGCATCACGAGGAGTTTGGAGATGGTGTAGGTGGCATTGGAGGGAAGCTCCACTCCGCCAAGCTCAAAGTCGCTATCGTCGGCTAGCAAGTAGAAGGTGCTGTTCACGGACGGGTACCCGATGCGCGGGGCCGAGCACACGCCCGAGTTGAGGTCGCAGATGCCCAACACCCCGAAGGTGTAGTTCTTGTAGTTGGAAAAGTAGATGTTATTGCCGGGTGACGTAAGCGGCACCGAGATCACCGGCAAAAGCTGCACCACCACGCATATGACTATGCAGAGCGTGAGCGCGGACAAGGTCTTGTACATGACAGCAGATACTGCACTCTACGGCAAATGTGCGGGTATTTGCTGGGGCTGTTCCGGTTGGGATATGGGGTAAGCGTTTTTTCATAGTGAGCAAATAGTCTACTGCGGCCAGGCTACGCATAGTGGGGACCCACACGCACATGTTGCAGCTGCAGGCGCCGGGGGCGACTGCGTCCGGCGGCGGCCCGCGCATGCTGCGGATGTGGGCAAAACGGCTGCAAAACGCCGGTGCAGGGCCGGTGCCGGAGCCGGGCCCGATTTGCAATATCACGTGACCGCGATTTCCTATTTGAGCGACGGGCTTTCCACTAGTGGTAATCCACGCCAGTGCAAAACTGGTCCCCTGGATGAACATATACAGGTTCCTGGTTATCGCCGCGTTGGTCTCGACTGCAGTATACACCCTCCGCACCTCAGCATCTGTCCGTTTGGTTTGGCGCACGTGCACTCAAAACACGCTTCGTTCCTACTCCACTAGTACCATGTCCAGCCCAGTTGCGTTGAACCACCCCTACCACCACGAATTGGAGGTCGCCGTGTTGGCGGTGAAAAGGGCCTCGGTGTTGACCAAGAAGTTGAGCGATTCCATTGCCGTGACCCAGAAGTCAGGCACCCAAATCAAAGACGACAAGTCGCCCGTCACGGTGGGGGACTACGCTGCGCAGGCCATCATCAACTACGCCATAAAGTTGAACTTCCCGGGCGACGAAATAGTGGGCGAGGAAGACGCAGACACTTTGCGCGAGGCCTCGGACGAGTCCGAAAAGCTCAGCCGCAGGATCCTCGAGATTGTCTCCGATGTTCAGGAGGAGACGGCGTCGTATAACGAGAAGCTCGGAAAATTGGACACTTTGGACCAGATTTTCGACAGCATCGACTTGGGCACCTCGCAGGGCGGCAGTACGGGCCGGTTCTGGGCGTTGGACCCCATCGACGGTACCAAGGGCTTTTTGCGCGGTGACCAGTTCGCCGTGTGCTTGGCGCTCATAGAAGACGGGAAGGTGGTGTTGGGCGTGATCGGGTGCCCCAACTTGCCGGAAATCATTCTCACCAACGAGGACAAGACCGGCGATGTTGGTGGGTTGTACTCCGCAGTCACGGGTGTAGGCTCCTACTATATTCCGTTATCGGCTAAGGGCTTTGTTCCCTTAGCGGAGCAGGAGCGAATCCACATGACCAAGACCACTTCTCCGGACGAGCTCAAGGTGGTGGAAGGTGTGGAAAAGGGCCACTCCTCACACTCCACGCAGTCCAAGATAAAGAAGATCTTGGGCTTCAACAACAACACTGTAGGCAGACAGACCATCAACTTGGACTCCCAGGTGAAGTACTGTGTGCTTGCCAAAGGACAGGCCGATATTTACTTGCGTTTGCCTGTCAGCACCACCTACAGAGAGAAGATCTGGGACCATGCCGCTGGAAATGTGTTGATTTACGAGAGTGGCGGAAAAGTGGGTGACATTGCTGGCACTCCGTTGGACTTTGGTAAGGGCCGCTACTTGCAGTCACAGGGGGTGCTTGCGGGCAACGCCGAAATATTCGGTGCTGTGGTGAAGGCTGTGACCGAAGCAACCAGCGAGTAGAGGCTTTCTCGTCTTAAAATCTGGAAAATGTACATATACTCTATTACTATTAAATACACACGTCAATAACCGTTAGTCCTTGACGTTAACCTTGGCGGCTCCCAACATGTGCGGTGCGACTTCCTGCAACCAGCTCAACTCTATGGCAGAGCATGTTCTACCGTATCCCTTCGAGGTGTATACATACTCAATGTAGGTTATGGCATCGAGATTGCCTTTCCCAAAGAGATTAGACGAGGGATGCACACTGATCAACTGGCCAGAAGTAAAAGTTCTGTACGATCTATCAGGCATACCGATGGCTGTGTTGGTGATGTACCCTTTCAAAAACGCCTTTAGCACCGACGGAATGTCCAAGGGTGCCTTTACTTCTTCCTCGTCATCACTGTCGGAGGAGTTAACTTCCTGCATCTGGGCCCGGAGTAGCTGCAACTGTTTATCCTTTTCCAGCTGCTTGATACTGTCATCCTGTTTGATTGTTGCAAACATATACTCTTTCAATTGCTGTCTCACTTTGAGCACGTTTTTGAATCCCTTGAAACTCAAGTGCAATTCCTTACACCACTCTTTGACTTCCGAACTGTTACCAGAGCTAGACAACTCTTGAAAGTAGTTGAAGTATTCCTTCAAGGCTATTAAGTCACCATACCTAGTTCCCATGGGACAGAACTCCCGTCTCTTGAAATTGATCTCATCTCTGAGTTCACCGTTGCCACCAACGTTTAGAATCAAATTATCCACCGACAAACACGATACGATGTCTATCACTGGACTCAACACGCCCTTTTCAAGCGCGGTGATCAATACAACCGATAATTGTGGCGGCAAGGGCAAAACAGCCATCTTATAGCCCAAAGAAGTAATCTTTCCGCTATCATTCAAAGCACCCAACGCATACAACGTGTTCAAAGCACTGACAATTGCTTCTCTTCCAGGATGCTCTAGCCACGACCAGTTCAACAAGTCGTCCACATCCAATTTCTTCAATGTCAAAATTGGCAATATGATATCGTTTCTCATGATCTCCGACTCCTGTTGCTGGGGCAACTGGTTCTGGAAGACCTTCTCCAGATAGAGCCGGAAAACCTTACCAGCCGACTCTCTACCAGCTCTACCAGCTCTTTGTTTAGCAGAGGCCTTGGAAATAGGAGCAGTCAACAACGTAGATAATCCTAGCTGGTGCTTCCACACTTTTACCTTTCTCAATCCCGAGTCTATCACATACTTGACTCCGCTCACAGTAATGGAGGTCTCAGCAATATTGGTAGCCAAAATGACTTTTCTTCTTCTGGGTCCCAACTTGTTGAAGATGCTGGCCTGCTGTGCTGGTGATAACGCAGCATACAAAGGTAATGGTACAATCAATGGTGCTTCTTTCGGTAACTGAGGAGATACCTGGGTCAAGGCAGCAACGCAATTGTCAATTTCCTCTTGACCCGGGAGAAAACATAGTATATCACCTTCTTGTTCTGACATATTGACTTGTATCACGGTTCTGATCATGGTATCCACAATATCTTCAGAACCTTCTTCCGTCAAGTAGTATGGTGTCACGGGGAACATTTTACCCTCGATAAACAAAATAGGCGCCAAATCAAAGAACTTACTGAACAACTCGGCATTCAATGTGGCAGACATGACAATGATCTTCAAGTCTGGTCTCGTTTTGGTCACTATCAACTGCTTGAGGAAACCCATAATCAAATCGGTCAAAATGGTTCTTTCATGCGCTTCGTCTAGGATGATGGTCGAGTACTTAGACAATGTACCATCTAGCATGATTTCTCGCAAAAGCATACCGTCTGTGAGGTACTTTAGTTTGGTCCTGCCAGAGGTAATGTTAGAAAACCGCACCTGATAACCAACCTCTTCACCCAACTGACATCCATATTCTTCACTGACTCTCGCAGCCAAAGAAGCGGCTGCCACTCTACGAGGTTGTGTAACCGCTATTTGCTTCTTGTTGATCGGAAGCAAGAACTGGGGGATTTGCGTGGACTTACCGGAACCAGTTTCACCAATTACAATGGTGATCTGGTTATTCTTGATGTATTCGACAATGTCGTCCTTATGCTGGTACACTGGCAATTCTTTTCTCACTTCGTACAACTCGTTGGATCTTTTGATGAGCTGCGGCTTGGTAAATGCTTCTTGGTGGGTGTAATCGCCATTATCGTCATCATCCTCGCTGTCGTTATTGTGGTACGCAACTGATTTGGGTTTGAACCTGGATTTCAGTTTTGGCTTTTTGAGCAGTTCGGTTTTCTGCACTTTCTGCTCGTCCTGTTTCTTGGGCAATGGTGGTGAAGTCTCCGAGGACTCCTCTACATCCGAGGAGTAGCCCTGCATTTGATCAGGTTCCACGACATTTTCTTGCACAGTTTCGCCGAAATCCTCCTGAACTGGTTCGGAGTTAGCGACTTGAACGTTTGCCTCACCCGCAGCATCGTCAAACTTGAACTTTTTATTGCTTCTGTTGATGTGAAAGTCGCTACTTTCTGCTTGTACCGGCACTACTACGTCATTTGACTTGGCTGCACCGCCCTTCTTTCTTTTTCTTTTCCGCTTGGGTCCATTGTCCAGTACCCCAGACACACTGGCCGGATTGTTAGACATTTCTACCTGCTGGACGGAGTTTATGAGCAGACTGCAAAAGAGTACCACTGGGCTAAAAATCTCTGCCAAATACCTGATGAGTTTGTGTGCAGGATTTTCACACTGAAGCATTTTTCACGCCATACGACATTGACTAGCCCGGGCTGTAGCGCTGATTTGTCCAGACATGTTGGCGGGTAAGTCGATGGTTAACAGGCCGCATGCCTTCAGAAGGTGCAGAGGAATCTCGGTATGCTACCGGAGTATTCGGTTGAACTCCACTTTGGCGCCGGAACCGGTGCCCACTACAATCAACATAGTGCCCACTGTTTCCAGCCTAACTGCTGCTGAACGGTATGCGCCAGATTTGGAGAATTCCATCGTGGGGCACTTGCAGTCAAGAAGCTTGATCGAGCAGATCAGCCACGACGATTTGTTTGAATTGACAAAGTCGGAAAAGTTCACGTTATACTGCGGAGCTGATCCGTCGGCGTCGTCTCTCCATTTGGGGAATATTTTGCCGCTTATGGTGCTTTTGCATTTTAGTTTGCGCGGGCACGATGTGGTGGGACTAGTTGGGGGTGCTACTGGCGCGGTGGGGGACCCCAGTGGCCGGACCACCGAGAGAAGCCAATTGGCCGAGCAGGAGCGGTTGAGCAATGTAGACAGTATTCACAGCCAGTTGAGGACTTTTATGGCCAACGGGTTGGCGTATGCGAAATCTCGTAATTATCCGGTGAAGCAGGGCGCGGTGACGGTCGAAAATAATGTCAATTGGTGGGGGTCTATCAAGATGTTGGACTTCTTGGCCAATTACGGCAGATACATCCGGATCAGCTCCATGTTGAACCGCGACTCCATACAGTCACGGTTGAAGTCGCAGAGCGGATTGGGCTTCAACGAGTTCACCTACCAGATTTTGCAGGCGTACGACTTCTGGCACTTGTTCAAGCACCACAGGGTTAACTTGCAGATCGGGGGCAATGACCAGTGGGGCAACATCACCGCCGGGATAGACTTGATCTCCCGGTTACAGAGAAATTCGGAAGACAAGGAGCAGAAGCAGGCGTACGGCATGACCGTTCCCTTGTTGACCACTCCCACGGGCGAGAAGTTTGGAAAATCGGCGGGCAATGCCGTGTTTATAGACGAGAACTTGACTTCGCCGTACCAGCTCTACCAGTATTTCATCAACACCCCCGACGACATGGTGGGCAAGTTGTTGAAAATCTTCACCTTGTTGCCGTTGAATGTGATAGACCAGGAGATCATAGCCAAGCACGAGCAGGATCCAGGCTTGAGAGTCGCTCAGAGAGTATTGGCACGTGAAGTTGTAGACTTGATTCACGGCAACGGCCAGGGTGAAAACATGGCCTACATCACCAGTTTCTTGTTCCCCACCCCAGACCAGCCGTTTGACGATAACATTAGTGCCGACAAGCTTATAAGCAAGTTTGAGAGATCGGGCATATTGGTCAGATACAAGTTGCCCGACGACGAGAAAGAAATCCGGATGAGCACCATCTTGGCCCAGATCACCGACAAATCGAGACGGGAGATGAAGACTTTGATCAAGTCGGGCGGGGTGTACCTCGGCTTGGAACGGGACCAGTTCGAAGACCCTGAGGATGTCGTATTGTTTGATAAGGACAACCATCTTATTGACGGCAAATTGCTATTGGTTAGAGTCGGCAAGCAGAATTACTACGTTGTAGAGTTCTACTAGCCGGAATACACCCTTCTGTACATAGAATGAACCGATGTAAATAAAAATACTCCTACAAGATACTCCTACAAGAATACTCCTACAACAATACGTCATGTTTGTATACCAGCCTGTTGTACACACCGCTACGTTGTGAACAGCTATTTTGCATCCATCGAGCCGAGGCTCAGCCAGCAATTATAACTCGAAAAAATAGTTTGTAATCTGATAACTTTTTTTGCCCTTCTCCCCATGTCAATTGTACAAACAATTAAACGATCACTAAGTACTGTCAAGATGAGTAAGTTCTACGAATTAAAGCCATTGGATGCCAAGGGACAACCATACCCTTTTGAGGAGTTGAAAGGCAAAGTGGTGTTGATTGTCAATGTCGCATCCAAGTGTGGTTTCACACCTCAGTACAAGGAGTTGGAGGAATTGAACAAGAAATACGCCGGCAAGGACGTCCAAATCTTGGGTTTCCCATGTAACCAATTCGGAGGCCAAGAACCGGGTAGTGCTGAGGAGATTGCTTCGTTCTGCACCTTGAACTATGGTGTCACCTTCCCCGTCTTGAACAAGATTGAGGTCAACGGAGACAAAGTAGACCCCGTGTACGAGTTCTTGAAGTCGCAGAAGTCAGGCTTGTTGGGCTTGAACAGAATCAAGTGGAACTTTGAAAAGTTCTTGGTTGACAAGAATGGTAATGTGGTTGAGAGATATTCCTCTATCACCAAGCCAAAGGATATTGCTCCTAAGATTGATGAGTTGTTGAAGTAGGCGGTTTATCGGTGGAAACTTTTCCCGGGTATGGCGTATACTTGTCTATATAATCGAGTGTACTGGTGCTGGTAGGCCTCTGGCGAGTCCGTACCAGGTAGTATTCAACTATGTAATTAAGAATGTATGCAACAACTAACCAACAGAGCGACATAACGACATGATGTAATAGAGCCGTACGTCTGAAACGCAAAAGATGACTCCATTAGGTAATAAATAACGGTAGCCATTGCCGCAGCGCAATATTGTTGCTGAATCGGTTCCGCGATATCTTTCTAGTCCGAAGATAAGGCCAGGGGTAGATTGTCAGCCTTCATACATGTGTCAAACGTGGGAGGCCAGAGAACATTTACCCTAACCACATTACAAACGCAGGACTCCTATTTCATATTGTAATTACACAGTGCGTGCTCTACAACAATAAAGTGGCATATATAGGGCAGTACAAGCAGTACTGGATTACGACCGACGCTGTTTATACGAGGAATGTGTGCATAATACGCTCTTATTCCTGCTTCCCGCCAACTGACGAGCCGGTTATCGGCATTGCAGCAGTTGCGGACGGTTTCAAGCAGCAGCAGGCCATTACTTCGATTAGGGGCTACCATTATGCCGTTTCAACCTATTGTTGGCAGGGCATACGACATTTCTCAGCATTGCTCCTGTGCACTGGTGGGTTTCCCGGCACCATGGTCGCGCTCTACATACTCGTTACGTACCTTTCCTTGCTGGCAGCACCGCCCTGCTTGTGCTACGAGGTTGCAAATACGTAGACACGATACGGAGAAGAATGTCGCCCCCTCCTTCCCCAGCGACATTACCGCATTGAGCCGGTAGCAAAATAGAAAACGTCATGGAACCCCTCCTGCACACAGCTGCGGTGGGCCGGCACCGGGAAAAATGTCACAGGAGACATTTTCCTAGGGAGCCAGTTGCGAGTCACTACTGACAATATAAAGTATATTTTTCTAACCGTAAGCAGCCCCTCCCCCTATTTCTGAACCACAGCGGTATACAGCGGTTCTGCGCAGTGGCCAATTGTGGGAGTGCGACAATGGCGCTGGACAATACGTACGAATCATTCTGGCCGGCAACAATCGGTCATTGATGCTGTTTTGTGGCTCGCTGTTTTTGCCAACATTTGGTTTTAGTGGGCCGTACCCGCTAAAAAAAGCTCACCATTTTTTTAGTGAGCACTGTGACTCTTTTTTCTCAGTACGGGGATCTGATAGCGATTCCACATTCTAGCCAATTCTATATATTTCTATGGCTTTTCCCACTGTTTTGTATTTCTCCGTGTGTGCTCTCACTATTTATAGGCTGGCGTGTTTCCTGTTACAATCCCGTGTCTGTAGCGTGCTGCCAATCTATACCTGCCGCATATCCGTGTCTTGCTCTACTGTGTCAGTGGCCCGCTACTATCGCGAACTCACGAACTTGGCTCATCTATCCCCACAAAAATCCAATTTCACTTTGTGTCTGACAGCCTGCTAGCCATATCTTATTAGCACACCCCAGTCACAAGTAGGAACACGAAAGCGTGGAAGGTGTCGTTACACTGTGCCTTTTAACATATCACCACTGTCTTCTTCAGATTACGTTCATTGCCTGGTACGCGAAACACTGAAACCACGGCTTCAGCTGCTAGCCCCATCCCACTTTACTTTTAATAACTGTTCTCCACCACCCATTAAACTACCTCAAACTGTTTTAATTCACCCGTCATCACTCGATAGCTGTTATCGTTAACTTATCTGTCTGTTCATACGCCCCATTGTTAGATCTTTCTATTGGTTATCTGTTGCCTTGCATACTTTTTTTTTATCAAAGTCCAATCTGTTAACCGACTAACTAACCTTCATTTCATTCATTTTTCTTATTTGGTAGTTTCATTTCGGTCAAGGTTCATCGGCGTATTGAAGGTTTTTATCCCGGAGTCACATCCTTTTTATATAATTTCTAGATTGATTCAGTTCGTTCCACCACATTGGTAATTTGTTACCCACTTCGCCTATGGCCGCTTTAACTGAGAACTCGACTCAAAATGCCGAAGACAGCTATCATTTGTACGAGACTGGCGTGAAGCCTTTGGATGGAAGATATGAATTCATCAAACATTTGCAAAATGGTTCATTCGGCAAAGTGTCCCTTGCTTTAGACTTGGTTACAAAGGAAAAGGTAAGTCTCAAGTCCATCTCCAAGTTGTCCAATCCCGACAATAACATCAATATTGGTCCCTCATATGAAACAGCCTTGAACGAGATCAAAATTCTCAAACTCATCAGCCAAAAGGCTAGTGCCACCATTAATGTGTGCAAGTTGTTATCCTCGTTTGAAATCAGAGACTACATAGTTTTGGTATTAGAATTCTGTTCGGAAGGTGACTTATACGACGTGATTCACCGGCGTTCGTTGCAGTTGGTTGATCTCATCAAGTTGGCTAACCAGATCGGCCAAACTGTCTTGGAATGTCATAAACTCGGAATTTATCATAGGGATATCAAACCAGAAAATATCCTTATTGATGCAAACTTCAATTTCAAATTGTGCGATTGGGGTTTGGCTACGTTTAGTCGTAGGAATAGCGAGTTCAATGTCGGCACGGAGAAGTACATGGCTCCTGAATGTTTTCTCAAAAAGTCGGACAACTACTATCTCAAGGAGTATGATTGTAAATATAGTGATTATTGGTCATTTGGTATTACTTTGTTGGCATCAATTTTTGGCACTTGTCCATTCAAGTGCAGTAATCGAGGTTCAATTCAATACGATTACAATTTCAAGAACTTTGTTAACTACAACAATCCCTACATTCTCTACGAAATCTACCCTACTATGAATTCAAATTGTTTTGAAATGTTCATGAAGCTCTTGAAAATCGGCAACGAAGAAGACGACCTAGAGACATTTACTTCCAAGATCGAAAAGAGAGATTTGGACATGTTTTTGTGCACCTTGAATATGAACTACATTTATGGGTTTACCGTTGACGATGAGATTGATGATGTTCAGACTTTGGATGGTAAACGAGATGATGCTAGTTTATTTGAGATGGATCATGACGATTTGCACTTGATGACTGACTCAGGTAAGTCAACCATGACCTCAGTGTCTGGCAAAGGCGATGAAAACGACGAGAATCAAGAGGAGGAGGATGATTACTTGTTATTAGAGTACAACAAGAATACGATTCCGATTCACAAGATCTCTTCGAAGAGTTACTCCAACACAGGCAAGTTGCCACCTTCGTTGATTGAGTCGTCAGTGAAGTCGACCAAGTCCTGGTGTGATTTTGATGACGACGACGACGAGTTTGATTTGTTCAACTACGAGCCTCAAACGGAGTTCAACTATGAGTTGATCAACAACTTGGCGATTTCTAGCCATACGATTTCGCAGACTGCCAAGGAGTCTGTCGGCTCGTCTACTCCTTCGTTGAAAGCACCGGAGGGCGGAATGGTTACTTCGAGCATTTCAGATAAGCTGTACAACAGCAACAGTAAAAGCGAATCAACTCTTGACTTGTCCTCGAAGGACAAGACGCAACCCATCCGCATAGTCGAGTTGGAGTTGTACTCGGAACCATGCAAGAAATGGTACGACTAGCTGGTGAGAGGCACTTTATTTTCATAGTACTACCATTAATTTATCCTTATAACGAGACCCTATTTTAACGACCCCACCACATTATGCTTTTTTATAGCTTTATTTACAGAGATCTGGCAATAAACAAGGATTGCTAATATGTATGGCAATTTGTGTAGTGCGATAAGCTGCGAAAAGTCGAGTGGACACAATTGTGCCGCACACAAGTTTGCGGGCCTGTTGGTGGGCCACTCACCTGAAACGGCGAAGCACAAACACCGCCCATACCACAGCTCTGGTATTGTGTACGGTACGGTTTTGTATTCCGTTTCGATGCGTTATCAGAGTAGAGTACTGTGCGGCGCCCGAAAACAGCCACCAGCGATTACTATCCAGGTAACTACTGCCACCGTAACACCACCGCACGACCAGCCGCGCAAACTGGCTAGCACACGAGCCAGGTTCCAAAATACCGTGCCACGCACTACAAAGACGCATCACCAAGGGCGCCTTACTGAAACCGGCGCTGCCATTGGCCGGATCCGCTGGGCCGCCGTCTGAGTCAGAGTCGTGCGCGGCCCAAGTCATCCCCTCCTTTACGGAGCGCCCCGTCACAAAAGCGGCAGGGCCGTCACCGCTCCTGCACCGGAGGCTTTTTGGCCCCGCCCGCACGACCATTACTCATTTTTCGTTGTCCATTTTTTTCAACCCCAGCGCATATATATTTAACCCACTTTTCAGCAATTTTTCAGATTCTGATCCCCCTTTCTTCTTCTTGCACCATCCCAAAACATATCGATTTGATACTGTCTGCTGCTACAATGTCCTTCAGAAACGCCTCCCTCCGCATGGCCAGAATGGCCTCTGCCCGCGCTGCTAAACAAGTTGCTGCTAAGAGAACTTTGACTGCCTTGGCTTCCCAGGCCTCCAGAACTGCCGTTTCCAAGCAGTCCATGACCCCAATGGCCATCAGAGGTGTCAAGACCATCAACTTCGGTGGTACCGAGGAGGTTGTTCACGAGAGATCCGACTGGCCAAGAGAAAGATTGTTGGAATACTTCAAGAACGACACCTTGGCTTTGATTGGTTACGGTTCCCAGGGTTACGGCCAGGGTTTGAACTTGAGAGACAATGGTTTGAACGTCATCATCGGTGTCAGAAAGAACGGTGCTTCCTGGAAGGCTGCCATCGAAGATGGTTGGGTTCCTGGTGAAAACTTGTTTGATGTCACCGAAGCCATCCAGAAGGGTACCTACATCATGAACTTGTTGTCCGATGCCGCCCAGTCCGAAACCTGGAGTGCCATCAAGCCTTTGATCACCGAAGGCAAGACCTTGTACTTCTCGCACGGTTTCTCTCCTGTCTTCAAGGACTTGACCCACGTTGAGCCTCCAACCAACGTTGATGTTATCTTGGCTGCTCCAAAGGGTTCCGGTAGAACCGTCAGATCCTTGTTCAAGGAAGGTAGAGGTATCAACTCGTCGTACGCCGTGTGGAACGATGTCACTGGTAAGGCTGAAGAAAAGGCCATTGCCTTGGCTGTTGCCATTGGTTCTGGTTACGTGTACCAAACCACTTTTGAAAGAGAAGTCAACTCGGACTTGTACGGTGAAAGAGGCTGTTTGATGGGTGGTATCCACGGTATGTTCTTGGCCCAATACGAGGTTTTGAGAGAAAACGGCCACACCCCATCTGAAGCCTTCAACGAAACTGTCGAAGAAGCCACCCAATCCTTGTACCCATTGATTGGTAAGTACGGTATGGACTACATGTACGATGCTTGTTCCACCACCGCCAGAAGAGGTGCTTTGGACTGGTACCCAAGATTCAAGGACGCCTTGAAGCCAGTGTTCAACGACTTGTACGAATCCGTCAAGAACGGTTCCGAGACCCAGAGATCGTTGGACTTCAACTCCCAGCCTGACTACCGTGAAAGATTAGAGGAAGAATTGGAGGTGATCAGAAACATGGAAATCTGGAGAGTCGGTAAGGAAGTCAGAAAGTTACGTCCAGAAAACCAATAGGTGCTTTTGGCGTTGCGCTGCTAGTAAAAAAAACACAAACACTCATAATGGTCTTTCGTGAATGACTTAATGTTTTAATATCGTTTCAATTCTTTGTTTTTTTATGCTTGTCTATACTATCCTTTTACGTGTTTTTTTTATGGGTCTCCTTTACTACTACTTGGTTATTTAAAAAACTATAATCCTTTTTATAAACTTAACATCTGCATATAGGAACTTACTGTTTGTTGAATAAACATTGTTCTATAATAATTACACTGACTAGTAATAGTCCATTCTCTAAATTTCGGGTGCCCAGCACAACCAGGTGCCCTTACCGATGCAAGCGGTTACATGCTACTTATTAGTTTATATTCTAACCGTGATGTAGTCTCGGAGGGATCTAGCACCCAATTAATGCTGCAATTTTCCGCACACTAACATTAGCACCATAAGGTATCGTATACACACAGCTTAGCGAGCATACAAGGCATCAGTAAGCGTGACTACATGTTGGTGGCGGCGGCCCTGTAGAATCTCTATTTTTGCACTACCATGAACCTGCTCCACAGCAGGAATGATTTCCTCTGCCGTAGCAGGCGGAGCTACGGTGCCTAAAACATCACGCTTAGCCACCAAACATTTTTTATACGACCGCACTATAAATCATAGTGTGCTACCCAGTAAATCACGATATTGTCACTCTACCACACCAGCAATTCGATATCTGATGCGCTGATTGCATACAAACACCCATAGCCAGCATCCCAGTACCACCAGCCATGAGTCACGACATAGTAGACGAGGATGATGACGCCTGGTCTTACTCGTTCCCACCTTCACTAGACTCACTACCACTAGACAAGAACGCCGACAAAGACGGTACTAATTCCGCCAGTAATCTTAGGCCGGAAGACGCCTCCGGGGTCGACAGACGCCCGTCCTTGGTGGTAACCAATAAGAGTGGTAATGTTGCCTTTGCACAGCCAGAGGCTGAATCCATTGTAGATATCGAGTCCCAGGTGTCTTCGGTTTCTTCGACCGAAAGACTGGCCAACAGCTTGAAAAATAGAAAGCTTAAGGTGTCGACTCCATTCCCCAGGGACTCGCAATCTTCGCTTTCCTTGCAGTCGCCGTTCATCCTGAAGTCGACCCCGGCTGACCCGCAAACGACGAAACATGACGCTAACTCCATCATTTCCAAAGACAGCTCGGGCAACGGGCTCTTCCAGGACTCCATCAGACCAGAGGAGTTGGGCAGCCCCACGCGAGCCAGCTTCTTTCAGAATCTCAGCAACTCGGTTGGGTTTCAGGTGCACAATTCCGATGCTACCGTGAATGAGGTTAAGGATGTGCTTGCGTCGCCCAAAAGCGCCGACGGATTTGATTCGCCGAAATCGCCAAAGATTATCGCCTACAGGAAGTCCCGTAGGACAATCAGTGAGGGCGACTTTGGCCCCATTCTTGATACACCAGAGAATGTGCCCACTGAGAAGTATGACCCCCGGTTGTATTCGGACGAGTTCTTTTCTGACACCAACTACAGATACGCCGCCATGAAAAGAAATATCGAATTCCACCAGCTTTTCCGGTCCATTGACTTGACCGATAGGTTGCTTGACGACTTTGCCTGTGCATTGAGCAGAGAAATATTGCTCCAGGGCAGAATCTACATCAGCGAGAACTATGTCTGTTTCAACTCCAACTTGTTAGGTTGGGTGACCAATTTGATAGTACCCATGGACGACATCATAGGGTTTGAAAAGAAACATATTGCGGGGCTCTTTCCCAACGGAATCGCAATCGAGACAGGTGCAACCAAACACACGTTTGCAAGTTTCCTCTCACGTGACCTCACCTATGAGTTCATCACCAAAGTGTGGGAGGAAAGTACAGGCAGGAAGTTGGTTGATCCAGAGTTGAGTGCCAATGTTACAGTGGAAAGTGAAAATGGTACCCCAAAGTCAAGTGAGGAGAGCGATAGAAGACGTGAGCAAGAATGTTCACCTGGCATCAAAAACTACATAATGTCGATTGACGAAAATGAAGCAGAGAATTACAGCGAAAATGGGACTGACGAAGACGAAGGAGAAGAGGAAGAAGACGATGACGACGATGTTGATGACGAAGAATTTGAACCTTTTGTTAGTGGTGAGGGTATCGATGGAGTTGCTTCCAAAAGACACTCTCTAGAACAACAACGGACTGCGAATAAAGTGTTGCGGTTCAAACCAGACAGCAATTACACGAGCCATGGTCCAGATAGCCATTCTGCCACTGAAGTAGACGATTCATTTACTCCCGAATCTAATGAAATTGAGCTCTGTGACGAAGTCATAGATGCTCCATTGGGTATCGTGTATGCCGTAGCCTTCAGTGAGTCAAACACGTCGTTTCACAGGAGGTTCATAGAGACTCATGATGGTTCGGAGCTCTCGGACTACGATGTTTTCCTGCCCATGGAAGATGATCCAACAAGATCAGAGAGGAAATACACTTATAGAAGAGCATTAGGCTATTCTATCGGACCGAAATCTACCAAATGTGAGGTCAGTGAAGTCGTCGAGCATTTGAATTTTGCTGATTACATCAATGTTGTGACAACTACGGCTACTCCAGATGTTCCTCTGGGTAATTCTTTTACAGTAAAAACACGCTATATCTTCACGTGGGCCGAAGACAACAAAACGAACTTGAAGATGTCGTTTTTCATCAAGTGGACAGGCACGTCATGGATCAAAGGGGTAATAGAGAAGCAGTCTTTGGCTGGTCAAAAGGCTGTCGTTAATGACTTTATAGAGGGTATGAAGAAGGAGATTTCAGAAAACACATCCTATGTTGAAGGAGCTAACATTGCTACAGGTCCCACTTTTGAAGAAACAACACTCCCTGAGCCAGTTGTGCACGTCAAACCAAGAAAATCCAAAGAAGCCAAAAAGGCAGCAACGCCTGCATATTTCAAAAACAACCTTGTCTATGTCGGTTATCTCATTCTTTCGTTTTTTATCATCCTATTGATAATTTTATTGCGGTTATTTATTGTGGTCAATGAATCAAACGAACTTATCAAGAGTCAAGTTTTGATAAACACCCACTTAATCTACGCTATCCAAGCAATTGCCTCCAACCAAGTGGATGAATCTATAACAAAAAGCGAGAAGAATGAATTGTGGCAGTGGGTAGACAAAACATACGGAAAGAAACTCAGCCCTGTGGAAAAAGTCAAGTTCTTGACATACCAGTTACAGAACATATATCAGGATGAGTTTGAAAACTCCAAACTGAGAAAGAAAACCACATTCAACGATATCAAACAGCTGGTGAAGGGCTTCCGGTACCAAGACTATCTCAAGATGGAAGTTCCAGAGGCAGTTAAAGAACATTTGCTATAGGGGGGATGCTATTAACGAATTTATGATTTTAAGACAAAGGAACCAAAAAGACCAAAAAGTACAAGATTACCGTTAGGAGTCCGTTTATATGTACATAAGTTAATTTTGCTATTTACAGAAGTATACGTTTTCGTTTAGTGTTGATTGGTCTCAATTCAGCACACTCTAAGTTCGCCATCCACATCCTCAGTCTCTGTTCTTTCGATGATATCCACGTTTTCTACGGTATGGACTATAACTTGATCATTGTTTTCGTTCAATTCAAAGATGAATATCCCGGAAATGACTCTTTCCAATTTCTTATTTACTTTCGTGAGTCCGATCAAGGCCATTGGTAGCTGTGACAACGCACTAGTGATCGAGGGCAAATTATTGGCTAAGCTTCCAGTGCCAGCACTGTTTTCTTGATGTTTACCAGATTCATTCAAGATCCTCATCGTGTCTAATTTGGACCATCTGTGGGAACCTAACTTCGCGTCTGAAGTGGAATGAAAGTTATTGCCATTGTCGCCTTCTTGATCTTTGACTGAATCAGACGATAAGTGGTTGCATCCTTCTGCACATGTAGACCACCTGACAAAGATCTTAGTGGATTCAGAAAATACCGCCAATGCATCGGCGCCCTCGTGCACCCTAATGGACTGAATGTGTAATTTGACCTTAGGACTAAGTACCAATGACGTGAAAATGAGCTGTAATGCCTTACAAGTGGCATAATACGTGGTATGACCCTTCAAGGCAGGCAAATACGGTTCGTTGAAATGGGTGGGACACACTCTGAGTAAGATATCACTGGATATTATGGAGGTGGGTAGCGATGTGTTGAGGATATTCGGGATGAGCAACTTTAATTGGTCGATTATTGAGCCAAGGTTCGCCTTTTTAAGCTGTTCCTTTGGATCTGGGTCTTTCTGGTCTCCAAAACTACTGAAATTTGTGAATTTGTCACTGATAGCAGTGATTGGTGTGAATTTGGGGTGTGCACTGTGGTTTGAAGATGATTTGAGAACCACTACAGATTTGGAACTGGAGACATTTGGCAAATATGGTGAGTTAAGTAGGACCTTACCAGGCAATGCTACTGTGTTATAATTGAAGTAGTAATGGCTATTCCTGCCGGTATAATGGCTGTTGCCTACCAGGTATGGGGATGGACCCACGCCTGGATAAGATCCCAGTCTGGCCACACAGACCACATTGATGCTCTGGTGAGAAATTAACGTGCTTTCACGTATCACCAACGACATGGACTACGTCTCTTGTATCACTGATAGGTGTTGGTGGATGCTCCGTAGCTGGGTGTAGTTTGTAGGGTAGCAGGATAGTTTTAAGCGCAAGAAAAATGAAAAGGTGATACCAACAATTTAGTTGACTAAATTCGGATCCAGCTGGATCCAGCAATGTGTAGCAATTTATGTATTCAAGAGTAAATATAAAGTAGTCTGCTTATACGGGCTCTGATACTACGAATAGCTTCTCTTCTACTCAGAATCTACATAAAACTAGACAATCATTCTTGTATAAATAGATGCATTGGAAATGCGTAGCTGGAAACACAAGGTACTCTCTTACCCTATAAACACTTACAAGGTTTCATATAAAAGCTCTCTGAGCTTATATTCCTCGTTAGCCTCATTGATGGCTTCCCAGTTACCAATAAAATCGTCTCCTCTCACAATACCTGGCAATGTCTTGCCATTGGCGTATCTTTTCCAGATCTTCTTAGCTGCTTCATCGGTTCCCAAGTCACGGTATTCGAATTTGACACCGTTAGCTTGTAATATTGTGGCCAATCTGTTAGTTCTTGGCATTATCTGCATGCCACCTGCTAACGAAGTAAAGATATAGATTGGCTGAGACTCCAAGTGCTTGCGAATCTCTTCTGGAGAGATGTCCAAGTCATCAAGATCGTCAGTAGTAGTGGTGGTAGCTGGTTCTTTTGCAGGAACAATTTCTTTTCCGGATTCTTCGATACTAAGATCCTTAACGGCGGGAACCTCACTTTCTTTGGCTTCGTCGGCTGGCCCATCTTCCTTGGATTCTTCTGCTGGATCAACCTCTGGAGCAATTTCTTTGGCTTCTGTCTCTGCAGCTTCTTCTTTAGATTCTCCTTCTATTGGCGCCTCTGTCACTTCTTCACCTTTAGATACTATAGGTTCTTCTTCAGCTTCTTCCTTAAGCTCTTCTACTGGCTCTTCCTTGACCTCTTCTTCTTTGGCCTCTTCTTCTTTGGCCTCTTCTTCTTTAGACTCTTCTTCTTTAGACTCCTCTTCTTTGGCCTCTTCTACCGGCTCTTCTTCTTTGGTCTCTTCTTCTTTGGCCTCTTCTTCTTTGGTTTCTTCTTCTTTGGTTTCTTCCACTGGTTCTTCCTTCTCTTCCTTAGTGGCGGCTACCCCAGTCTTGGGATGTAACACATTTTCCACAATGCTATCTAAATCTCCAATACTAGAGTATGGGTCATCGTTAACCAAGGCACCCTCTCTCACTAATTCATCTGGATTAGCATCGTTTTTCTCGTTCTCGTGTGACTTTTCAGGATTTCTCGTTCTTGACCTGGAGATCGATCTCAAGTAGTTGGTGGAGGAAATTGATCTCAGGGCCAATAAGCTGGAAGCACTGGGTATCTCCGACTCAGGTGTGTCCACATTAAAATTGGTATAATCACCTGTGGTAACTAAAGATGGGTCAGTAGGAAATTGGGCCAAACTTTCAGCCTTGGCTTCAGCTTTGGCCACAGAGTCTCCCATGGTAGGCTTGGAAGCTCTGCCTCTTCTGTCATCTTCCTGGTCGTCTTCTTCGTCCTGTTCTTCAGGCACATCCTGCGCAGCAGCAAAGTCAGGTGGCAATTCGTATTTCGAGGGCTCTTCCAAATGCGTGTTCTTGTACGAGTCACCACGGGCCAAGTGGGGTCTGTTTGAGTTTCTCAGGACCGATCTGTCTGGTACAGCAGATCTAGACCGAGACCGAGATCTATCTCCCGATCTGGAATCGGTATGGAAGTAGGGTGTATGAATTCCACCATCAAGATTGCTGGCATGGTCTATCAAGGAAGCCCTAATAGGAGAAGCCTCTGCTTTACGGGGTGACTCTGGTCTTCTGAAAACATCATTGCTGATGCTGCTAGGTACGTTAACAGCCACCTTGGGCAATCTCTGTGGGTCGTACGACTTGACACTGTCCAACAAAGAAGTATGGTCTTTGATGTCGTTTTCCAACTGGAACTCTGACAAGTTGGGTGTCGAGTAGTCTTCCTGTTGGTAGAATGACTTGGCGGTTGGTTTAGTGTCGTTGTCAGGGTTGTATTTGACTGAGGGCTTTTCTCCAATACGGCCCTCATTTTCCTCTTCAACCTCGGAATCCTCTTCTAAGGCAGCAGATTCGGTCACTTCCGGTTCCACGGCTTCGGTTTTAACCAGTTCCGGGACTGCGTCCTCTTTGGGCTCCTCTTCTTCCGGCACGGCTTGTTCCGTAGGAGCAAACTTCGCATCGCCTTTAACGGTACCATCCTGGTCCAAAAATTTGTCGAAATCCTCCTCGGAACCTAACAAGGCACCTTCATTGATCAAGTCGTCCAAAGAAGCCGAAATCAGCTGGTTCAACAAGGTTTTCTTGCTGGAAGCAGCGGAATGGCTCCCCTTGGTGGAAGGGGACGACGACGAGTATCTTTCTGGGTGGATGTAATTATGGTGGGGCGAGTCGTCGGCAGACCTAATGGAAGAACCAACTAACGCGGGCGAGTCAAGTTTTTCAAACTTCTCCAACTGCTCTTCAAAGTCCATGGTCAAAGTGGTGCTAGTGGTGAGATTGGCGGAATTGGAGATCAGGTGTGGTGGATTTGGCAAAACCGGTCAGATTTCACGGGTTTTTTTTGCGCTGCAGTGGTTATTCCGTGGCAGGCGGGCTCTACTAGCAGACTGTCGGCAGCAAACGTGTGTTTCACCGGGTCAATTGTGTGCTGGTACAAGGAGATCACAAAGTGATTTTGTTGTTCAGATTTGGCTCGCCAGGAAAAAAATCAGGTTGGGCTCACTAAATTAGAGGGGACAGTTACCGGGTGAGAGTAGGAAGGCAGACAGTAGGAGCGGTTGCAGCGCGAAATTGTTCACTCTGAGGACAGGTCCGTGTAGCGGCGGGTTCTGCGTATACATGCGTGTGTTTACTGGGCGGTGTTTCCTGGTAGCTACGTGGTCTGTGGGGCCCTCGTTATTTAGTGGACACCAATCTGGGGAAGTCGCTACTGATAAGTGCCACCAATTCTGTCCCTAAAAATTGTCACCAATTTCTCAGTAATTAAAAAAAAGAGTCACTAATTTGTCGCTAATTAGCGATAAGCGCTCGCCCGGAGAAATTGGCCACTGTGCCCGCCACGAACACATTTTCGTGTGGAATTTTCCGTGCAGTGCGGTGTGTGGTGCGTGTGCGGTGTGTATGTGTACCACTGGCACATACATCGCACCCACATACCCACCCCGGACTCAGACAGCCACCGCAAGTCGTATTGTATGAGTCCATGCTCTGACTAAATCGCAACTACTGATTGGCTGTGCGAACCGGCGCGCACGTGACCGCCGCATCGCGCGCTACCACTCGTAAAAACTCTCCCGCACAGCTTAACCCCGAACACCTCGGACTTCGTCTCGGACGCCAGCTCGAACTGGCCACTAAACTGCGTCCCTACCGCCACCCTGTAAACCAGCCCCCAACTGGGCCCCGGAACCGTGACCTGTCCCGGCGGCGAAAGTGGTCCGCCATCATCCGTCCTGCACACAGAGTTTTTTTCGTTTTGGTTCCAGCACGTTCGCCACTGCGAAAAAAAATCGTATAAATACCATGTGGACCGTAGTGTAAATCAGCGGCTACGATAGAGACTGCAAAAACCAGTACAAACTCGTAGAAACACCCCACTTTTCACTATGGCCAGACAAAGAAGATCCGCACCCGCCCCCAGACCGCAGACCAGATCGGCCCACACCGCCGCTGCTCCCACACACACTGCTCCACCCCAGAACAGATACCCTTCGGCCCACCCCACCCACGCTTCGCAGCCGGTACAACAACAGGCTAAGCAGCCCGGTTTGTTTGCCCAGATGGCCTCCACCGCTGCCGGTGTGGCTGTGGGTTCCACCATTGGCCACACCCTTGGTGCTGGTATTACTGGTATGTTTGGTGGTTCTGGCAGCCAGCAGGTTGACCAGGCTGCCCAACAGGACTTGGCCCAGGCCCAGCAGTCGAACCAGTACCAGCAGCAGGCCACACATTGCGATGCCGATGCCAGAAACTTTACCAGATGTTTGGAAGACAACGGCGGCAACATGCAAATCTGTGACTACTACTTGCAGCAGTTGAAGGCGTGCCAGGAAGCCGCTCGTCAGTACTAATTTAAAAGAGACGTTTGAGAGCGCCTATTGCACTATTTAAAAGCCTGTAAATATATAATAAAATAGCATGACCTGGGTAAGACTGTGTAGAGTGGATGTATTGCATGTTGTGTGCACCTGTGTAGGCTCACGGTGAGTATCACATAGTATGGTGTAGACCTAGTATGGTGTAAACAAACATATAGTATGGTATAAACATATAGTATGGTATAAACATATAGTATGGTATAAACATATAGTATGGTATGAACATAGTACGGTATAAATATAGTACGGTGTAAATATAGTACGGTGTAAGACATAGTACGGTATAAACATATAGTATGGTATAAACATATAGTATGGTTTAAACATATAGTATGGAATATATATAGTATGGCATATATATAGTACGGTATAAACATAGCATGGTGTAAGACATAACGTAAAGTGAACAGATAGTATGCACATCTTGTACTATATAAACACATAATGTAGTAAATACACCGTAGCGTACAGCCAAATTACGTACACATAGTAACTAAAGTATAGCAACAGCAGTGCAAACACAGAGTGTACAATACACACCCAGTACAGTATCACACACCGTATAGTACATAGACATAGTAGAGTATAGACATAGTACAGTAGCAGTACACCGTGTAGTACATAGGCTTAGTATAGACATAGTACAGTATCAATACACCCTATAGTACTTAGACATAGTACAGTACACACATAGCATGGTACATTTCATCAGTACAGTATACAGACATGTATATACATCGTACAGTATCAGTTCACTACATAGACATAGTACAGTACACACATAGCATGGTATATTCATCAGTACAGTATACACGCACAGCAACACAGCACTCTTCCCCCCGTAGCATAGCATTTCGCCTCTAATCTACTACCAACACTACTGAATACTACCTCTACATCCAACTGGCCGGAATCTGTATAATAATAAATGCATAAATCACTGTTTCTTCGAAGAAGAGCTGTAGTAGTAGTAGCCTGCTCCACCCAATCCCAACAACACCAAAGGAACCGTGTAGCCCCCGGAACCGCTGCCGGACTCCAGCTGCGAGGTCTTGATCTCGGCCGTGCCGGGCGTGGTATCGTGGGTCGTGGCATTGTGCAATCCGTCGTGCTCAATGTCCTCTACCACAACCTCCTGTTTCCCAATCGAGGTCACCTTGTGGTCCACCTCGTTTTCACTCAAGTTGACAATCTCGGGCGAGTTGATGGCCGGGTTGATGGAACTCTGCACGTACTTGTCGCTGTTGACCGGTTTTTTGGAGCTGGCGTCGTTGCTGTTTTTGATGGTCAGCCGCGAAGACGCCAAAATGGGCTTGCTGCCGCGGTCCTGCAAGTACTCGGGCTCAACCTTGACCGACTCGCCGCCGTGGACTACAGCCGCGTCGTTGGCCTCCACCTTGATCGAAGAGTTACTCTCCTTGGTGAACAATTCCCGCTCAAACGCCCGCAACTTCTCGTTGGCAATGTCCTGTTTCACCGCCTCCTTGGTGACCGGGGGCACCTTGGGGCTGGCGGCTTTGGGGATGTAGTCGTACTTGAACTCCCATTCGTTGATGGACGTCTGCGAGGGCAACACAAACGAGTCAATGGTGGAAGAGTCACCTTTGGCTCCCACGGGGACCGACCGGGAAAAGCGCCTGGCCGCAGGCACAAAACCCCGGGAAATGGGGGCCGATCTGGCAGTGGCAATGGCTGAGCGTGTGAACATGGTGGCGTGGCGTGGAAACGGGTCAATTGAGGGCAAATACCGTGAAAACCGCCTGTGCCGAACTATCTGTGCTGCGATAAATGTTCTGGTAGCGGAAGTTGTTGAAGCTCGGCCCAAAGGGGCACGGGATGATCAGCTGGGGTCAGGTGGGGAAGGCGGTGTGCATGTGTCACGTGCTCTGTCACGTGTATCGTTTGTCACGTGCAGCAGAGTCACGTGTCGGCCGATCTCGGTCTACACGGCGGGCGGGCTATAGTACACGTACATTTTACTCTATACAGCACCACCGCTAGTCCTCGCCATTGAGCAAGTCGTCGAGGTACACGCTGGGCGGTCTCAGTTTCTTGTTGGTGGCGGCGGATGATGGCAAGTTGACCTGCGAGTGCGAGCGAGAGTGGGCGCCGGTCAACAATTGGGCGTAGAAGTGTGATTCCGATTGGTAGGGGCTCTTGGACGGGCTGTGGTGGCCTGACTCTGAGTCGCTGTTGTTGTTGTTTATCAAGAGCCTCTCTGCCTCTAAGTAGTCAAAGTTGCTTAGCTCTATTGAGTCTGTGCTGGGCTGCGGATCGACCGTGTACGGCGATAGTATGTTGGAGTTGGTGTCGGCTGCCGGAGCGCTGGCGTAGTTGTACGTCAGAAGCTGCTCCTGCGACGGCTGTTGCTGGATGTACATTGGCAATTCCAATTGCGACAAGCTGCGCCTGCCGCTGATGGTTTCCAAAATCGGACTGATAAACATGGACCCTCTGTTATTGGCCAATTTGCTGCTGCTGTTGCCATGGCTGTAGACATTGCCCAGCACGGTGTCTCTGTAGGTGCGGCCGGGTTTACTGGACGTGGTGATCATTTCGTCCAACTGTGCGAGCGAGTTGGTTCGCGATAGCTGGTAAAACGACGAGTTGGACATATGCGACGAGTTCTTCTCGAACATAGACGAGTTTGAGCTCGACGACATCCCGTTGCTGCTGCCAAACACGCTATTTGCATTGGTGTTGAAGTTGTGGTAGTACTGCTCTTTGTCGCTTTTGGCTTGCCTGAAAGATATAAACCACGCCACAATTCGGTATAGCGTGAACAGAAGGAGCATAAGCCCGATTATTCCGCCGACGATGATGAAGACTATGCCCTCTGGAAGATCGGAGGTGTTCAAATAGGGGTTCTTGACGTTGGGCACCTCCACTACCGCGCTGTAGCTTGTGGTGGTGGTCAAAGTTGGCATGGCTGGTAGTGCATTTGTTTCTGTATCTCTTTTAGCAATGTGGGTGATGTGCGATTGTTGGTCTATGACTGGGGTGGCTGCGTGCCTGTGATGCACATGGTGGTGGTGGTGCACGGCTACCGATGTCTGCAACGGTATTTGCTGTGCGGCTGCCGCTATTATTAGGGGCTGCAATGCTAGGAGTGTGCTGGAAACCTTCATGCTAGTGGGTGTGATAGATACAAAATAAAGAAATCAAACTGGCAAATGAGTGGACGGTTGCAAAGGGGATAACTTGAACCAGCGGCTGTAGTGAACAAATAGTAGCAGAGCAATGAAGCGGACTTGCAAGGGCAAATAAAGAGATGGAAATGTGTTATGAAATGAATTGTGTGTTTTATATATATATTTTCCTTGTATGTGGAAGGGGATTTTACACTGATGCGTCTTTCAAATTCTACCTCCCCGAGCCTTAAAATACACACAAAAAACTGCTGCAGCATCTATATAGACCATACGGCGATAGCTGAAATTCGCCTTTGGCGTCTGTGGATAGACAGAGTCGTATGTGGTACGCAGTGATTTGAGGTGCTTACAGAGCAGAAGAATGTGTTGCGGACAGAGAAGGCATGCTAGATTGCACTCAGTTTGAACTACACAGCATTTGGGTCCGTTCACAGGGAAATTGGCCACAAGTCCGTTCCCAGCTAATTAAACACAGCTGATGGGACATTCTAGCTAGTAGTTGCCCTACGGTGAACGGTTTTCTTCTCTGGATCTGTAAGGAGTTTTTGTTTTGAATGCAAAAAAAGTTTCAAAACAAAGAAAAGCATTCGCGTTTTGGGGGGTATTGAAAACGCGACGCGTACGTATTTTTTTAGATAATTTTTGATTTCAACTTTTATTCATTGTATTATCTATTTACCTTTAGTACTATTACAGGTGGATTCGTATATATAAGCTTTACTATAGCGGATGTTTCACTCGTAAACAATGAGATGGGCGACTTGTTCTGGCAATCAGAATCTCCAGTCTTTGTCTGCTGATTCGATGGCCCACGTAAACTTCTCTCTGAGGGTCTTCGTAAACAACTTCTCTATTGGGACATCGTATTTCTTGGAGAACATAACAGTCAATCTAGGATCAATATAATTCAATTTGGAAGTACCTAACGACACTTCAGAATTGTCTTCTTTATCCTTCAATTGTAACGAGGTGTTGACAATTCTGGTCTCTATAACTTCGATTTGTTGCTTCAACTTCTCCACTGTTAACTGCTTCTTCATCACTGGCTTGCCGGTCTTCAACTCCGTCTTGTAGTCATTTTCCAACTCTTTGATCTTATCTAGTTTTTCTTTTATGGATTCGGATTTCTCCGTCAACAATGGCTCATTCTCGATCTTGAGCTTCTCGTTATCTCTGGCCATTTTCTTGAGCACCTGTTCACGCTGTCTTTGAATAACAACTTCGTGGATGTATTGTTCGTCTTCCTTGATAAGATCGTCGATTTCTTCAAAATATTTTTTATCCTTCTTTTTCAAGTTGGGCTCGATCAACAAGATCATCTTCTTCAATCTTATCTTTTGCCACATGAATTCTTTCAACTTATCGTTGATTTTCTGCACAACAGTGCCGTGGCTTTTCGACACTGTCCTTTGATGGTTACATAAAATAGCAACAGTTCTGTTAGCAGCGTTGAACTTCACAATCTTTTCTGCCACAGTACCTTCATTGGTGATTAGATCTAATTGATCTTGCATAGTTTTCGACGCATTGTAAGTACGGAAAACCTTGGCAGTCAATCCTTTCATATAATTCTGTAACTGCTTATTTAATATTGGTGGACTGATTCGGTCAAATAAATCATCACCCGGACCCTTTGGACTCTTCTTGAAAATTCTTAAATTCTTGAACACCTGTTTATCAACTTCGACTTCTTGATAGTATCTGATAGAATCCTTACCAAGAAAATCAAAAACAACAATGTTGGGTGGCTTTAAAGTGATGTGTTCAAATCTTAAAGAACAACAACCAACGGTGTCGGCTTCATCGTCACCTTTTTCACCACCCGCTCTTAAAGCAAATATATCTATCAAATATGTAGCTGTTGCCAATTGACGTTCTTGCATTAATTCACTCTTCAAGTTCTTAGTGTAATCCTTTCTGATGGAATCTACGTGATTTTTCAATTGTCTTGCTGTTTCAAACTTTTTAAAGTCGGACTGACCCTTGATAGATGAGGAAGCAGCGAATCTAACATACTTCAAACTATCCGCAATGTTTTCCTTCCACATCGCCAACCAGGTCACGGTATTGTCGTGTCGGATCTCACCCCATTGATGACCAGCAGGAGGTTCAGGGATCTTTGCATCTTTACCCAAGTTTAAGGTAACATTCTCTGGATAAACCCTTCTCTTAAATTTACCGGTTTTCGGGTGAGCACCTCTCCCTCTGAATAAAGCAGGAGGTTCAACTCTGAAGTTACCCACCATTTCGGCTCTTCCATTTAAGTAACAAGTCTTGTAGGGTTCTTCTAATTTTTCTTTTTCTTCTTTGATACGTTTCTTTTCGTCTTTGCTGAGGGATTTCTTTTCTTCTCTAACCTGTTCAAAATAAGCGTACATTTTTGAAAAATCACACTTACTGAATTCCTTGATGATCGATCCTAAGTTTTCATCCTTGGATTCCTTGATCACCTGTAGGAAATCATCAAAGAAATTCTTTTGAAAGACAACATTTTTTGCGTGGTCAGTTTCCAACATGGCAGCGTAGAAACCAGCCACCTCTTCCACCGATGGTGGTAAGTTTACTGGTTTACCATCGTAGTACAATTTCACATGAGAAGGTAATGGTTCATAATCTGGTGGAAATAGAACACCATTGTGTTCCAAAGTCTCCCACTTTACTTCACCGTCCAAGTCTTCGGCTTCCCACCACTTGTAAATCTCCTCTTCCTCCTCATCTTCCGCCTTTTGAGTCTGTGACTGAGAAAGTGGGGTGTCCTCTTTCACTTCCTCTTTCACCTCAGCCTTCACCTTATTGGCTGCTGCCTTTTTAGCCGGTGTCTTCTTTTTAGGAGAAGATGCGGCTGATACAGATTCATCTTTTATTCTCTGTTTGGCGGAGGTGTCTTTCTTTTTAGACAATCCATTTGACCGCTTTGAGTCAACCTTTCTCTTCTTCACTGGGGAAGCAGTAGGAGTTGCTGTTCCGTTGCGTTTGCTTAATGGTAAATCATCTTCATCCTCTGAAAGGTCTGCTTTTGACTTCTTTCTTTTGGAAGCCCCATTCTTGGAGGGCTGGGAGCGTTTAGACAACGCTATGTCTTCTTCTGAAGAGCTCATGTGATCCAAAATATGTAATTTCTGGCTGCCTGTGTGTGTTGGCGAGCGGGGGACTCTCGGCTTTACTGCGTTTGTTGATTGGAGGAGACAAAGGTCAGTAGAAACAGATCTGGACTGCGAAACTAGACCAAACAAACAGGTTGGGTTGGAATTGATACGTGCACCAAACGTAGACTTCCTCCAGATAGGAAATGTATAGCGGAATGCCCTCGTTATGATGGATCTTTATGATTGAAGTAAAAGATACCACCTAGAGTGTTCTTTTCTTTTTTCATTTTTTCCAGACCGGACGCGACAAAAATTTTGGTGACTTTTCCACAACTCATACGTTTCACTGTAGAAGTACTTTTTGCAGCCGGCCCAGAAGGATTGCTTAGTGCGTTTTTCATTAATTGAATGCGTTCCTTTGTAGGCTACCGTAGAAGGTCACCCTGTGCGGGACTGCGCTGGTGGGAAACAGTGGCGATTTGGCTGCATGTGCCGTTTCTTTCCGCGAGTTTCGCAGCTAATGTAGTTTTCCAATTGGCAAGTCTTGTAAGCTGTCAACACTGTTCGAGACTCTTCACAACCATCAGACACGTCTTCTTGACTACCTATTTCTCTCTCTGCTAAATGAGTTGCATGGATGACAGCTTTTCTAGAAGACGCGACCTAATTTCAATGTGTTATGTGCAGGAAAATGTAATTGTAATTATACAGATGGTGAGAGCAACGTAACAGGTGTCTCCTGACTATAAAGCGACGGGGCGGTTTGTAGCTGCCGCGGTGTGAGATCCTCTTCGGGAGTTACCGCGATAGGGTATTTCTGTGTGGGCATTAAGTACTGTGGTTGTGGATGTGGGGAGAAAAGGCCAATGCTCGTTTTCTCCTGTACTTAGAGGAAAGTAGCAAAATGCCCTGTAGCCATTGCCATTTTGGAACACCCCCCAGTGGCGGAATTGGTGAGAGGAACTGGGTTTAAGCGACTCCGATTAGGAAATGGGGAAGATAAGCCTTCTGGGGCTATTGCAACCATTTACCTATCTTATCTCGAGCAGCGGTTTACTCGGAGCATTCTACATTACCTCGCTAAAGCATGCACTCTGGGAGATATCTTTCCAGCACGAAAGAGCAAGAGTGACCGGACGAGAGGGGTATGGACAATTGGTAAATTACTCGATCCATCATGTAGCCAGGTAGTCGTCAGCCTCGGGCAGTAAGCGCAGGCAGTGCCGCTAGTGTCAGAAGCATTACGAAATGATTTGCGAATAGTAATTTTTTTGACTCTTTTTGACCTCACCAAGAGCCGTGAAATTCGCAGTATGTAACAAGCAGAGCAAAAGAAAATGTGACATAGACTCGTAATAGGTGACATCCCCACATGTAACGTTATTTTACAATGGGCATGTCTGCCTTAATTTGTCACTTCGTGTGCCACGCCATGTACGTAACTACCGTTAGCCTCCAATGCTTATTGTGCACCCGTTGCATGGGCGTTTTGTACTAGCAGAAAGGCGATTTCTTTGCAATTACAAATTAACAGTGTAGTTGACTTTGCGCTCCTACTGAAAGGACAATGGATTTCCCATGGGGCTGCACTTCGCTACAATTGAGGATACGACGCACTTGGCATTTCGCAAGCACATGTTTTAGTACTTGAGATAACAGAAGCTTAATGGTGTAAACCTTGTTAGCCATCTCGTGTGATAGTACAAATATTTTCTGAAACGGAATAATTATGGTCGCTAACGTATCCAGGGCATTTTCATCATTCGAAATGCGGCGTTTACCCTTTTTTCTCAGATTATTTTGTAACGGAATCCCATCGCGAAAATTTCTTTTTCCACCTGCCGTTTACAGAATACTCCCTAAGAATGCCTTGACAAATTTTGCGGCATTGGGCCATTCGCAGTGAGATCACCCTTGGCAGCTAATGGCAATTCACACCTGTTGGTGAGGCAGCCCCTAACTCTTACCCCGTCACTGGATAAGATAACCCACATGCGGATCTGGAGGACAGAATCGCGGTCTAATCGTAGTTACAAAACATGCTGGTAAGAGTCATTTGCAAGGCTATTCATACTCATGGTAATTAACTATGGTTATTACAGTACGGGCTCCTGGGTGCAAGCACTGGTTTACGAGATGAAAATTTTGCTCTACCACCCCTCTGCTGCAGCCCGGTCATTTCTCCGACCTACATTGCCTTTATTTAAATGATAAGGAGTTAAATAATAAGGGTTGACACCTTATTGCCCTCATTTATTTCAGATTTTCTTTTAGTGCTCTTTTATTTCTTTTTTTCCATCAATAGATGCAATTTTTTTAACGATTCTGTCTCCAACTTGAACAATATAAGTATTAATTGATTCCCCTTAATTTCATGTCTGCCCCTCTCAGCTTTAGAGTTGCTTCCTTTTTATACTAATTCTCTTTCACGTATTAACGCCATGTCAGACAGTGAAAAAATTGCAAGCTCCAGCACTGGAGATGAACAATTAACTCAGTACAGTTCCAGAATGAACAATTCTGAAAAGAAAACTGAATATGTGAACTCTGACTCCTTTGAAGAAAACGACAGCTCGTCTGCCGCAAACGGCGAATATGTCCAAGTTCAAAGAACATTGAGCGCCAGAATGATCTCAATGATTGCTATTGGTGGTACAATTGGTACTGGTTTATTCATTTCAACTGGTGGCACCTTAGCTGATGCTGGTCCAGTTTGTGCATTAATCTCATTTTTATTCATGACAAGTTTAGCATTTTCCGTTACCCAATCTATTGGGGAAATGGCTACTTTAATTCCTTGTGCCGGTTCTTTCACCCAATTTGTCACCAGATGGTGTTCTCCAGCTTTGGGTGCTGCTAATGGTTGGAACTATTGGTTCTCTTGGGCCATTACCTTCGCTTTAGAGTTGTCTGTTGTTGGTCAAGTTATTCAATACTGGACTGATGCTGTGCCTTTGGCTGGCTGGATTTCAATCTTTTTTGTTATCTTGACTGTTTTCAACCTTTTCCCAGTTAAGTACTACGGTGAAGTTGAATTCTGGATTGCATTTTTAAAAGTGATTGCTGTTGTTGGTTGGTTGCTTTACGCCTTCATCATGGTTTGTGGTGCTGGTAAGACTGGTCCAGTTGGTTTCAGATACTGGAGAAACCCAGGTCCATGGGGTCCTGGTATTTTGGTCTCGGATGTCAACACTGGTAGATTCTTGGGTTGGGTTGCTTCTTTGATCAACGCTGCCTTTACTTTCCAAGGTACTGAATTGGTTGGTGTCTCTGCCGGTGAATCTGCCAACCCAAGAAAAGCTGTCCCATCTGCTATCAGAAAGGTTTTGTTCAGAATCTTGGTCTTTTATGTTTTGTGTATGCTCTTCATTGGTTTATTGGTTCCATTTGACGATCCCAAATTGGCTGCCAACGGTTACTACACTGCATCTTCTCCTTTCATTGTTGCCATGCAAAACTCTGGTACAAAAATCTTGCCAGACATCTTCAATGCTGTTGTCTTGGTCACCATTATTTCTGCTGGTAACTCTAACATTTACAGTGGTTCCAGAATTCTTTATGGTTTAGCTGAATCTGGTGTTGCTCCAAAGTTCTTCAAGAAAACTACCAAACACGGTGTTCCATATGTCGCCGTCTTGTTTACCGCTGCTTTTGGTTCATTGGGTTACTTGGCCTGTTCCGAACAAGGTAACAACGCTTTCAACTGGTTATTAAATATCACTGCCACTTCTGGTTTAATTGCTTGGGGCTGGATTAGTTTCACTCACATCAGATTTATGCAAATCTTGAAGTCAAGAGGTATTGAAAGAAGCTCTTTGCCATTTAAGGCCAAATGGATGCCATACAACGCCTACTACGCTTGTATTACCATTTTCATTATCGTGTTTATCCAAGGTTTCCAAGCTTTCTTCAAGTTTAACGCTACCAAGTTCTTCACTGCCTATGTCTCGTTGATTCTTTTTGTTGTGTGTTACATTTTCTTCCACTTCTTCTTCAACGGATTTGGTGCTAAGGCTTGGACCGCTTCTGCTTTCATGATTCCAATTGACGAATGTGACATTGATAGTGGTGTCAGAGAAGTCGACGAATTGGTCTGGGAAGAGGCTCCACCAAAGAATATCTGGGAAAAGTTCTGGAACTGGGTGGCATAATGTTTTTATCTTTACACGAAGCATATTTTTATTTCCTATTTATATTCATTTCGTAACGTTGTTCTATTCTAATTGCATTTATAGTTTTTCATTCCATATTTTCTTCATTAATACATTAATAATTATCAACAATCATGTAGTCAAAGTTGAAGTCGAGCCGAACCATCATAATGAATTTGAAGACCAATAATAAAACATTTATTCGAGTGAGAAGTAATATACAAACGGAAGTGGGGAGGTAAATAAATATAATAGTGTCCAGGTGAACTAGGGTGCTCGCTACATTTGACTGGATTCTTAAAGCATGATTTTATAATAAATCTGAAAAAAAATCTTAAAAAAACAAAAGCCACCTAAGGTAGACCAACCAGCTTAGTTGTATAACACGTAGTTGGCGGTACCAGAGGTAACACCGACAGTACAACCGTCTGTACCGTCACCGTTGTATTTACCGTTTTCGTAGACACATTGACCACTGACGGTGGAAGAAGAGTCAGCGGCAACAATCTTAACATTGAAGTTCAATGGGCTGTAGTTGTTTGGGTTTGGAATCAACGACAAGTAAGCGATACCGTTGGCGTAACCAGCACCAAAGTTCAATGGGGCCCAGTTACCAATACCCGAGCCAGGAGTACCCCAGATACAGCCGTCTTCGTAGCTGACACCAGCGTTGTTGACGTAGTACTGAGCCGAAGTAGAACCGCCTCTCCAGGTGTAGTAGTTGGCCTGGTCCACCACGGTGATAGGAGAAGTGGCACCACCGTTAACAACAGTTGGAATAACCATGTTTTCAGTACCTGGGTAGTCAGTTCTACAGATGGCAACCGAGTCGGACAACTCAGAAACAACGCTGGCCTTTTGGACACCCCATTCACACAAGTAGTTGTTGGCGGGGTTGGACTTGTACAACTTACCGCCCTTACACAACAAACCACCCACGGAAACACCGTTGGCGGGCTGGGCCGATGGCCACTGGGTCTTGGACATACCACTCTGACAAGCGTAAGAACAGTACGAGCCTTCGCCACAAGGACCGCCGGTGGAGCCGTCGGGGTTTTCAATACCAGACCAGCCGCCAAAGCCCAAGTTGTCCAAGGCAATGACACCCTGGCCGGCTGGGAAACTGCTACAGGAAATAACACCGTCTTGGAACTCTTCGGTAGGGTTGACGTAGAGACCCAAGTCGCCGTTAATACCGCCGGAACCTCCGCTGGAAGAAGAGCTGGTTTCTGCGCTCTGGGCGGAGGAGCTGGAGCTGGTGGTGACAGCCAGACTGGTGGTGGAGGTGGTGGAGGTGGTCTGCACTGTTTCGGTGGTTTGCGAAGAGGTGGTAGGATCAACGCTGGTGGTGGAGGAGGTGGCTGGGAGGCCGATGGTGTTACCATTTATATCCACCGTGACAGTGACGTAGGCGTAATCATACACGATTTCTCTCTTGTGCTTGTGGTGGCCATGGAAAGAGGTGGTGGTGCAATCATCGTCGACCGCAGCAGCAGGAGCAGCAATGGCAATGGCACTGAGGGCCAAGATGGAGGCTGTGGAGAATTTCATTATTAAAGGAGCGACTGATAAAGGGAATGACTAGAAAGATGTTTGTTAGCTACAGACACAACCTATTATCACAACATATGGGGGTGAGCAGGACTGATGGGTAAGGAAAGAAGGACCAGTTGAGTTATGCACACCAGTAACACGAGTTACACGTTTCCAGTGGTGCGGAAGAAAAAGTCACGAGTCGGGTGGACAACCGCACAAAATGGTTGTTTAAGGGGTATTTACATGATGCAAGTCGTTTCACTGGTGTTTTGAGTGCAAATCGGTGGGTGGGTGTTGATGTTTAGGGTTGTTTTGTTTACTGCGACGACCGTGACTTTGTGTCATGGCCGCTTCCTAATTGGGACGAGTGAAATTTTAACACGCGAAAATGACGGATATTTTCTGGCGCCTTTTGTGCGTTTGTTGTCCTCGGAATACAAAATGCTGTCGTATTTTCTTGTGCGGCGCTTGGTAAACAAGCAATATCCAGCCCACTTTCACCAGTAAATTTGCCGGTAACTAATTTATGGCTGTGATTCGGATTTGTGCGGATTCGATTCCAGGCATAGGGCAACGCTTGACTCTCTCTCTCTCTCTCTCTCTACAGTGCCCTCGGTCCCGAACTCTACCACTCGTGTAGGTTTAACACATGCTGTAAAATGTAAAATAATACGTACCTACTATTAAGGAGCGACAAATTGGCAGTAGTTGAAGAAACAGCTAAACTTTGAGAAAATTGAAGGAGTGACTAAGTTTATGATTCTTGCTAGCTTTTGTTTATCTGGCTTTCAATGTTCCTTGATCTTTATTACACACTGACGTATGGACTGTCTCGATCGAATACGAACTGTTCAATAAAATTGATATATAGTGGCGATATTAATGAAAGTATATATATGGATTAAACAAGAAAAGCAGAGGCCTTTTGCCCAAATTTTAAGTGGGACTTGGTTCTGACTATATATTGGTAGATTTGGATAAACCACCAGCGTTGTGCGACATTTCAATTCCGGGGGTGTCAAAGCATTATTTTTTTTGCAGGTTAACGAGTTGCATTGTTCTCCGGCTTCCCAATTGGGACGGTTTACAGTTTGTGCTGGCTATTTTGTGGTGGGATTGTATGCATTTGCAAGTTAATATTCGTCTAATACACCGTATGTGCAGGAAAACGTTAGCAGCAAAACTACAACTTGGCTAGCAGTGGCCTGGTTGATCTCATTACTTGGTATAGGCATTATTAGTCCAACCTGGCGGTCGGGCCTAGAAATGTGAAAATCGACAAGTTTTCCTTGAGAATTCTACCACAAATAGCTCACATTAGCCGACTATACAAATGAATTTTGCCATTTGATCTGATTCAATAGGTGCCAAATGATTCCTGGAAGGAAAGATCCGACATGTTGCTTGATAGATGATCCATTGTTCAGCATTGTAGACCAACAAAATAGAAAATATTGATGTACAGCAAAATCGTAATTGAACCAGCCCTACCAGCCCTGTATTTTGCTGAACTTCGGTTTAGTGCGATGTTATCACTTGCTGTGAAGCACGTGACTAATAATGTTGATATCCATCATAATGTGACTACTGCGTTCTCCAGATGCACAATTTCATAAGTTTCTGGCGATTCATACCTTCTTATAAAGAATTACTTAAAATGCTTTCTTTTGGAAGTTCGTATTACGTACACACGGAAACTGGAACACATAGAACCTTTATGACTGTTGTTTTACCTCTACTGGGCAAAGCATAACGCCCACATTAGCCATTTATCAATCTGGTAGATTCTTGGTATCTTACATCTTTTGCTCGTTTAACAGTCTAATATTAATACAAAATGACCAGTCAGATGCTTTTCTTGTTGTAAACTTTGGGAAAAATTTGAGAGTATTTTTATAAAAATCTGTCAAATGTCTTGAACTTCAATATCCAGCATTTCGGGTTTCAGGCAAATAGTAAAAGGTGAAGTGAGTCAATCACCCCCTCCCCCTGCAGTTGCTTACGTATTTTCCATTTGATGTCTAGTTTTACAAAAGACGGGGGGGAGGGAAGCGGGAGGGGGAGAATAAACGGCTAACTCTAACTTTTTCAACCGTTTGTTAGCCGTTTATTAAAGAATATCGGCTAATATAAAGTTTCTGTATTAAAATTTACCAAGAACTCCGTAAGGTAAGGTTTACGAACAGTCAATACAATAGTCATTCTCTAAGTCGCCAAGAAGCATATACATGACTTTCACTGGAAAATAAGGTTATGAATACTCTTCTATAGTTAATACATCTCAAGAAGAAAGCTTAATCATTAGGTTTAATAAGGCCATAAAGCCGATGAAGGGTCCATACGATTATTCGGTCTTTCCTACCTTGTATTTTAAATTCCAAGCTAGTATACTCCGTAAAATTTACCGTAGAACGTAATAGAACCGGGTTCATCAGAGAAAAAAATGATATTATCTTGTTCTACGAAGAGTTCATTTCGTCGCAAATCATTGATCGTGTAATCCTTCGTCTAAAGTAGCGATCTTTTAGATATCCGCAATAATTCAAACTCTTTCTCTCATGCCGTATCAGCATGCTATACCACAATATACGCAAGAGGCCAACAAAACATCAGACAGATTTACGTTTAATGTCATTTGGAAGCCCAATCTTCGACTTGTACATTAAATCAAGCATGAGAAACGGATGATTTTGCGTGAAAATTTCAAATCGATATTATTTATTGTTTTTTTTTGACTTTCAATTTATTTTTTACACACTTCCTCGCTAAAGTTGAGAACCCTATAATGAGTATGATAATGGCATTCAACTCGCTAACGCTCATATTTCCAAACCTGCTGGTAATAAAAGCCAGCAAGTGGACATTTTTCCGAACAGCAAAAATGTTCGTTGCACTGTCTTTACTTCACCACAATTAAAGTGGAACACTAGCTAGGTGTTCTCTATTATTCTTATTCAAATACTTCTCCTTATAAGAAAATACGGCATTGTGAAAGATAAACCTTGCATCTCATAACCTCAAAGTGCAAAGAAATTTGACTGTAATCCCTTTTCATTAATCCTTCATTTTTCACAAAATTGGGGAAATATGTTCGGACAGCGGAAAGACAAGTGTAGTTTCACTTACCATCTTACAATTTCAAGTCATTTAGGGTTCTCTTTGAAGCCAGTATGAATAATACAACATCTAAGATGTATTGAACCGTCAGTTTGCTATTTAACGAAATACACTGACCACTCTAGAGCAGGCTTTTAAATTGAGCACAAACTGTATCAGAGCTAAAGCAGATAAATCTCACCTAATTATAAGTACGTCAATCGTGGTGAAATCTTACAACTCACAAGATAGTCCAACATTCCGAAATATGTCCCGAATATTCTCTTACATAGACAAAAGGCAGAGAAGGTTGCAATATAATGAACAGAAAAACAATTCAACTTCTCTACAGCCATTGAAACGCTAGATTATGATTATATTTGGCAACCAACTACAGGTGATATCTTGCAAAAGAAACCGAACCCTTTGAAAGAAAAATAACGAGCAATAAATTCCGTTCGCAAAATGAAATGAATGCAACCTGCATGTAACTGTTACTGCACACAACTGTGCAGTTGTTCTAATATTAACCGAAAGCTTCTAGAATCCGTGAAACTAATATTTCAAGTTTCTCATGCATTCAAATTGTTGGCCACAATAGGAGAATTTAACATTGTATTATTTGTGAACAATAAACAAATATTTTAATTGAATTTAAATTGTCGTTTTAAATATTTGAATCCAAATCTTGTTTTATTACTTATCCTTTGACGACCAAATAGACGCAAATATTACTAGAAGTGACATCTTTTTAATGACTTTTAAAAAGTTTCTAAAGAGTGGTTATAATACTCGGCTAACTTGAATCACCGCATTGTATAACTTTGGTTATATCCAATTATTGTATTAACTAATCATGTATTCAATGGCTTACTTTGCGCTGCTAAATTTTAGTGCAAGAAATTACGGTGAAAGCGACTACAGTGAGTGAACCCTCTTCGACGAAGATTATTAATCTTTCGATAAAACTAAAAATAAGGTTGATTGAAATTGTGATATTGCTAACAATTTGTCATTCGATATAAGTGATTTCTTTTTATTAATTGGTGATCTCATGCGCTCTTGTAAGCTTCGTACCTTTCAGCATAATGAGAATGTTGATTAATAGTCTCTCCACATGCTATTTCTTGAATATTTGCTTTAATATGTATATGGTGAGTGGTTCAATTCACAATGTAAGAATTCGTGCTATTTGCATCACTACAACATTCATTGCAATTGTATCTACATTCTTCACTCATTACAGTCTTCACTATTGGACAATCTCGCCCCAATAATAACTCTTACAAGAATGTTTACTGTGAAATATGGTATGTTTTACATGTGAGTTTAACAGCCTACTTACGTACAACGCGAAACGACACAATAACTTCCTTGCAAGAAAATAATTTATTTTCTAAGCAAATTCAAAAAAATAACTTCCACAGGAAGAAAATTAAAATAAATAAAATATGTACGAATCTTCCCAAATTTTATATAGTAATTTCTCTACATAATTTCTTTTAAGTTTAAATCTGACCCTTTACAGATGTAAATCGTTTGCTAGTACAATATGAAATATGTGCCTCTGTCAATAGCCTAGCAGAAATATAAAAACAAATAACTTGACCCTTTTTTCCAAATTCTAAATTTTGGGGTTTACAAGTTTTTTGCAAATTACATTCCTATTACCTAAACTTCACTTGCAGAATTTCTCACCCATTGTTGAGATTATATCCTGTGAACAAAACTATTTCCCTCGCTATTTGTTTCGAAGACTTGACGTCAATATCACAAAGGATTATCTTTGACGTTTGCCATATCGAGACCCTTGATTCCAAATATTTAACTTGATGTTTGTTTGTGTGGAGCCATCAATCAAACTCTTAATTGCCTAAACCACGAAATACTAGTATAAATGGAATTACTAAACTACCCAACACAGACACCAAGAATCCCTTTGCATATGTCCGAAGTTGATAGTCAAATTATGAAAAAAGCAAACTATACCCCTTCAAATGCTACTTCGAGTAATCAGCAAAGCCATGCATACCATCTTGCTTCTGATGAAGATCACAGCTCATCCCAGCCCCATCCACCGACTAATTCTGAGTATGATTACAAAGAGTCCTACAGCTATATGATGAATCCAAACTTGGATTACTCGCCAGTAAATACCCCCTATGGAGCTTTACGACAACCTCACTTACAACCACAACCGCCTACGAGTACCCTTCAGCCGCATGTGCAACATCCAGCCGGGTTACAACAAGAATACTTTGCTACACCACTTCCCCCTCCTCTTTTGCACAGCAGTTCACTTCAGCATCCTGTAAGCTCGTCTCAAACAAGTTCAATGCAATCACAATATTCTGTGCAACTGGGAAGAGAAGATCCAAGACAATTGAAAAGTCAGTCACTTCCGGAATTGAGGTCATCTGGGTATACTGCTTTGGATTCCTCTTCTAGTACTGCTTCTAATATTAAAACTGAAGAACTGGGTAATAGAGTCATAGGATATCCATTACCGATGTATCAACATCATCCTCAACATTACACAGATCAACATTTCACATACCATCAATCAGAGCCTCCACATCATACCGTTGCTGGACTCCAAATACCGATGAGCATAGAGTTAAATCAATATCCAGATATGACTTCTTTGGTAAACTCGAATTCGAATATTGTTGTGCCATTAGTAGAAAGTCAATTTGTGGACCATTCTGTTTGTACGGTATGTGGTAAAAGAATAACAAGAGACATGACGAGACATATGAGAACCCATCAAAGTGAATCAAGATTCAGGTGTCAATTTCCCAAGAACCAGTGTAGGCATAAACTGGGCAAATTCAATCGTCCCTATGACTTTAAGAAGCATTTATTGAACCGTCACTTCAAATTCGATGAAATAGCCATCAGGCGCCTTCACAATTTAAGTGATAAGTTAGATCACTGGGGCACATGTCCGTGCGGTGTAAGATTTATGGGTAAGGATTGGTTGTATGATCATATACTAACTGATGACCCCTCCAAAAAGTGCCATTGTATAGAGTAGAGCTGCTGTTAATCTGTTAATAATACTTCTAACATTTATTTTCCTTTCTAGCTAATAACTTTCAAAGAATTTTAATACTATTTATTTTTACATTAATAATCCTTGTAGTTTTGCCGTGGTTATAAATAAACTGCAGAAGGTGTGGAGATTGTGCCAATCCAATATTCACAAGAATCGATAACCAGTGTAATACAATACAATACAATACCATACCATACATAAGTCAAAAGCATTGGTATTACTCATAATCTTTTGGCCATATCGGTCAATTCACCACCTGATACGATTTGGACTACAGGCTTACTGCCTTTGTCGAATGGCTCCAGAGCAAGCTTCACAGATATTTGACCCAACTCAGACCCATAAATAGGATACCCCACAAACGATAAAGCTCCGCCATGAAAAGCTTTAAAGACGTTGGCGGTTACCCGATTGAGAAGATCTTTAGGCTTATCTCTGTCACCTAGCAATGCACCAGGGCGAAGAATAATAGTTCTAGGGAAACCCAAAGCAATGATATCATCCTCCAACTGCCCTTTACACTGAAAGTAGAGAAGATACGAACTGGCATTAGCACCCATGGTTGATATTAACACAAAGGTCTCCACACCAGCATCTCTGGCTGCCTTAGCGGCCGCATAGTTGATACCATAATCGATCTCCCTGAACTTCTCAGCCGAACCGGCTGCCGCTCTGGTTGTACCAAATCCACTGTAGAAAGTTTTGGCGCCAGCAGCCTCCTTGGAAACTATGTCGCCCCATTTACTGGAATCAGCTTCAATTATCGACTTGACTTTGTCGCTTTTCACTGATGGTGCACGGCGGGAAACAGTCACCACCTTGTCATATAAGGCCGACATTTCCGCATATTTGAGGATTTGGAGACCAACCAATCCAGTAGACCCAAGAACAAACGCACTCATTGTTATATTAGCTTATACAATACAGACCTTTGAATATAATCTATGGCGGCAAACTGCCAATATATACCCCAGTTATCTGTTCGTGCTAACGACGTCTATCACCGAACTTGCGGCTTTAGTACCACGCTTAAAGTGCGGAGATGTATATGCAGGACGGAACATCTTTTCCGATGGATGTTAAAGTGAACCTGATCTAAGGGGAAGATGGGAGGCAGAGCAGAAGACCCAGCAGCCAGGTGGATGAGATGGGATTGAGTGACGGGGTTTGTGATGTCCCGTTACATCCACCAATTGCACTTTTTAGGCTGGTTGTAGAGAATGTAGATGACCTTAGCCACTAGCAAGTTCCAGAATGGAAAATTCACACATAAAACTAAGGTTTTTAAGGCGCTATTAATTTTTCAATTAATGAAACCGGTACCGGCTGAGACGTCCGGCTAGATACACTACATGAGGAGGCTTCATAACGCATCCTGGTTTACCCGACCCTTGCTGTTTTGTTACTTGTGCCCAGAATTCAGTTCGAGAGTCTGTTTTGACAGCAATGTAAATCTTGTTGCAAATATCGAGGCAAAACACGAGGAGACGGCTAACGTAAGGGAAACTGCTCATCTGAACCTGGTTCGAAAAGCTCTATATGTACATGCATAGCAATGCTGCCCTGGTATGAAATATTAGCTGGCAATTGCCCAAAATGTTTTGTGGCTGTTATTTTAGGCGTTGTATCAATCTAGCAGGCAGCTCCAGATGACACCCTATACTTGTGGAATTGGGATCTCTAGGGGTCAATTCTTGCAATTCGAACCCTGTGTCCCGATTGTGCCCAGCGTAGCATCGGTAACACCAGGTACTACTTGCTACCGGGTGGATTTGTGTATTGTGGAGTATCACAATACCAGTTCCCAGCTAATGTAACACATTTGTGAAATTGCTGGGGCATTGTCTGACAAAGAGAAACGAACTACAGGAAGATCAGTCCCTGGTTTTGCATCTACTGTGAGTAGGAGAACTACAAACCTGAGGTGCATGTATATTTCCACTTCGCCCCAAAAATCAGGCTTGCAGATAATACTTGCATTTTTCCCACAAGGCACTCGTAAGCATGCTTAGCACGACGTCAAGTTGCACCTCTATATGTCTGGATCCTTGCAACTCTGCCTAATTTCTCGGGAAAACTGAATGGATAGAAAAAAAAAAAGAAGACGGAATTGAATTCACATTTAACAATCAAAAATAACCATGCATATGCTTGTTGCAGCCTAAAATTATGCATAAAAAACTGCACTTTTTCTTGTGCAAAACAGAGGTGCAGTGGAACATGCTGTTGAGGAAGTTATTGAAGATAGTAATGCAACTACTCACCGCCAGGATTTTCTGCCAAAAAGCAAGGTTGTTGAGTCTATGACTCAACTAGGAAATTAGAACCGTGATTTCTATGGGCCAACCGGCATGTTGTCGTTTGAGAGCTGAAAAATCAGAAGAGTCAGAGAAGCCAGTAAAGCTGTTGTATTTGCGCGACTGTATTCTTCGTTGTAGGCTGGTATTCTAGTGTGACCATCTCATTATAAGCCGGCTAAAGATGTTGCTATTGACCCTGGACTCCTGGTAGCCTTCAACAGCAGTAATCTCATTATGTCTAAAACCTTATTGTTTAGGAAAAAAATTGCGCTTTCCAGGCGGTTTCTATCAGCTTTCATTCCGCTATCTATTGCACGCTACCTAACCATACACCTGGTCTACTCCCGTAACTTACAGACCATGCAGCACATTGAGACTGAGGAGTATCATGCTGGAATTGCTTTTAGATATCCCGTTTCGTGCAGATAATAAAAGACTAACCTTAAACGCACCCATTTGACAAATGTCGCGTACAATGTCTCTTTTAGGACATAATTCTTTTGGACTACGGTTGACCAGGGGGACAGTCTCTCTTCTGAAACTCAATAATGGCCAATAAATTCATGTTGACGAGACTTATGCTATCACGTGCTAGTTGTAGCGGTGCTAGTCGGTTTGCCCGTGCAGGGTATGCAACCAGTGCTACCCCTCCCAGCAGTGATAACAAAGATGTGGATCACCACAAGCGGTTGGATTTGCATTCATGGCCCAACAAGAAGAATCCTACCCCGTACGAGATTTTCAACATCGATTCCAAGCATTCTAACATCTCCACCCACGAGCTCAATAAGATATTGAAGAACACGTATGTGAAATTCGTCAAGATATATCACCCCGACACCAGCCAGGTTGTGGTAGACGATAAGGGTACTCCCCTCAGTTCTCTGCAAAAGAGGGACAGGTTCGATCAAATACAGAATGCTTATGATATATTGAAAAATCCCAGACGTAGAGTTGCGTACAATAGATATTCATCTACTAACTGGGACCAGCAGGGTAACTATCGGCAAGATACTTCATCACCCTTCAGCAATTTCGATACGTACAGACGTGCCAATGCACACCGAGCAAAGTATAGTTTTGATAAAGACGAGTCCTTCTGGCAGGCGGGCACCTGGGATGATTATTACAAAATGAAGTACGGCAGAAAACCACCAACAAAGGAAGAGCTTGAGAAGAATAAGTATAAAATTCTATTCGGAGTTTTGGTGGTAGGCGCCTTGTCCTTCGGAATACAGATCATGTTGGCGATCGACTCAACAAATGAGTACATTGCGCAGACAAGACTTTTGAACTTGAAGTCAGCCCAGGATTTGCACGACAGTGCCAACAATTATGGCGAAGGACCAAGTCAAATTCAGAGATTAAGACGATTTATGATATCACGCAGATCATCTATGGCATCTAAGGACTTGGATGAAGCAAAATCTGGCAAAGATTACGATATAGAGGAGGACGAAATGTTGGTAAAATACGCACAAAAACGTGTTAGTAAGTGGGATTAGGTAAAGTTTTATGCATATGTATATAGTTACATGCAATATTGGAATTAGGCAATCTTGGTAGCTAACTTGCCGTTTGGCTTGCCACTAGAAAATAATTGTTTCCAGACTTCTGGAATCAATTTGATTTTATCTTCCTTGTCGCTGAGATCTTCGACATGGAGGCCTGAAGAAGTCTGAATTTTGCCAGTTTGAAGAGCTTGCGAAATCACAGAAATAGCTTCTGGGAATTTTGCTCTGTAATCAGTAACAATAAAACCGGATAAAGTTATACGGTTGGTGATAACTTCAGCCCAGTTACTAACCTTGATCTTTTCATAGTCGTTGTAACCCGCAATACTGCCACAGACTGCAACTTTACCAAACCTGTTGATCTTGGTTAAAACATAACTCAAAATTTCACCACCAACATTGTCAAAGTAAAGATCAATACCTTCCTTGCCAACTGCTTTTGTTAATTGTTCTTCGAAATCTGGCTTGGAGTAGTTAACACAAGCATCAGCACCTAATGATTCAACCCATTTACATTTTTCATCTGTACCAGTAATACCAATGACCTTAGAAGCACCAAAGACATGTTTGGCTAATTGAACCACGACTGAACCAACAGCACCCCCAGCAGCTGAAACTGCAACTACAGGAGCCTTACCTCCAACCTTCAAACCGAAGATTTCGGTTAAACCAAAGTATGCTGTAATTCCAGTGCTTCCAACGTGTGAAATGTAATATGGCAAAGGAACTCCAAGGGATTTGTCAATTACACTGTATACATCAGCTTCATCAGCGATAACATAATCAGCCCAGAACAATCTACCAACAATATAATCACCAACTTTGAATTTGTCGGATTTAGATTCTAAGACTTCGACAATAGAAATACTTCTAACGATATCACCATCGACGGTAGGCGCAACGTAGGTTCTTTCTGCCTTTAATCCCTTTTGCATCCAGGTTCTTTGGGCAGGATCGTTCGATAAGTATAAGGTTTTTGCCAAGACTTGGCCTGGCTTCAACTCAGCCAAGTCCACATTTTGAATTTCAAAGGTGGAGTCTGGCTGGTCCCACTCATAGTTTACAGCTTTGAGGGGAGCATTCTTTAAAATAATTTGAGTAGCTTTTTGGACCATGTTTGATATTTGTTGCAACTACTTTTTCTTTTTTGCAATTACGTTTTAACGATTCCTTTTTATAATTGACAGAAACAGTTTACGGAATTTTTGCCTTAACTCCGTTAAATCCTTATGCGCTTTTAGAATGTATTGTCACGTGTAGAAGTTCACGTGATATAAACTCTAATCACTATTCCTGAAACATCATCATTACACCAACATCTGGATCTCTATTTATATCACATAATTCCTCTCTTTATATTATTATTCCAAATACACGAGTAATCCTATCAGTAATTCCGTACCATTAGCCACGCCAAGTACAACTCGGAGCAATCGCATTGTACCATATCTCGGACATTGTAGCAACATTGTTGGTGCGGGTGCTATTTATTTCGGCTACTGGCGGTAATGTCTTAATAATAATTATGCCATTTTCTGTCCGTCTAAGTATAACAACAATGAAGTACGACAACAAATTGCTGAATAATAGTAGCGATAAGTGTGTAGTTCGGAAATAGTTTTCATATATTCCCGTATATGCCGGTGGCTGCAAAAGTCAATAAAACCAGGCGCACTATATTTGCTAGAATTATTTATAGAAATTATTGAAACACCCCTATCCCGTAAAGTTCAGTAAAAGGAGGGATAACGCCACTCTTTGTGAATTATATTCCAATTAATTTTAGGGCTTCACTCAATCAATCGGCAATTTTAGTAATCAACTTTCCGTTTTGTTTCTCAGAATTGAAGAGTTTCAGCCAGATCAATGGTACCAATTCAAACTGGTTAGTCACATCACTGATGTCCTCGACACCGAAAGCATCTTTGACCACAAGTTTCTTTTCATCGACTGCCTTTTCCATAACTTCAAGGGCTGATTCATATTCTGGAAAATAATCGTGTACCGTAAATCCGAGAACTTGCAATCTACTGGAGATGATCTTGAACCAGTTTGAGACCAAGGCTTTGGATGGGTCATTGGAACCTGCAATATTTCCACAGGCTGCAATCTTGCCGTGGGGTTTCATTATAGACATAATGAAACTTAATACAGCACCCCCAACGTTGTCAAAATAATAGTCTAAACCCCCATTAGCCGCAACGTATTCACTCAACTCTGCGTTAAAGTTAGGGCTGTTGTAATTGAATGCCTTGTCAGCTCCGATGGATTCAACCCAAGCACACTTTTCATCACTACTAGTAATTCCAATAACAGTGGATATACCAAACAAATGTTTTGAAAATTGAACAGCGGATGCACCCACTGCCCCTGTGGCCGCAGTGATAACAATCAAATTCTTTTTGGTAAAGTTCTCACTATCTTCGTCAAGTTTGAAATCAAATTGTTTAGTTAATCCAAAATAAGCTGTGAGTGGAGCAATACCTAGCACAGAAACATAATATGTTAACGGAAACTTTCTCTTCTCGCCTACTGCAAAGTAAATAAGACTATCTTTAACAACGGCGTATTCGGACCAACTCCAGATACCTGTAACAATGTCTCCTTTCTTATATTTGGTAGATTTTGAGTTCAAAACTTCACCCAAACCTATAGCTATCACAGGAGACCCCTGCGGATATTCTTGATTATCAATCTTTTGAATTGAACTTCTGGTGAAAGGATCATTCGAGAAATATTTAGTTTTTACCAAAATCTCTCCATCTTGTAATTCACTTTCATCAATTTCAACTGATCTTATCTCGAACGTAGAAGAAGGCTGATTCCATTCATAGTTAATACTAGCTTCAGGAGCATTCTTAACAATAATCTGAGTTGACTCAATTGGCATCGTTATTAGTTTGACTTGACAAATGATAATGAATGATTGAAGAGTAAAATAATCAGAGGATGTGGATTGTCCTTTATATATTATTAATGTACAACTCTGACTATACAGGAAAAGTTTGCAACCACTATATATACTGCATTGTTTCTATTTGATCAAGCTATTTGATTACTAATACCTCAGTGTCATCAGAAGTATACCACTAGGTAACACCGAACAGTATATGTATCGATATATATATGTTTGAACAGGACACTCCGAGTGGTTGGATATTCAGTTGAATTCCGAGGCCAAATTGACCGGAATTCGGTGATACCGCCCGAAGCCAACATTACATTTCACATAGCAAGAACTGCTATAATCTAGCAATAGCCATATGAAACTAACACGGTATTTACATACACAGAGAGAAATGGACGCATAAACATTATATTTGTGTGAAACTAGAAAGTGATTGAAAAATTTCTCTTCTTTCTACATTTATTGAAAGAATTTTTCCAAAAAACTCTGTTCAATCTACATCGTAATCACCGTTAGTTAATAAGATAACACAATAGGTCTAGGAAATAAAAAAGAAAGTTGCAATACTCCGATACCGGGAATCGAACCCGGATCACAACATGGAGAGTGTCGTGTGATAGCCATTACACTATATCGGACGATTTGATGCACAAACGAGTCTTTCAGTTTTGTTTCACAACACTCAAGCAAAATGCAAAAAAAAATCCGAAAAATAAAATCATCATTGGGTATCTTTCTCATCTTACTTCTTCAACGACTACCAATGCTTTCCATATCCTGAGAGTTTCTACATTATGTTTCTCTCCTAATTCTTTTTAGTTATCTTTATTCTCTATATTTCTTAATATTTTGAATTATGTATAACTCATATTTCGACTTTAGGTAGTCTAATGTCAGTAAAAAATTGACTAGATTCCAACTGGCTCGCCAAGTTGTGTGTATCTGAGTGTGGTGTAACACATGGTAAACCCCGCAGTTATAATAAGAGATGTGTTTTGCGACTTTACTCACGTGTTAATGGCCAGTCCTAGTTAAACAACTTAAACATAGGTGTACAATATGTATAAGTTGCAATATCAAAAAGTTGCAACCATCCTATATGCACTACAACAGACAAACAAAAATTTGACATTTGCGGCACGTGACAAAGCGCACGCGCCGCTATGCCTGTTGCGGCCAAAATGAGTCAAAGCCAACGAAGCGGCGGTAGCACAGCATTAGCAGTACCATTAGCAAATACCCTTTGGTTATTGAAGTAATCGGATACCACAGCATCACACCCCGTATATAACATGGATTTTATGAAACCGGAAACGGTCCTCAATTTGGACAATATCCGCCAGGCCTTGGTTCGTATGGAAGATACGATTGTGTTTGATTTAATCGAGCGGTCCCAATTTTACCTGTCGCCATCAGTATACGAAATCAACAAATTCCACATCGAAGGGTTCAAAGACTCCAGTTTCTTGGACTGGTCGTTGATTCAGATGGAAAGGGTTCATTCTCAGATCCGAAGATACGAGGCGCCCGACGAGTCTCCGTTTTTCCCCCATGAGATTCTCAAGCCCATCATCCCATCCATCAACTACCCCAAGGTGTTGGCCAACTACAGTGACGAAATCAACGTCAATGACGAAATCAAGCAATTCTACGTAAACGAGATTGTTCCGCAGGTCAGTTGCAAGATTGGCGAGCAGGAGGAGAACTTGGGGTCGGTGTCGACGTGCGACATTGAGTGTTTGCAGGCCATCTCTAGAAGAATACATTTTGGTAAGTTTGTAGCGGAGGTCAAGTACCAGACCGACAAGGCCAACTACATCCGGTTGATCAAAAACAGGGATGTGAAGGGGATCGAAGACTCCATCACCAACAGTACGGTGGAGAACAAGATCTTGGAGCGGCTCATTATTAAGGGCGAGAGCTACGGGGTGGATCCGTCGTTGAAATACAGCCAGAACCCGCAGAGTAAAGTGAAGCCCGAGGTGATTGCCAAGCTATACAAGGACTACATCATTCCCTTGACCAAGAAGGTGGAGATTGACTATCTTTTGCGGCGGCTTGAGGACGAGGACGAGCAGGTGGTGAATGCGGTGTAGGCGTATAGAGGAGAATAGAGATTGCATAGTGGAGGCGTGTGTAGTCTGTAGTGGTGGTTGCAGGCTGAAGCGGGCCAGTATAGCATGGCTGGTACAACAACGCAAGACATGATAGTCATAATAGGCTGTAGTGTACATGTACACTCCGCTATACTGTAGTACAGCCAAATGCTCTATTGTGCACTATAGACAGTACAGCCATATTGCGCGCTACAGCTCTATTGTACACCACTGTATAGTACGGCCAAATACAGCACTATTGTACGCTATTGACAGTACAATTGCACACTAAGCTCTTTCAACAGTACTGTACGCTACCGTCATACAGCTCTATTGCACACTACAGCTATATAGCACACTACGCTCTATCGACAGTACGCTTCCGCCATACTGTAAACTATGACGTACCCTACAGCGGCACACTACTACACCAAACCCCCACTCGACAATACTCCCGGCCTATTGTCGCACGCCCTCTACGGCTTATATACACCAGCCCAGTGTCCCCTATTGCATCGTGCGCGTGTGCCAGTCCGAAAATATCACATGCCACTCAACACATTAATTGATAAGCCGGTGCCCCATGTGGTAGTACCCATGTCACGTGTCGTGCCAGCCTAACCTGCTTCTGGTACCCAGCTGCTACACCCATATTGCGGCCCATACTTAGCACCACAGCAGGCAAACACCGGTGCCAGCACCAGGCCTGTGCCCACCGCCACGGCACACACAGTAAATCCGCACCCCCCCTCTCTACTCCACACCCTGCCCAGCCAATAAGCACACTACTCTTAGGCTTCGCACTACTCTGGCGCACACTGTTCAACGTGCGCATGCCACGTTTAACCAGTCATTTTAGCCGTTTTCAGCACTCGTGGCTTCACGCCCCCCGTCTACCGGCAGCATGTCGTGCCAGGCCAACAATTCCTGGGCCGGGAGCGTGACCGCTAAACCGCTTTCTGGCCCAGACGTGTAGCACTGAAATTTTTCACCCACGCTGCTACGCCCAATTTGTAGCGGTGGTATTATATAAAGCCGGCTCTGTTCCACCGTCTGGTCTGGTCGGGCTGCTGTCTTGTGTTTTCTGTTCTCTTCTGTTCTGCGCTGTTCTCTTCTTCACACCCGTTGCTTTTGTTCAACACATCCTCCCCAGCACCCTCCACCCGCTGCAACAGTCTGTTACCGCCTCAGTTGCAAACGCTGTAGTTTTTTTACAGCCATTTCTCCACCACGCCCCAGCCCACTGCACCGCCGGCAAACACAGTGAAAACGGCACAATAAGGCCCTGATTCCCGCCGGTATACCACAGCCGTCACCCCCGACTGCAAAAATACAAAAAAAATTAGCCATGTCTGACACCCTCGTGGACTTGTTCCCCACCGATGTGTCCAAATTGTACATCTTCACCTCCATTTCGTTGGTGTGTGGTGCCATCTTCGTCTCGGCCAAGTTCAACCAGACGGTGCACTCGTTGTTGGTTTTTGCGTGGGCGTGCTTCATCAAGCCCTTGATCCACAAGAAGGACGAGTCGCCCATCAAGTCCAGAAACCAGCAGCAGAACTTGGAGCAGTTCTACAAGAACCAGGCCCACATCTACGACACCACCAGAGAGTTTCTCTTAAAGGGCAGAAAAGAGTGTCTCAGATTGGCCTACAGCCACTTGCAAAAGAAGAAGGATTTGGTGTGGATCGATGTTGGTGGTGGTACCGGCGCCAACATCGAGTACATGAACCAAATCGCATCCATTTCCAAGAACTTCAAGGCCGTCTATTTGGTTGATTTGTCGCCTTCCTTGTGCGAGGTTGCCCAGAAGAGAGTGGAAGCTCATGAGTGGGATAATGTCCATGTTTTGTTGGCCGATGCCTGTGACTTTGAAATCGACTACAAGTTTGCCGATTTGATCACTTTCAGCTACAGTTTGTCTATGATCCCCACCTTCAACGCCGCCATCGACAATGCTGTCTCCAAGTTGGACAAACAGGGTATTGTCGCTGCTGTCGATTTTGGTATCCAGTCCTTTGACACGTCGATGGGCAGAATCAACACTTTGGGTGGCTTGATTGACAGAAACATTCCCTGGGTCTTGAGAAACTTCTGGAGAATCTGGTTCGAGGCCGATAAGGTCTACTTGGACTCTTCCAGAAGAAACTACTTGGAGTACAAGTTCGGTACAGTCAAGTCGTTGAACACCTACAACAAGAGATTGGGCAGAATTCCCTACTACATCTGGATCGGTTGCGACAAATCCAAGTCCTCTACCATTTTACACCGTTTGAACTGCTTGGCCACTGAATCGCCTTATTTGGCTCCTTCTTCGACCCCAATTAGCAACAGCAAGAAGGTAGCCATTTCGAAGGGTCACGAGGCTGCTTTATCTAATTTGCAGAAGAACTTGCCCTTCCCCTCCATCTACTATCAACGTGAAATTTGGAGAGTATATTTTGATGACTTGAACAGCCAGTTTGAACAGTTTAAGAACCAGTACATTTACGCCTTCACCTGGGAAGACCCCAGAGAAGACAACAACATCTTGAAATTCAGTCCTAACGATACCGTTTTGGCCATCACTTCTGCTGGTGATAACATTTTGAGTTACGCTACCTTACCGGAACCCCCCAAGAGAATCCACGCTGTCGATTTGAACCCCTGCCAAAACCACTTATTAGAGTTGAAATTGGCCTCTTTCAGATGTCTTTCTCACGAGCAGATCTGGAAGATGTTTGGTGAAGGTAAGATAGACAACTTCAAGGACTTGTTGATTGACAAATTGAGTCCTCACATGTCTTCTAATGCATTCCAGTACTGGATGCAGAGAGGTGAGAAGACATTCAAGTTAAATGGTGCTGGTCTTTATGATACCGGTTCCACCAGATGGGCTTTGAGATTGGCTAAGAACGTGTTCAGATTTGCTGGCGTCACTAAATACGTTAATGAATTATGTGAGGCCACTACCATTGAAAAGCAATTGAAGATCTGGAACGAAAACATTAAGCCGGCCATTTTTAACCCGGTTGTTGCTACATTATTAGTCGGTAACCCATTGTTCCTTTGGAAGGCTTTAGGTGTTCCAGCAAACCAAGCCGCTATGATGGGCAACTCCGTTATCAAGTATGTTATCGACACTTTGGACCCATTGTTAAAGAGATCTTTGATCTCCAAGGATAACTACTTCTACTATTTGTGTCTTATGGGCCACTATGCCTACGATAACTGTCCAGACTACTTGACTGTCAAGGGCTACAAGAGATTGACTACTCAAACCACCAACTTGAACAACGAAAGTCCTATTGACAACATCAGATTACACACCGATACATTGAACGATGTGTTTGCCAGATTGTCCAAGAAGTCCATCACAATTGCTATTATTATGGACCACATGGACTGGTTTGACCCTCAGGGAACTGATGAAATCAATGAAATAACCGCTTTGAAGAAATGTTTGGTCAACGGTGGTAGAGTCATGTTGAGATCTGCCTCCACCAATCCATGGTACATCAAATCATTTGAAAAGTTGGGCTTCAAATGTGAGGCTGCTGCTGTTAGAGTTAGCGGCGAGTCTATTGATAGAATCAACATGTATGCTTCCACTTGGGTGTGTACCAAGGTTGACAGCATCACCGAGGAACAAGAGGAGGAGGAAGAAGATGTTGCCGATGAACAATCTGTTCCAATGCGTAGAAGAATGAGTAGCTTGCACATTTAGATGATCTACCACCCTAGAAAGTCCATTGATTGGACGATGAATTATCACTGTTTTATTCTGTTTCTGTACAAGTTCGAGTACCCAAAAGCTACACTGCAAAGGAGGTTCACATAAATGCACTGCTCCGAAGTTATGTTATTTTTTTATAAATACTGCAAATTCTGTTTTCTTTCAGTTCTTATTCGGGAGTACATCCTCCCCCAAATACATAGTATTAGATGAGTCGTGTACACCGTTTGTAGTAAGTGTGGGACAGTAGGATTAAACAGTGTGGCAGTCCATTAGCATACACGGTGGTAAGTGCAAGAATTCTGAGCGTATATTCCCATTAGCATACACATACCACCTACTTCCACAGTGAATTATATCAGAATACAGCTAGCATGTGACTAATAGTATGCTGGTTGCTACAGTGTGCTGGGGACCAATAGACTGACATTTTTATTTGCAGCCCAATCTGTCGCAAATGGGGCCACAAAAAATGACAAAATTTCGATTAGTAATTAGCACCAACTTTCCTCTCACTGAGACCACGCAGAATCGCCCACGTACGTTGAAGAATCTTCCTGAAAACGTCCGTTACTCAGCCAATTGACGCAGAATACCCCATAACCATGACCAAGTCGTTCGAGATCGTGTTTGCTGTGCCCATGGAGTGTGAGGCATGTGTGGAGTCGGTTGGAGGTGCTTTGAAGTCCTTGCTGGGAATCAACAAGTTCGACATTTCCCTTAAAGACAACACGGTTATAACCGACGGTATTTTGCCCCCCAGCGAGATTGTGCGTGCCATCCAGAGCACGGGTCGTGATGCCATTATTCGTGGTACTGGACTGGCCAATTCGGCCGCGGTATGTATTTTGGAGAGTTTCGATGAAAAGGACGCCAAACAGCCGGTGAAGGGATTGGCCCGTATTGTCGGTGTTTCTGCGCTGGACTTGTTTATTGATTTGACTGTAAACGGGTTGCCCAAGGGCACGTACTACCCTTCGATCCGGAGCTCGGGAAACTTATCCGAGGGTGCGCTTTCGACCGGCCTGTTGTACTACCAGTTGCAGCCGGTTGACATAGAGCAGCCGCTGAACATATACACAACCATCAACTCGATTGGTGCTGCCGTAACTGTAGATAGCGAAGATGCCAGCACCAAGTTGTTTTCGGGCCAGTCGTTTCTTCACGCTAATCTCAAGATAGACGATCTTATTGGCCGCTCTATTATCTTGTCGCGGTTGAAGGACAAGGTCACCAGCGACTCGTTGTGTGGTGTGATTGCCAGATCGGCTGGGATTTGGGAGAATGATAAACAGGTGTGTAGCTGTAGTGGCAAGACGGTGTGGCAGGAGCGTGCCGATGCGTTGTCCAAGGGTCTTTCCGTGTAGGAAACAGAGTCGGACAGTATATACGATATATGTTAATGCTTATGGTCACTGAGGAGAGAGGTTGTAGCGGTTTGGTTGTGCCAGTTGGGGTGATTTGTTACAAGAAGCGTGTAAGTCAGTGGTGCTACGGATGTTACAGTAGTAGCCGTATGATACGCTGAATGTGAAGAGAAGAAGGTGGCGATTGTCTCGCATTCTGCTACTGTTTAAGTAAACTGCTTGCCTGTTGCAGAATACCATTGTTTAGACGAATCATACGCTCCACTGGTTTCCCACTATTAGCACTTACTTGTCACTATTAGCACTATACGCTGCACCACATCACCCTACAAATTACACTCTACACGGCTCGACCAGGCCCGTACACTATACTGCAACATCCCACATGTATATAGGCCTTTAGCTACACTCTATATACGCACAATATAAGCTCATCTACACACCCACCTGCCCACACGCTACAGGCACCGTAACCAGTTACTCACTTTTTATGGAGAAAAACCCAAATCAAAAATTCATCCTGCGAATCGTCTACCACACAAACAGCCCCTTATCACCCACAAACACCCGGGTTTTTGCCTCGGAAACACATCCACATACCCCCGACACATCCCCTCACGCCATGGCCACTCTAAAACCGCACATTTTCGCCTTGCTAGATGGCCAAATAGAGACCATAGCGCTGTCCCGCACAGTAAAGCTCAACAGCATCTCCACCACCACTTCTGACGCAGAAGAGCCGCCCAAAGCGGTGTTGCAGGATGTTATAGAAGCCGTCCACGAGTTTCTCTACTCATTCAGCCCGCCATACGAGTGTGAAAAGTTGTGTCTTCCCAACAATAGCTTGTCTGAGCTCTCGCTACCAAACAAAGATCCGCAATCAAATGCCGTTTCAGCGCCGTTGGCGGCGTTTTTGGCCACGATCCGCTACTTGGACATGCACAACAACCACATCGGACACATTTCCGATGACTTTTTCGGCCTGTTTCCGGCGCTTGAGATCCTCGACTTATCGGGCAACAAACTCGCGTATTTGCCGAGCTCCGTTACCGGGCTCCGCAGCTTGCGCGTGCTTGCGCTCAAAGAAAACCGGTTCAAATACTTGCCCTCGTGTCTCAGCGAGCTCAACAACGTGACGGTGCTCGAAATCACCGGAAATCCGCTTGTGATCCCGCCCCCGGAACTCGTCAAGGCCCTCAACTCGAGCCCTCCCGATCTCCGGGCCTACTTGGCCAGCAAAAAGGACGCCATCGACACTAAAATATACGAGCAGTTCTACACAACGTTGTCCCGGACCCGGTCGATCTCAGATACCCGGACCAAGGCGTCACGTGCGGCGCGCCGCATGGGACTCATCATCAAGAAGCCCGACGACATTGTCGCATCCGGCGATAACACGGCTGCCAGAGCCGACTCGGAGCTGCACGACATTGCCGCCGACGACACTGTAGGCGATGTCACACATTTCGTGGCCCCCACTTCGGCGCCCGATGTGATGGCCTCCGGCCCGCTTCCACTTCCGGTTCCGCCCGTCTCCACCACAACCGCCACCACGGTGCCGAACTCGCCCACCGTTGCCCAGTCGCTGAAGCTCCCAGCCGTGACATCCTCCGGTTCACAGAGCATTAACCGGCCGTCAAGCCGCAACCGGTCCCGGTCCAACACACTAAAGGAAAGCGACAAGAGCGTGGACAAGAACGAAAGCGTGGATACCCAGCACAAGTCCGTGGCGTATTTCCGCCGCTTGTCCACGTTGCAGGAGTACCCCGAGCTCAAGGAGCTCGAAACAGAGACGGCGCTACCAGGCGAGTCCAATGCCCTCTTTTTCTCGCCGGGCACAAGCCCTAAACCGGCCACCAACGACGACACGGCTGCATCCAGCATCGTCAAGGCTTCGCGGAAGATCTTGTTTTCCTTCAGCGACCTCCAGTCCTCCATCCGCCGATTTACCGGCTTCAGCCAGGACAAGAAGCTCAACGCCAAGATGCACACGCACTTGGTGACCACGCGCGTCAATGTCGACTCGTTGGTGGAGAATCTCGTGTTGTGGGAGGTAAACCGTGACACGCACGTGATCGTCGTGTGCTTGCAGACGTGCATTGCCTCGTTCAAGGTGCTCTTGCGGCTCTTGAGCGAGAAACTTGCCGTTTTCACGGCCAAAATGGAGGACTGCTTCATCCGCATGCTCTACTTGACGTTGTACGGCTCACTCAACGAGTTCATGAACGCATACAAGATCCTCGTGCCGGCCAAAGTGACGCCGGCCGAAATCGGGCTGGCCCACGATGCCGAGACCAATGACGTGCACGAAGTCACGCCCGAGCCCGAGCCGCACCAGCCCGACAAACAGGAGCAGCCCGAGCACGATGCCGACGAGACGCCCAAGCTCACGGTGAACACGAACTTCAACGACGACGTTGACGAGAAATTGCACCTCACGGTGGAGACCGCCACCACCACGGCGCAGCACATATTCAGCGAGTTGAACAGGGCCATCAGCAAAAGCGCCATGGCCACTGCGACATCGTCCAACCCCACCATCAACCAGAATGTCGCGGCCAAGGTCAAGGAGCTCACCAACGTGTGTTTGTCGTCGTTGGACGTGACCAAGCGGTTGAGGGCCAAGTTGGGCACCATCCGCGATAACAACAGTGCTGCGGCCAGAAACCTGTTTGGCGAAGACATCAATCTGTTCATCAAAGCCATGATCCAGACGTTGGCCACGGTGAAGGGCATCTCCAAGGACTTGCCTATTTTGGACGAGATCCGCGACCTGATGTCGCATCTTACCCGTACGTGCAAAGAGGTGACGTATATGCTCGAATTGTCGTCGTACAAGGGTCTTTCGAGCAGTTCGGGTGATTTCGCCATGCCTCCGCCGCTATCGGCCATGTCCAGCGTGTCCAACATCTTCACGCCGCTTTCAGGCAGCTCCACCAACTCGCTGTCGATGGTCAATTTGACACAGCTCAGCAACAACTCGCTTTTGCTCAACAGCGGCGGACCCGCGCCGGTTCGCACCCCGTTAGTGGCTACTTTGGGCCCTGCAGCGCAGGCTATCATGCCCAACAACAACGTTCCCCACAATCCTGTGCTTGAAAACGGGCCGGCATCGGCGGTGCATCCTTCCACGGGCTTCAACAACAGCCCCATGCTCAGTCCCAATATCAGCAGTAACGGTGCTGTGACTGCGCCAGCACAGTCGAGTGGGCAGTTCTATGCTAATCACGGGATTAATCCGTTTGACGGGTTGATAATAGCACAGAGACAATCGCTCCAGGATGAGCATTCGTGAGTAGATAGAACAATACACAGTAGAGATGAGACCGATGTAGAGTATAGTATTAGTATTAGTATTAGTATTAGTATTAGTATTAGTATTAGTATTAGTATTAGTATTAGTATTAGTATTAGTATTAGTATTAGTATTAGTATTAGTATTAGTATTAG